>VZTI01004718.1:21552-81915 GCA_013397865.1 Struthidea cinerea
TTTGGGTTTTTTTTTATGATTTGTTTGGTTTTGGTTTTTTTTTTTTATGATTGGTTTGGTTTTGGTTTTTTTTTTTATGATTGGTTTGGTTTTGGGTTTTTTTTCTTTTTTTTGGTGTTCTGTTTTGTTTGTATAACCAAATGCTAAGTAAATTAGTAGTATTAGGTATTGCAGTCTTGCATGTTGTGTTATGTGGATAACAATATTGCCTAATTATAAGACATAGGTCACTGACTGATGTAAAGATCAGGTGAGGGGAACTGCTCTATATTGTGCAGAAGAGAAATTGTGCTTTGCTACCTCCATTTAATTTCTGTTTTCTTCAGTCTAAAGGTCTTGTCTATCTGTTGTATCCTCTCTTGGTATAAAAGACTCAGCAGTTTCAGGAAAGAGATGTGATGGTTCATTTCTCTCATAGAAGGGTGAAATATCATCACGTCAACAGAGGGAGGTTGTGGTCAGAGCAGGAGGGCAGAATGTCTTTGTCCTCATTTCCTTGGCTGATGACCACAGGGTCACTGTGTCTTTAATTAATATCCTGGGCTTGTGTATATAATGTTTGATACCAGAAGTACAATTCTTCCTTTTGCCAAGTGTTTAATTTTTTGGACAGGAGCGTTGTCTTGAAACCACCTAGGAGAAACTTAGAATTGACAACAAGATTAATCCCTCTGGACTCCAGGAACAGCAGTGTCAGGGAATGACTGATCTGAGCAGGTTACTCTGGTCTTTACAGTCAGTGGAGGGCTACCTTAAGAAGTTTAGGATGTTGTCTCAGTTTGGACAAATTAGGAGGAAAATATCCTCTGATAGAAGGCAGGTTACAACCACCCCCCTCCCACCAGGTTCGGGAAAAAAGAAATTTTCTTTGAAGGAAAGTGAAAGAGATAAAAACTATTTATTTAACAAATGCACAGGAAAGGAGTAATAATGCTAAATAATGAAATCTCTCTCTGTGGAGAGAAAACCTGGGAAGATTTCAGAGTCCTTCTGTAGGTGCGGTTTCTCTCCTCCTCGGAGCTGGGTCGGCGAGGGCCCAACCCCCCGGGCCTGTGGGAAAAATTCTCCCGATGTGTTCAGATGTTGTTGAAACAGTCCAGAAGAGAAGAAGAAAAACCAAAGTCTCAGGAAAACAAAGTTCAACTCTCCATCTCCCTCCGTGAAAAAAAAAAAAAGGCTGAAAAAGCTGGCTGAAAAGCACTACGGGTGTTTTCCCCCCGCCTTGCTGCCGACTGAAGCAGAGGAGTGTGTGTCGGTGTCTTTGAAACAACTGCTTTGAAAAGTTCATTCAGTTTTTTTTCCTCTCTCTCCTCTCAGGCTCAGTTTAAAGGCACAGAAAAGATTGGTGGGCATAGAGTAACGACAGGGGATACACATCATAAAGTCACCCTAAGGCAGATGTGATTCCTCATTTTATCATGGAGAGACTGGATTTAGTGAAATGAACCATACTAAAAGCTCTGGTGGTTTAAGTAGATCTCCTTTACCTACAGGGGTACCTGAGCAGCTCGTACTTGGTGTGGACAATTGAGATAAATCCCAATAATCCGTGATTTGATTACTGTGCTTTGTAAGAAATATAGTTCTATTACAGATGTGCTATTTTTCTGTGGAAATCTGTAGAATCCAAGTCTTTCGTCTTCAGTATATGCCAACATAGGCTTTTGAAGGCACAATGGGGAATTATTAGCATTGCACTTCTCCTTTTTATAACATATGTGTTGATGTAGAATCTTCCTTGAGTTGTAAGAATTGAGTCAGGCAGTTGGAGGGGAAAGTACTGGGTTAGAATAAAATTCGTCTGTCAGGTGTAGATACATAATAGACACCATGGTGCTACCTTGGCCACTCTGTCATTAAATTCCCAGAAATAGTCCTGATGAGTTTTATTCTGTTCTTGTAATCAGACTCTGCAGTGCAGCTGACTGTAGTCTTAAAATACTTGTATGGATTGATTAAGGAGGTGCAGAATTACAGGGCTGTGCTCTGATGTTCCCAAATGATTTCACCATCTCTGGACGTGTCACCTGCCGTTGAAATAACGGGAGGAAAAGTAAAAATTGAAACGTATTGGTGAAATTAGAGATTTTATTGGAAGGTTTAGATGGGCACGAAGTGCCCTGCTGAAATGATTAGGTGGGTTCTTTCCCACTTGGTGCTTGCTTTACACCCAGGTGTAGATGTTAGCATAGAATAGAATATTTCAGTTGGAAGGGACCTACAGTGATCATCTAGCCCAGCTGCCTGAGCAATTCAGGGCTTGCTAAAGGGTTAAAGTATCCAGGTCATTGATAAATCCATTGTACAGGACTGCCCTGGGGCTGATCCCTGAGGAACACTGCTGCTGACAGTCCCTGGGCAGCTGGGGAGCCTCTTTGAGCTCTACTCTTCAACTAGTTCTTCACCCAGAGCACTGTGAACCTGCTCTTTCCACAGTGGGACAGCTTGTTCAGAAGGATGCTGGGAGTACCAAAAGCCTTACTAAAATCCAGAAAAACTAAATCCTCTTCCTCCACTGGGCGGCTGACCTTATCATAGTTGGATATCAAATTGATTAACCTTGCGTTGACTCTGCCTGACAGTTGTAGCCTTCAAAAGACTCTCAGCAGCACCCAGTATAATCCTCTCCATATTTTTTCCAGGAGCTGAGGTCAGGCTAACAAGTCTGTTGTGTTTTTGGCTGGGATAGAGTTAATTTTCCCTAGTAGCTGGTGCAGTGCTGTGTTTTGGATTCAGTGTGAGAATAGCGTTGATAACACGCTGATGTTTTGGTTGCTGCAGAGGAGTGGTTATTCCTAGTCAAGGACTTCCAATTTCCCAGGCTCTGGTGATGAAGACATGGCTGGGACAACAGCTCTGAACTGGCCAAAGGGATAGTCCCTACCATGGGACATTATTCCCAGAATGTAAACTGGGAGATGTTATCCAGGTGGAGTCAGTGGTATTTTGGGATGGGCTGGGCATCAGTCAGCAGCTGGTGACTTGTGCATCACTTGTTTTTTCTCTTTTTATTATCTCTCTTCTCATTACTATTATTATAACGATACTTTACTTAATTTAAATTATTAAACTGCCCTTATCTCAACCCACGGGTTTTAACTTTTCCCAGTTCTCCCCATCCCCCTGTGCTGGGAGCCAGGGGCTGTGTCGAACTTAGTTCCTGGCTGGCATTAAACCCTGACAATTTTTGGTGTAAGTTCTTCTAGAATTATTTTCTGCACAAGTTGGTGTCTCTTGCAGATAGTTTAATTACCATGGATTATTTTAGGTATCATATTGATGACATGGGTGAGCAGAAGGAAAGGGAATGGGGTTGTCATGACTACTGTGATTTTTTTTTTTTTTAAATTTTTGTACTTCGATTTAAAAATATTTTTATCTCTAAATTTTTTAGGGATAAGAAAAGTCCTTTGCTGATTGTAAATTACTGGTCATACTTCAGGCTCCAGTAATTCTAGCAGAAGCAGTTTTTCAAGACATTTTTTCTGGAAATCAAAAAAGGGTGAAAAGAAAGAGCATTCTCTTGGCAACTTATGTAAAGGAGAACTGGGTTAGTTTAATACTCGTGTAATAGTTGAGTATAACTTACTGTGGTGCTCGCAAAAGGGCATGATTTGTTTCAAATCGAGTGGTTTTATATAGAATTTCTCTAGAAATTTTTTTAAATGCTGGTAATTTTTGCTTGAACTAGTAAATTCCTGCAAGTTTGCAGCTACTATTACTAACAGTAATTTCACTGTTTTATTTAAATCAATAAAATTATTTTTCCATGAGGAGATCTTGCAGTGTTCATGCCTTAGTTGTGGTTAGGAATGAGTTACTCTTGTGGAATTGATTTAGGCCTTTAATTATTTTATAGGAAAGGGAAAACTGATGCAGTTTTAAGGTATTCTCAGTCATTCAAGGGGTAAATTAACTTCTTTATGACTAATTGAGTAAATATTTCTCTAATACACAAGAGTGGATGTCTTTTGTATTCTGGGTGTGTTCATTCTTGACCTTTGCATTACTTGGACCATAAACACAGTACTGCAGGGAGAGAATTCCAGAGCTCTCCGTGTCTTATCAGCATTGACCAAACAGGGATCCTTCCACAGTGAACAGCTCAGATCTGGCTTTTGAAAAAGATAAGGAATTTTCTTGGGTTTTTTAAAACACGTCCATTTAGTTTACCCCTAAACGTACATATTTATGTGATTATTACCTACACAGTTCCCTCCTGAATTTGATTGATGTCTCTGGCCTCCTTTATGTGCTTACTCAGTGACAGCAGTGTCTCTGCTCTGATTCCCGAGCTGGTTTTAGCTCGGGTTGGTGATATAACCAGATCAGCCCAAGCTGAAAATGGGTTAATTTGTCCTGTTCTCAGTCAATGCTGAATTGCCTGGTACATGAGTAGGCTGCCACTTGTCCCCTTGGCTTGCTCAGTCTTGTTCTTAGACAGTCTGGCAGTCAGTGTTGGAATGAAACTGCAGAAAAAATTATTTCTCAGTCATCCTTAGGTTGCTGGTGTGTCTCAGCTGGGTGTTTCTGTACGTGTACTTGGAGGATGATAATTACAGGTATTAATTTTCTGAAAGATTGAAATGCTTTTTTTTGTTTTGGGTTATTAGAAACAACACTGAAAGTGTTTTTGTTTTTTTTTGTGAAACCTAGTTAATATTGTTGACTAATAGAAATAACAGGATAAAGAATCTCTAGCAATGGATTTTTATGCTGGCTGTGTCAGTGTCAGCTGCATGCAGCTTATTCAGCTGAGGAGCTTGTCTTAAATCCCACACCTGAGCTACTTAAAAGGAGCAGATCTAAACAGAGGCTGTGAATTTGCAGAAAGTGTAAAAGGACTTTAAACTCGTGTTGCTGAAGATATTTCTGTGCAGTGTCTTCCTTTACAGTTGGTTTTCAAGGTGTGTAGAGCCAGAAGCATCACGTGTGAGAAGTGGTGGGCTTGGCTCTCCCAGCACTTGGTTCCCATCCTGCGTATCCGTGACTGTTCCTGACCACCCTTCTCCAGTCCGCAGTCTGCCTCTGCATGATCGATTTAAAAGTGCAGTTTGCCCATGGTGGTGATGAATTCCACTTTTCCTGGTTACACAGAGCGCAGGAGAGAATTGGGAAAAATCCTCATTCCCTGCCCTGCTTGTTTTATTTCTACTTCTCTGACAGGTGTTGCTACGTAAGTCAAGGATCTTGTAGTTAAACGAGCACGGTCTTTATTTTAAAGTGAAAATAGGATTTTGGCAGAAGTTGGCAGCACTGGGAAAATGCTCCTACTTGCCCTGAGCGGATTGTTTCTTTCCAGGGAGTGTGTGTATGTGACAAAGGCTGGAAAAGAGAGGGATAAGTGTGTGTGGGCACTGGCAACAGGCCACACTCTTGAGGCCATGCTCTGTAGCATCCCTCCCCTGTCTCATTGCCTTGCAGAATGTATAGGCTCAGCTATATAAAATAATACATTTATTTCAAAATTGTGTTAAATGAGCTCATCTCAGTCACTCAGCAGTTATGAAATCCTGCCAAGTGCTACACGTCTTGTAAATTTAGAGTTTTTTTTTTTTTTTGCAAAGGATGAAATACTACACAGTTACTGAGGCAGAGAGAAGGCATCTTCCTTCGCCCTGACATACTGAGGCACGAAGAATGATGCTGAAAGCCAAGGTTTCTGATTTGACCCTCCTCCTTAGAGCTTCTGAACGTGAAGATTCCCGACTCGCAGAAGCTGTCTGCTCATGGCAGGCGAAATTATCATTCCCTGCACTCAACAGCTGAGGGTTTTGACGGGGTTGGTGACCAGCTCTAGCACAGCACAGCTCCTTCTCCTTTTCCTTCTCCTTTTCCTTCTCCCTCATCGTCAGCTTGGAACCAGGAATGGGTGAGACTTCTGCTTCCCTCCTAATGAGGTATGAGTTCCAGATCAAATGTTAAGAGCTGCTTGTTTCTACGTGCAGAAATCAGATTCAACCCCTGGACTTGTTCCAAGCAGGGATATCATTAAATTTGACTCTTGTGTTTCAAACTGTTAAAGCCTGCTGATCTGACACAGCCAGGGATGGAACTAAAATATATCTGCGTTTCAAAGATGGGAGGCAGAAGGAACTGTTGGGTAATTTAGTCTGACATTTAGGGTGTTGCAGGTCATTACGTGTAACTGTTACTCCCTGTTTTGAGCTCAGTAGCTTATGTTTGACTGAAAAATTGAAAAATTAACAGGCATCTGCTGAAAATGTTTTTCAGAAGGGCAGGCTTGGCTTACTTGGGAGTTACTTAGAAATGAGGATTTCAACATCTCTCCTAGTAATTTGTTCTATGGGATGAACAGTCTGTGCTTGCTTCTTTTTTATTTTTTTTTTTGTCGTGGTTTGCTGCATTTCTAACTTGGATATGCCTAATTCTGCGTAGTTTCATGGGAATTTTAAGCTGGCATAAACTGGCAGAACTGCTGAAAGAAGCAGTCAGCATCCCCCAGTTACTTCCTGGGTGCCAGCTGGCCCCTGGTTCTGGCCTGGTGCTCCTAAAGCTGTGGGTGAACCCACTGCAGAACCAGCAACCAAAGCAGCAAAATCAAATTTGTCCAGGGTCAGTACCAAGATCATGGCACAGCTGCATGAAGGGGGAATGAACAGTCAGGGATGAGAAATGGGTAAAGGTGGCTTCGGCAGCAGGTGGTGAAGCCATAGAGTTCCTTTCAGCTGTTGGTTCTTGGCCTCTTCCAGGTGGGATTGATGTTGGTTCTTGCCCCTTTCCTGATGGGAATAGTGGTGGTTTGGGTTGCTGTGCAGCCAGCAGGGTCTGTGGATTCATCCTCATGGTGTTAAACACGAAAACTTCACAACCAGCTGTGCGTCAGTACTCTGGAATGAAAAAAAAAAATACAGTTATTTGATGTAGCAGAAGCTGTTGAGAGGCAAGTGTTATCTAGGTATTAGCATTTATTTTGTTTCTGAGATTTTATTATCTGTGTGTAGTAATTGGTAGCTGATACACAAGGGAAAAGGGCTTTGGATTTACTGGAGGGCTTATGTGAGGCAAATTAGTCTGAGTGTTAGCAGGTTGAATGTGGAAACTTTCAGTATGTGATGACTGTTTTTAGTAAACGTTTTTTCAAAAAATAAACTCTACTTTAAAGACACAAATTGATATTTACCTTAAGACCAGCTGTTGAACAATATTTAGTGCTAGACCAGGTGAACTTCACACTAAATAATTTTTTTCTCTCAACTGAGTGATTATTTCTCTTAGGAGAGCATTTGGTAAGAAATCCCTGTGCCAACTCTCATGTTTTTAATACTTTGTCATGCTTTTTAATAAGAGTAGAGCATCTTCAGCCTGTAAAAGTCTGAGATACACACCATAGTAACATTATATTAGTTTAATGTGCTTCCTCTGTAGTCTGAGGAAGGGTGAGGTTTTCTGAGGTAGGGGAAGAAAGAGCTGAAGCTGTAAAGAACAAGATCCGAGGACAAGTCAACCCCAGCAACAAAGGATTGTGCAGTCTGGACAAGGGAATGGCTCTACCACCACAAAGCACTGAGGAGTTTGTCCCTGTGGAGTTATGAACTATAAATTCAGGATATACCCATCTCCTGGAGCATCACATGCTGATGTTGTTCTCCATAGATGGGAGATGACTTTTTCCAGATACTGCTGAAAGTGTTGACTGGTTGTTTTTTTACTACTGTCAAAATAATTTTTGTTGTTTGCATTTCAGTTTACCAGTAACTCTTGCTGTAGTGAAAGTTGTTACATAAAATTGGCCTGTCTTTTCTTGCCAAAAGACTCCAGTACCTACGTTTAAGCAATGGTGCTGAACGGTTGAAGCACAAAGTCACTATTGAGCACCCTGGCAGCACAGAGCAAAACCTTCTTGTATTTCAGACTGAAAAATACTCCATTTTCTTTTGAGATGGATTTGGTTTTGGATAACCTGATTGTGAATTATTTCAGCAAGAGTTCACCTTCACAAGTTTTAGCTGGTGAAGATCTCATTTTAACCATGGGAACGGATGGACTCAGCTGTACAGGCTTGTTTTGCAAGAGGAATCTTGTTTCCCCTTCTGTTTTTGTTTAGGAGCTCCTGACAGGAGAGGTCATCAGAGCTGTTGCCACCACTTAGGTGGAAACCCTCTTTCCCTTGAGATCTGACCGAGTGTACATTCAACTCATAACCATCTTTAAAGTGACCATCTGAGTTTGGGCTGCCTTAATTGAAGCTTCTCAAAAGTTGCCTGGCCACACTTGTCCCAAGGATCTTCTGCTGCTGCACCTTGGCAGTATTGGGTTCATGGTTGGACTAAAATGACCCTGGAGGTCTTTTTCCAACCTAAATAATTTTGCGATTCTCTTCCTCAGGTGTCTTTGTTTCTACTGACTGAGCCTCCAAACTTTGATACCTTTCTTACTTTTTTTACTTCCTTTGTACTTCGTTTCTGGTTGACATCTGATCTTGAGTAGTCCTGTCCCAGGCAGTGCCTTGTGTCCTGATTACTTCATCTACATCTATTCTGTACGATCTTGTCATTGAATCTGTGGGTAAGCTTGCTTGGCTGAAATTTTTCTGGCCACCTGCAGTTTTTATAGGGGAAATTCCCGTATTTCTCATTTAAAATTCTTCCTTTAGGTTTTTATTAAAGACAGCAAAGGGTGTCTCTTCTGGTTCTATTTTTTGTCTTTGTTTCAGTATTCATTGTGCAGATGTGTATTACCCTGGTAAAGCTGTAAAGTAGCCAAGTTGTGATGATCTTCAGTGGAGGTGGAATAGTTTAAAGAAGGTTTTGTGGTCTGGTTTAGTTGTTTATACTTGAAAATAATTTAAGAAAAAGGTGCCTTTTTGTTTACCAGGCATTTGCAAGTAAACCTTAGAAACCCATCAGAGCAAATAGTAAATAATTTTCTTTATAACACAGGGTATTTTCTTTTTTTTCTGTGAAGAGATGGGATTCTTGCCAGCCATCAAAGTTTTCAAAAGATTTCTCCTATTTTCTTCTTAATATGTGTCAAATAGTAAAACATAAAAAACTGTTGACAAGCTTTTTCAAAAAAAAAAAGGTATCCAGGATTGACACCTTTTGCTAAACTACAATTTAACTTCTTTTCAGGTGGAAAATAATGGATATTAGAAGAGAAGATAAGTAAACAGTGGTGAAATGGAAGTTGGAGTTTTTTTGTTTTGTTTTTTTTATGAAGAATCTCAAATGATTAATTGCTTCTGGAACCTTAATCCAGTGGCTTTGGAATTTTCCAAAGAGGGCAGTGGGGCTCAGTCTCACTAGAGTCCCAATCTGCTATTGTATCTATGACTTTCTTTCTCTCTCTCTCTCTCTCTCTCTCCACTTGTTTTATATCTATATGTATTGATGTAAAATGTTCAAAACATTAAATAAAATGAAGTTTTGTACTTGGTTCAAGCTGTCTGTGTGCCTCCTGCAGATGCTAAAAGTACAGTTATCAAGGAAACATCAGCTTTCTGGTTGGCTAAAGAAGGTGGTCATGGTTGTGTATCACTTCTGTGCATAGTGAGTTCTGAAAAAATTCTTTTTAAAAAAAAAATTGTAACTAGAGAAACCAAAATTTTAACAATGGTGGTCATCTGTTCATTGAGCTGTGGCTGAAACCAACAGCAGGACAAAGAACTCTGCACTGAACTGAAGCCCGGTCGTGGCTTCAATGTACCTTGCATGAACCAAACAGGAAATTATGCAGAGGAAAAAGGGAAATAAGAACTCTGATCTTGTTAATTAAGGTTTTGGCAAGCTGCTGACCTTTTGGGCCTTTTTGAAAACCCCGGTTTTCGTCGTGTCTGGTGTTTGAATTTCTTGTGTCTCTGCTGACCACGGTGGGGGGAAAAGCTCCTTGTTGTGCTGTGTTTGCCATCAGATGCAGGTCTGGTAGGAGGGAGATGGAGCATTCCCTGAGAGTATCTGAGGGTATTTTTGGAGGATGGGATAGAGACTGGTCAGAAAGGAGCCTTTGATAGGAAGGGAGACTGAGGAGGGGAAAACCAGCAATCTCTGGAAATCTTCAAACAGGGAAACAAAGACTTATTTCAGGGATGCATAGGGATTTGTGAAATTAGGCTGTTAATGGATTGAGAACAAGCCTGGAAAAAAAAAAGGAAACCACAGTGGACCAGGGGAGTTACTTAAAAGTCTTTATTCATCTTGCTTTTAGTTTTACTATTCACGAGTTCCATGTTTTATGTATTTTACTAATAACACGGAGCTCTGCAGTTTACAGTGCTTTTAGTGTTTAATGATGCTCGTTCTGAAGGAGGGAGCAGAGCTCCTCCATCACTCAGTGACTCAGGGTCCCAGAGCAGGGCTGGTAGAGGCAAAATGTGAACCTTGAGGCAGCCCTGGGCTTGAGGGCTGGAAATGAGCAAAGACCTGTGTCCTCTGAAGGCTGAGACAGAAGGTTTTGTTTGTGTTTGGAAGAGTCAGTAGCACTCTTCCACACAAGTCTGGGAAGGAATTGCAGAGTGTGACATCCCTTTCTTCAAAGGCTTGTTCAGAAACTCGGCTGGTGGAGCTCCGTGGTGATCCAGGTGTTCTTGTAGCACCTGCTATGGATGAATGTTACCGAAAACAAAAGAAATCCAAGTGATTTACTGAGTTCATCCCATGGCTCCCATGCATGACCTTTATATGAAGAAGAGAGGAAGTCTAAGCCCAAGAATCCAGTCAGATCACAAGACAGGTAGAGATTAAACTGGGATTAAGAATCTTGAGCAGGGGGAGCATGGCAGAGATAAGACACTGCACAGGTGGGGGCACTCACAGAAACAGAATGTCTGAAGAGTATGTGTTAAAATGAGCATATTTAACATAAATACATCGTATAGGGGTTTCCAAAATGCGTTTTAAAAAAAAAGGAAAAAAGCTAGCAAGAACTCTCTTACAGTCTTTAAAGTTAGTTACTTATTCTGAGATGGTGAGGATGGGGAAAAGATGCAGTAGTTTCGTCACCTCCTATAGGTGTAGGCTCCAGAAATCAGCTTGTTGAGACATTCCTTTAGAATGGTGTAGGATTTAAGTCAGGTTAGAAGAAGACTTGTGACACAACTTTGGAATTAATCTCAGGGTGCTCTGAGAATAAAGCGAATGAAAATGGGAGGCGTTTAGTGCCTGTTGAGAACTGGGTGCCCTGGTTTTGAAAACATCTCAGTGGGTTAAAAGGACTTAGACTGGGAAATTGGTCAAGCACCAGGTTTGGTCTGAGTGAACATTGTAGATCAAGTTCACTTGTCTGCCCTGTGAGAAGCAACAAAATTGGGATCATGAGTGTGGAGTGAGGACGTGCTTGAGAGTAGTGTTAAGATGCCTGAGGCAGGGATGAAAAATCCACCTTTCCTCAGAGGAAAGAACCATCTGTGATAAAAGGGTCATTTTGAGGCTTTGGAGACTCGGTTTGTCAGAGACACTCGAGGTAACTGGGGCAGAGAAGAGGTTTTCTCCTGCATTAGCAGGACATGCAGGAGGTTATAGCTGTAATTAGGAAGAGGAGGAACAGAGAAAATGCTCTGGATTTTCCACAGTATTTTAGAACGCCATTCCTGCAGGGGAAAATCCCTAAAAGAAGCTTCACAAACTAAGCCTGATGGGCTGAAAAGGAGGCACATTTTCCCTCCCAGAGTATGGAGGTGGATGGCTGGATGGCAAGTGTGCCCTGGGCTGGTGGGATGAGGGAATTGGCACAACATGTGTTCATCCTAAACTGAATCCAGAGAGGATTAAACAGGTCTCACTTCTGGAAATGCTGGGAATGAGGGAAAGGAAATGCTTGGTTTTGTCACGTCATCTTTCAGAAACCTTGTTCATAAATGGGAAAATTAGGTGACTGAAAGGGATGTGCAGGGGGTTGTAGGAACGAAAAACTGTGGAACCCACCAGGAAGGAGGCAGCCTGTGTAGGACTACTCAGATTGGGATTCAGTGGCAGAGAGAAAGAAAATGGTTTCATGTTCTAATTTTTAAGCAAGCAAGTAATTGAAGAAGACAAGAAAGAGAGAAGGACCTGCCCTGGAAGGGCGAAGTGAGCACTGAGGAGATCGTTTAGAAACAGTTTCATTTCTCTTATTTCACTGTAATTTTTTTTCTGTGCAATAAATGTATATTTAATCTAGTTGGTTCTAGTAAAACTCAGCTCTGGAATTAACAGAGATACTCTTGGCTCTTTTGGGTGTCTTGTCATGGAAGGGTGAAAGTAAATCCACCTCTCACTTTTGAGGTCCTGCCAGGCAATTTGTAATACCACAAATCCAAGCACTTGTATATAGTGAGGTCCTGAGGTATCACTGGTAGCTTGGACATGTTAATCATATCAGCAAAGATAGGGAGGCCTCTGAGTGCAGGAGTGACCATTTCCATCATGGATAGTTTTAATGAAAATGATTTTTTTAAGGCTTGTGTTAACCTGTTTCTTGGTTAAAAAGTGAAAATGGGGAAACAAAAAAGATTTTTGAAAAATTGAAATTTATAGTTTTGACCAGTGACAGCATAATAAGGTTTTGATTTGGTTTGGTTTTGTGGTGGTTTTATTTATATATTTATGTGCAAATCATCAGCTTTTGAAATGATGAGAAATCAGAGAGGGAAAGGAGAATCTTCTGTACGTTTAGACTAGCGACACGAATGCAGAATTAGGTGCTTTGCTGGGCTTCTAGCTGTGTTTTCAGCAAAGAGAATTTTCCTAGTTTTTCAGGCTGAGTGAAGTTGGGAGCAATTTGCTGTATGATACGGAATACAGTGAATCAGCATTCTCGATGGCAGCTATTTATAGTTACTCTATTTTTATTCAAAGCAAAACAATAGCACTGAATTTCAGGCAGTTGGACCAGACGCTCAGGAAGGTCTCTCTTGAAGCTGAGGGAAAAAAAAGCTCATCTTGCTGGGTCTTGAGAGCTGAGCTCGTGAGCTCTGCCGGCATCTCCATTTCAGTGCCGTCCTCCGAAGGTGAAATCCGGGGCTGTGCTGGGAAGCTGCAGGAGTAGATGCCTCTAAAATGTAGTTTTTATCCACTGTTCGGGGCCTATCAGCATTCCTTGTATTTTATATTTGAAGAATGGAGCAATATAATTAATGCCTGTTAATTTTAACCATCTCTTCCAGGTTTTCTGTGACTGTTCCGTGTCCTGCTGCTGCTGTAGCCAACGTGGGTCCGAATGCCGTGGCTACAAAGGCTTCTTACTGTCTCATGCTGGGTCCCTCAAATCCAAGAGCTACTTGGCAGTTTCCAAGGCAACCACCTGTGGAATAATTAAAAAGGATGAAGTGTTAGCGTGCCAGATATAAGGGATTCTTGCCTGGAGAGAGCGTTTCGCTTTCATCCGTCTTCAAGAATCAAATGTGCTTCTGCCGGCAAAGTTAAGGTAGTACAATTAAAAAGTAATGGTTTATTTTCTGGAAGTTTGAGGTGGAGCAACAAACCTGATATGACTGTATGCTATACAGAAATGACCATGGTTCCTTCTGGGTTAATATTTTGGTTATATTTTAAACAGAAAATGCACGAGAAAAGTGGTGATGGCAAGGCAGCGTGGGTGATCAGTATTTTGTATTAGTAAAACAGTTGCATGGACTGTTTTGTACTTTATGCCGTCTTCCCTCAGATGATTTTAAGCTGGGAAGAACTAAAATGGAGCATACATTAGTTGGGGCATAAATATAGGAAGTGCAGCCTTCATGCCAAGTACACTGAGATTTCTTTGGCATTCAGTGAAGTGATAGATATAAAAGGAATGTAGGAGTGGGCTCACTGCAAAATGATAGTCGGAATCAAGGATTGATCTTTGTCCCAGAGCTTAAAGGGTGGGCAGTGACTAAGTCCATGCCGAACTAAACTGATAATCAGGTTCAGCTGCTTCGGTGAAGCAGCAGCTAAAACCATTTTGAAATCACATATTCCCAGATTAAGAGCTGAAATTGCATGGTAGAAAAAAACAAATATTAAGCAAAATAACCCTGTTTATAGAATCACAAAAAATGGCAACTTTGGTTCTGAAAGTTTGAAATGTCGCTGCAGAAGTTGATGGCAAAGGTGTTAGACTTCAGATAACTGGAAAAGTTCTTCTCCCAGTATTATATGTTACTGGATGTATCCGCTTATTATATCTTCCTTCTCTGCCAGTCATTCAAGTATAGTTGAATAGAAAAATAATACTCATTTCTGACAATGGAGTTAAATGGAGAAAAACCACATTCCCATTCTTCCCATAGTCTAAATAACTGCTTAGTTAAGTCTGGTTACCTTGCCTGATGCTCTTGTACAGTTAATTTTAGGCGTGATGCTTTTGTGTAATTTATTTTAAGGGGGGGAAAAAAAAAAAAAGAGTTCTAAATTTTGAAGTAGAAATATTTGGGATGCCATCTGGGCTTTACATAATAAATTTTTCCTGCCAAAATGTTTGTGGGATTCTGTTGGGATGTGGATGGGATTTCACATTCCATCCCTTCCACAGCACAAGAGGATCATTGTTTTTTAGATATGGTGGGTCCAAGAAGAAATAAGAATTGTGTGGTGGCAGCTCTGTGATCTGAGGGAATACAAATAGAATCTGTCCAGTAACCACTGTCACCTTTCACAGATGTTACCTAATTTCGGCAGCAAATGCTTGCAGGTACCAGCTGAGTACAGCTGCAGTTTTCCACCCTAATACTTGATTTCCTGTTCATTGGTTTGTTGTCACCACATCTTAAATGCCAAAATGGTTTTCCTTCTAAAGTAATTCTTCAGCCTGTTAATTCCTTTCAGTGTGGAGCTGAGGAAAGTGGGGTTTTCAGGCAAATGCTGTTTTCACATGTGGAAGGAGTGTGCTGGCAAAGCGCAGTGAGGAGGATACGGAATTGAGACACTCTGCAAATAGAGTGACGGTGGTTGGTGTGTGTGGATCCAGATCCTTGATCTTTCCAAGCAGCATAAGTAACTCTGAAAGATGGAATTGGATGCTTGTAAAAAGAGTGTATGGGTGTATTTGTGGAAGCCTAATGTAACAGCAGTCAGGTACAGTAATGTAGGATTCCCAGGAGTGTACACAGAGGAGTTTCAGCTTGGATGCTCCTACAAAACATCCCAAACGCATACAAATACCTCTATTTTTCTCTTCTACCTCAAATGCTGTGGGTGAGGTTTTTCTCATGAAGCTTAAATGTCCAGGTACTGCTGAAGCCAGTGGTGAACAGCAGGTAGGATGAACAGCTTCCTGAAAGTTCCTATTCCAGACCCCCTTGAAGGGGACGACACGTCTCTAAAAAGGTGCCTCTAGAAAGGAATCAATCTTTTCCATGGATAGTTCAGCCTGGACAGCTGATTTAGCCTAGGTGGCAAACCTTTCAGGAACTTCAAGTGTGCAGTTAGGTATATTTGTGTGCTGGTTTGGCCAAAATTTAGTAATACATATTCTGAGAGAAAAACAGGTTGCAACCACCCTTCCCCCAACCAGGTTCGGGAAAAAAAATTAATTTCTGGGCATAGGGGATACAGCATCACAAAGTCACCCCAAGACAATTTGTATATCAAATTAATTCGTCTATGCTTGTTTCTCCGCATTCCATTCCTATTCCAGAGCTTCCAGAGGTAAGTGGAGTTGCATTTGATTACTGGTGCAACCTCCTTACTCATCCTCCTCTTCCCAATTTGTACATTTGACCCTGTCAGTTTTTCCAGCCTTCATCTGCAAGCCTGTGGTTCAGTATCAAGGGTAGTGAAGAGCCCCACGGAGTTTGTTAACATAGTTTGTAAAAGAAATAAAAACATCCATGCTAAATTTAGGCAGCTGGGCTGTGTGAAAGAAAATACAGTCACCAGGCAGAATTGATTTTTGATGTTCTGTATATAGGTTATGTTTTAATAATCTTTATCCCTGGGAAGTTTTACAGAACTGAAGGGAGTAGAAGGTTAGAAGTATTGATTGGTTCAATGATTTTAATCTCTTAAAGTGATTCAGAACCTGTCGACACAGAAGTTGTTCCTGTAGCCTTGGCTATTAGAATTAGCCTTGGCTAGTTAGTATCAGTGCTATATGCACCCAGAAGAGTAAAATTTTCTAACTCGCTTTCTGTGGCAGAAGATTGATGTTGTGCTTCATGCTGGAGTGACTTGATGTCTTTTTGAGAGAGAAAAAATGGGAAATAGTGAGATGATACTTCTTTCAAAGATTATTTTGATACAGTGGTTAGTATTCTCCTATTTTTATACCATCAGAACAACTGTATCAAGAGTCAGTTACTCTGAGATAGTCTAAAAGTGTCATTAAAATACCCATTAATTTTGTTAAATGAATTAGGACTGTTTCCTAGAATAGGTTGGACTTTCATCTTGTTGCTTGGAAATCCAGGTGATTTTTCAGGTTGGGATTTTTCAAAGGGAGTTTTTCCCTCTAACAAGAGGTGTTTACAGTGGAAATGTAGGGGAAATTCAGGATAAGAGCAATGAGCTCAAGTCACTTTTGTGGAAAAGGGAACTCAAATAATGAATGGACCCTTTTGCCTAGGCTTGATTTTGCTTTCAGGAGGAGGGAACTGTTCTGCTGCACTTTGGTGGGTGGATGCTTTATGGGGAGCAAAGCTGGATCGCAACTTCAATGCAAACAGAATTATCTACAAGGTAACAGACCTTATGCTTAGGCACCAGATCCTTTTCTCCCCTCCACCTGCTCCTGCTGGGCATTTTGGATATGCTTTTCCAGCATAGTTCAGATGATTTTCCCTGATAGACAACACAGAAAGTCCAGAATAGAATAAAAAGGTCTGACAGCTTGCAGAGGGGTAGTGAAGGTAAGGGTAGAAAAGCAGTTCTTGTCACACACTCATCTAGAGCAGTGATTTGTCTCCAGCAGTGGCCACAGGTGGGTTATTGAGGAGCACAGCAACAGAATGAGAATAGGATCCTCCTTCTGCACACTCTTCATTCTCCAGACATCTGTAGTACATGGATTGACTGAGCTGGATGTCTTTTTTTTTTTTTTTTGCAGTGTTTACTGGACTTGGCTTTTGGAACTCATTAATGAGAAGTACTAGGAAGTCTAAAACTCTGTGGTTCCCCAGCTTAACTAACACGTCAGCCTGTTCAGTGAGGAACCATATTCTTTTGTTAACTTTTGAGCCTGAACTTCATTTAAAATCCACTTCTTGCACTGGAAAAGACTTAAATAATTCATACGTAACTATTTTCATTGCAATCATATTTTGGCTAGAGCTCAGCCTGCTACAGGTGTTGTCAGTTCAAAGCCTGCTGACCAAGGTGTACATGAAGTAGGGCCGCTTCCCCCACTTCCAGTTATCCTACTTCCCACTTAATTTAATTGAGATTCCTCATTAATTTCACTCCTGAATTTAATTTATGTATTTTAATGTCCAGTGAGTAATCTGCACACATTTCTTTTTCGTTTTTCCTACTTATTTACTGCCTTTGCTTCTGTGAATAACTTTACTATCATCAGCAGATGTTGTCATCTCACTGTTGAGCCCCTTTCATGTCATTTATGAATTCATTGAACAGTGCTGGGAACAGATCCCAGCTCAGATCCCTGTGGAAAGAAGAGCTGAAATGGCACCAAGTCCTGCCAAAAGCAGAGTGGGTTTGCCCGCTTCTGCACATGGCACAGCTGAATTTGTGGTAAAATCGCTGTGTTGTTTTGGTACACTTGTAAATGTGGCATCACTGTAAAATACTTCGTAGGGATGGATAATAATATGTAAGATACAATGTCATTCTTCATCACAGAATCGCTAAGGTTGGAAAAGACCTCTAAGATCACCGGGTTCTACCCTCAACCACCACCATGTTCACCACTAAACCATATCCTCAAGTGCCATATCCACGCATTTTTTGACTCCACCACTTCCCTGGGCAGCGTGTTCCAGTGCTGCCTATTTGTAATTTCACCTTTGAAAGATGGGGTGGGCAAGGGATTCACCTTTCTGGATGACTGAGGATGATGTTTAATGTTTAAAAGGTCCACACCTGATTTGTCCACAACATTTTTTATCTTCTGAGTTTTTAGTCTGAAAAGCAACTTGGTTGGAACCTGCTAGTTTTTCACTCTATGCATTACCAGTAAATAAAAAATTAGATTAAATAAAGGAAACTAGGCTACAGAATAAATCTCTACAATCATAAATACATGCTTGTGATAGATGATTAAGTGCAGGAAATTGCCTGAGCAGTAGAACTGTTACTTGCTCTTGTTCTCTGACATTAACATAGCAAACATCTAATGTAAAACTGGGCCAGATCTAAAGGACGTGTAGCATAAAATAATTTTTCCAATGGTGTCCTGCAGCTGCAGCTTAGGGAAGTGGAGAGTTGAGGACATGAATGTGCTGCCCATGAGTGCAGTGTCCCAATGTCCCACTCCTGCTTCCTCTTAGCACCTCTGTCCCTTCCTAATTACTCCTGAAATTCTGTTCGCTTTTTCACTGTGCCTGTGAAAACTGCATTTTCACGACACTATCTACAGTGACTTCAAGGCCTCTCCTAATCAGGAAAAAAAAACTAATTTAGAACCCCTCCTTTTCTGTGTTTAGTTGGCTGCTTTTTCTATATTCAGGGTCTTAGAATTAATCTACTTGAATTTTGTCTTCTGTTTTCTCTCCCAGTCAAGGTGTGTAATAACTAGGTGGAAGAAAAGACTGAGGATAACTGCTTTGATGCACTTACTGGTTTATCTGTGTTAGACCTGTGACCTCACAGTGTGTCCTTTTCAGCATAACTTATTGTTCAGTTAAATGAGAGAGGTCTAACTCCAGACCTGTGCAGGATGTTATGTGCGTGTATAAGGGGTATGTTCTCTGCATGTGAATTAACTGTTGATTAGTAAGACCTTCCTCCTTTCTGCACCAGAGTTTTCTTCGAGATCTTGTGGAGAAGTTGGTAATTTTTAGGGATTCCCAATATCCACGGAGCTCTTTCAGAGCCCTGCTGTCTGTGACCTGCCGATTGCAGTCCATCAGTTGGTATTTTTAATAATTTGGTTTCCTTAGAAATCTGGCTGCGTCCATGTGCTCCTGGCTGTGTAATTCCTGGTAGGCTTTGGCAGTGAGCAATGCTCAACTTCCCGGAGAGGATTCTCTTTCCTGGTCCTCTCTGCAGGCAGGCGCCAGAGGTGGAAGTTCCCTGAACTGTTACGTACTGAACAGTGAGTTCATTTGGGTTTTCTTGTGGCAAAGAAGTATTTTTGAGGTTTTTTCCCCCCTCCCCACAGCTTTGTCCTGTTGAGCCTTTTATCTTTTGACACCTACTGGCCGAGCAGACAGACTTACAAGCTTCACCCTTCTGGTGTATTTGATGAAATTTCCTCTTAACACATCAGTTCTCAGTAATTTTTTTTTTCATCTTTGAATTTTGCATTTAGTTTGTTAAAGTGTTTATTTTTTCCTGGAATCACAGTATGACTTCTCTTCCTGAAGGACATGCTTTTGAACACTTTCTTAATCTTGTTCTTCATTTTGTTTTAAGTTGCACTTAGTCTGTTCTTCCATATGCAATATGGGGTCTTTTAGCAAGCTGTCACCTCCTTAATACCTTCACCTTTTTGCCTGTTCATTTTAGTTTTCTTTAAAGCAGTTTCCTTGTTTCTTCATGACAGAATGCTTGAGGTTATTGAGGACCTGACTGAGGTCATCTGGTCCAACCCTCATGCTCAAGTGGGGATTTTTTTTTTTAGTTGCACAGCTAAAAATAGAGAAAACTACTGTTTCAAGTACTGAACTTGAGTGCTTTGTAATCAGTAATTCAGCCACTTTTCAGCAGTGAAGATCCTGTACACGGGTCAGGACTGGGTCAAGTCTTGCCTCTGCTGCGGGTTTTCAGAGTTGTTTGAAGGAGTGCTAATTAATGGTGGCTTAAAGAGGCAGCATTTACATCACAGTGACTATACCTAGAATTTATCTGTCTCCAAAATCCTGCAGTTTGGCCACTTTAATTTCAAGAGGTGATGTTTGATGCTGATAACTGTCGGGTGCCTTCATGGGGCTGGGAAGTTTCAGAACCACTGAGTGGTTTTGGTTGGAAGGGACCTTAAAGACCATCCAGTTCCACCCCTTGACATAGGCAGGGCCACATTCCACTAGACCAGGTTGCTCCAAGCCTGGCCTTGGACACTTCCAGGCATGGGGCATTGTCTGGAACTGGGAAGTCTCTCTGTCCTGCTGAACTTGGTTTTGTGTCTTTTCTTTCTTAATGTGCTTTTGTTGGAAGGAAGAAGTTTTGAGCTTGATGGGCTTCCATGCACTTTGAGATACTCACGTCAGACAAAACAACATGAGAAAGTTTTTACCAGAAAATTTGTCTTTGTTGTGGCTCTCATCCTGCTGGAATAATTGGAGGATGCTGCCCCAGCCAGTGAAGTGGAATGAGCAGTTTGGTTCATCCTTCTGTCAGCATCTCTGTGTGGTCAGATGAGCTGCTGTCTGCGTTCCCTGGGCTCTAGTGAGGGATTTCGACACCCAAAATCCTCACTGACCCAGTGCAGGCATTTGAAATTGAGTGAATTAAATCCCACCCTATTATTTAAGCATTCTGAACTGGTGAATATTTTCCCTTTTAGCAAGTTTTTTCAGTCATTATGATGGTTAAGAAAGAGCAGTTTGATCCTTGATCAAAAGCAAGGAGAAGGCTTGCAGAGTCTCTTTGGGTGAAAAGAAGTTACACTTTGGTGAGTGACCTAAAAGGATAAAATGAGTGTGGAATTTTAAATCAAATATAAAGATGTAATAAAATAATGTTGATTGCAAGGAACAGCTTGGTTTGACTTGGGTGCTTGATAGTTTCGCCTGTTTCTCCTCATTCTTAGATAAATGAGTGAAGAGTTTGCAACTTGGAGATGTACTCAGAGACTGCATTTCCAGCAGTAAAAATTCAATTTCAGAGACCATTTACAAAAGCATATGGTGACAGGAAAAGGGGGAATGGCTTAAAACTGAAAGAGAGCAGGTTTAGATGAGATATTAGGAAGAAATTCTTCCCTGTGAGAGTGAGGAGGCCCTGGCAGAGGTTGCCCAGAGAAGCTGTGGCTGCTCCTGGATCCCTGGAAGTGTCCAAGGCCAGGTTGGATGGGGCTTGGAGCAAGCTGGGGTAGTGGAAGGTGTCCCTGCCCATGGCAGGGGTGGGACTGGATGGGCTTTAAGATCCCTTCCAGCCGAAACCCTTCTGTGATTCTGTGAAATGAGGAAAACCCCAATATACTCAACAGAAGAAACTGGGTGAGATGAATCTGTCTTTAAAGGTCAGATTGAATTTGGGTGTTACCGCTTTTCTGTTCGCTCCGTATGGTCAGTGGCAGCACCAGTTGAGCTGTTTTTGGGTTTTTAAGATGAGTTTGTGTCTGCACTTATTCACACAGTACCAAGAAAAGGAAAACCCAAACTCAACCCTGAAGTGGATCTTTTAGCATATTAGTTGTTAGTGGTTGTTCATCCAAATAAAGGACTGATCTGACTCGCTGGAAATTTTGTGGTGCTTTACCCTTGATATTATGAGATTGCAGTGCTCAGGTTTGTGTGGGTGAGCGGGCAGTCCTGCCTCAGTGTGCAAATACAGACTCCTCAGCAGCCTCTGGGCTGAG
The DNA here is from genome assembly GCA_013397865.1 of Struthidea cinerea. Lineage (NCBI taxonomy): Eukaryota > Metazoa > Chordata > Aves > Passeriformes > Corcoracidae > Struthidea > Struthidea cinerea. The sequence continues at coordinate 43,108 of VZTI01004718.1, forward strand.
GTTAATGAACTTTTTCTGTTCTCTTTTGTTCTGTCTGTAGCTTTCTCAGTTTTGGGCTCTGCAAGAATTCAGACTGGTCTAAAAACTATGTAGATTACATAATATAGGGCTGGGGTTTCTTCCAGCTGAGTGGTAGCTGATCTCAGTTTCTAGCAGGTTTGAAAAGCTCTTCTGCCCACCAAACCTTAGAGCAGGTGCTTGCTTCACCAGTGGCATTTGCTGATCTCTTGTTATGTTAATTGGGGGAAAGACAATATTTTTCTGGAGGACTGAAGGATGCTGAGAGCTTGGTGTTTGTTTTTTCCCATCAAATAAGCGTGGATTGAATGCAAATGTTCAGGGATGGTGTCAGGACGGAGAGGACGAGGGGTGTTTTCAGTTAATGTCTGCCAAGAATTAAGGAAAATTAACACAAAATTCTTGTGGTTTGGGAGAATGCTCATTGGAGGAGTTGTCTGCTCCACAGATGGGGGCTGTATGGAGTACAGGGGATAACTGGTTTGAAACAAGGGTTCACGTCCAGTTTGCCGGGGGATGATTCAGCTGCTTTGGGCTATCGTAACTTGTAGTTCAGTTGCTGAGCACTTCTGAAGGGAAGGACCCCACAGTCCTCGCACAAGCAGAAATCTTGCTGAAATCAGTGATACGGATTTGTTGATATCCAGGCCTGAAAAAACCTCCGCACTGCCTTAAGTGTGGGCAGGACTCCTCAGCAACCAGTGAATAATCAGGTTGGTGTTTATTCAGAGTGTTTGTTTCCTTCAAGTTGTCTATTTTCACCTTCTGTAAGGTCCTAAGGTTACTTCAGGAATGACGTTTCTGGTGTTGTCTATTTTAGACACTTGACGTGGGATTTCAAACTCTGCTGAGGTGTTGGCAGTGGTACAACATGTGGCTGGTTTACAGTAACTCCTGCTCAGATTTGTAATGTAAATACCATCTCTTCTGCAGGTTTTCAGAGCTCTGGTTCCCCTGGAACTGAGGGTTTCACCTAACTAGCATGGTGCAAAGTAAAATCCATGTAATCCCACTGGATTAAGATTAATCTCACCTGGGTATCTGATTTTTAAAGTGAGATGAGATTTATCTAGAGTCTCCTAATTGCTGGAATAATTCCAAACAGCAAGTAGTAAGACCTTATCTTCTTTTTATCATTGTGGTTCTAAAGAGGGAACTTAAGCTTCCTTCATAGTTGTTATGTCTTGGTGTTCTGCCATAAAAAGCAGGGAACAGTCTGAAGATAATTGGGCAAAGGAAACTTGGTGCTGGATGTGGAGGGTTTTTGTCTTGGTAGAAGAGGATGAGCATCCTAAAGACTGAAGTGAAACTCACTTGAAAAAAAAACAAACTTGATTGGGTATATGAGCAGTTTTTTAGAATGATGCTGCTTCTCCTCCTTGAAGCTCTTCCAACTGAAATACACACTGCCATATGCTGCTGGAATACCAGCACACGGACTGGATTAAAATACAAATGAACAGAACTGCAGTTTAAAGCTTTACTTCTGCAGAGGGACCCAAAATTGTTCCCTTTTTCACTCTACTAAACACCTGAAGTTAGTTTTACAACATACCTGTGCTAAACAGTTTGGAGGCTTTGGGTCTGAAATGGGGACGAAGAGGTTGACAGGGAGAGAAAAGAAATTTTTCCAATTTTCTTGTCCTAATCTAGGGACAGGCACAGGTGACTTGGTGCCAGTGTTCCACCTGTAACAAATAAAGAGATAGGGAAATTCTGTAAGCAGCTCAAGAAGCTGGGGTACTGCACTGGACATCCAGCTACCCTGCTCCGTGGGACTAATCCAGATATTTGGTAGCTTCCAGAACTGTAGCCGTAGTTTCACACTCGTCTCTACTGCTGCTCTTTACTTAAAATAGCTTTTAGACACCGAAATTTAAGTGTTAGCTAGGATTTGGTCTTTTTAGTGTGTGTGTTAATCTTTTAAAATCTTCTTGTGTATTTTAGGAGAATTTGTGGACCATATAAACCGGCTTCGTAATTGGGAACAGACAGTTTAGATGCCTCATTTTTTATGTTTTACATAGATATTTGCTAAGGAAAAATGCAAAGTTTCCCAACTACTCCTCTCCTGAAAGTTGTTTTGAGCCAGAGTAATGATGAATAATAATGAGAAATAAATTAACAGAGCTGTATGTTGCTGTCACTGATGGGGAAGTGCTCCTGCTGATTTTATCCCCATCAGTGGTTGATGCCGTGATACTGGGAGGAAACATCTTAGTTTAATTCATGTGTTTTATTAAAGCCATAGATATTTATTTTAATAAAAACATCAGGTACTTGTAATCTTAAAAAGGCTGGAAAACTGTGATGCAAACCAAATATTTTTCTTTTTTCTTCTTCTTTTTCTTTTTTCTTCTTTTTCTTTTTTCTTTTTCTTTTTTTTTTTTTTTCCCTTTCTTCTCCTTTTTCTTTTCTTTCTTCCTTTTTTTTTTTTTCTTTCTTCTCTTTCTTTCCCTGGATAAAGAAAACCTGACAGGAAATCATGGAAATTATCAACAACATTCCTGACCAAGTATTCAGGAACAATTGGGCTACTGTCATTTCAATAACTGATAATTAATGAGACTTTATAAATAACACTTTGAGCTCTTTTTACGTGCCTGCTGGGTTTTTTTTGGAAGGGGGAGGAATGTCCGACAAATTTCTGGCGTTTCTGTGCTACCTTGGAGACTAGAAAATGTTTCGTTATTGGCATCTGAGATTCTTATGTAACTTGGTAATTCTGGGAACAAGAATTTTTAAGAAAAATGCTGAGCAGTTCGAATCGCCTCGTAAAATTAGAAGATATAAAACCACTGTGCTAAATACTTCTGTGATAAATTCCCCAGAAATACTAGTGTTCCAGGCTCCTGGAATACAATAATTTTGCTGGGATTGCGTCCTTGAGGAGTTAAAACTCCGAATCCCACGGAGTGAGTGACACACTGGCAATTATTGCACAGACCCAGCGTATTTGCTTTTGCAGAATGTTAAATCGCAGTACGGCGGAAGTGTGGGGAGAAGGTGAGGAGCTGTTGCCTCGTGGCATCGGGAGCAGAGCTGGTGCTGTTTAGGATGTGGTTTGTGTGTGCAGCCCCCAGCACAGGGCGGTGTGAAGGAGGGTGCCCTGGTCTCTTACTGCTCTCAAGAGGTTTTTCACTAGTTTTCTCCAAGTTCAGGGTCTGTGATTCCAGCGGGGCAAGCCAGGGAAGGACTTGACCTGCTTTTTTCTTTTAGAGCAGCGGGGCTTATCTTATCCACTCTTTTCAGAACTCTTATTATAGTCAATAGAGAGAGCTTGATTGGATTTTTTTTTTTTCAGTATAAAGTGAAAATGGTGGCTTGTTAGTGTTACCTGCTGTGTGAATTTCCTGATTCTTAAGTGGGTTAGAAATTGGCATGTTCCATTACCTTCTTGAGGGCACAGATAGTCTGACACAGGAATCCACTGATTTGGGATGACTCAGAATTAAAAATGAGTCAGTTTTGCCTTATTCAGTTCAACTTTTTTTTTTTTTTTTACATACAGAATTAGAAGTAAGCAAGAGTACAGAATCTGTATACTTTATTTCTTGTGTCAGGAAGTTATATTCTTTCCTTTCTTTTTGTGTTGTTCATTTCTAAGGGCTCATTTGTGGTGTTGGCCAGTTTGTTCTATTCGTTTTTCCTCTCGGAATTCGAGGTGTTGGAAGAACAAGTACATCTAAAAGTCTTATCTTTTCCTGGGTTACTGAACTGGGTGTGCTGTGCACTTTGGTGCCTCCAAGTACTGTCTAAACTTCAGTCAAAAATTCAGGTTCAGGAGTTGCAGGAGGGGTGGCAATAAAATGTGTTTGGATGATATAAGGGCTGGAAAGTGGGAGCTGTGTCATGCAAGCAGCAAGCATGTCTTTAGTCACTTCTGTTAAGTGCTTTTCTGGCTAAACTAGTGTCCTCTTGCATAAATTCTCATCATATTCTGATAATACACAATCAGAGTTACCATTTACTTTTCCTCTAAATTAAGGTCCTATAGTCTCTTTCTTTTCTCTCTTTATTTTCCGTGTTACTTCTTGAAGTAATGAGGTGCAAGAAAAATAGTAAATCAGGTATTTTCCAAGCCTGTATTTTTGCAGAGAAATTTACCAAGGAGAAAACCGTCTTTGAAATGCTTATTTCAAGGCAAAGGAGCGCAGTTTGATCTTGAGACAAACATAAAGCAGTAGGCATTACATTGCAGTAACTATAAAATTAAACATGAAAATTAACTTCGCTACTAACCTGATGATTTCATAGCAAGTTTTTAATAAAAGGCAAGCAGCGTTAGGACAAGGGGAATCGATTAAAGCTGAAAGAGAGTAGATTTAGATTGTATATTAGGCAGAAATTCTTGGCTGTGAGGGTAGTGAGGCAGTGGAACAGGTTGCCCAGAGAAGCTGTGGCTACCCCATCCCTGGAATTTTTCAGGATCACGTTGGGTGGGGATCACGTTAGAGCAGCCTGGGATAGTGGCAGATGTCCCTGCACATGGCAGGGGATTGGAACGGGATGGTCTTTAAGGTCCCTTCCATCCCAAACTATTCTGTGATTCCATGGAATTTTTAGATTCATGTCTCTGTATCAAGCCTGTCTGGTTTTCTGTGAAAGATAAGAATTTTTCCTCAGAAGTGCATCTTGGAGTGCTGTTAGAAGCTCTGCCCTCCTAAAACACCAAGTCATGGTAAATATTTAGCAGGGCTGTTGCTAGAAAGTGACACATAAGCTCAACTTGGAGCTTGTTTGGCTTCCGGCTGTAACATCTTGCTGTGCCTTTCTCGGCAGGGATCGCGGGGCTGTTTGTTATTTGTCATATTCACAAAGTACCTGTGAAAACAAGGTCAGGGACTCATCTCCCTAATGAAGGAGACGTTTGGCCTGGCGTCACAGAGTCTGTATCCCAGCCAGACCCACTGTTTTCCGAGCTCTTCCCTGAACGCTTGCCAGTCCTTTGGCGTCTCCGCAGCGCGGGTATCAGAACTGGACGTGAAGTTCTAGCCTAGAACTCAGCTTGATTTGTTGCACGAACACTGAGCTGATGTCATCAGCCAAGCCCTTAATATGGTTTTGCCCTGCACTGGCCGTCCCTACCAGGGTGATTCAGTACGGCTGCTCCCGAGCCCTTTTCTGGGAGAAAGTGTCCAAGTCACGGAGGAGTAGCCTGAATTCCTTCAAATCTGGGTGACGTTGATTTGTTAGGATTAAAATCAGTTGTTGCCTTCAACCACTGTCTCGCTATGGAGTGTTACTGTTTCCTCTGCCAGTGCTTCAGTTATCTAAAAACTTAACTCTCAAGTATTTTTATTATATAGATTGTTTATAAAATTTCCAGGGCCCAGTCCACATCTGTTGCGTGTCAGCTGTGCTCTAATAGGGAAGCTGCCATCCACCACCTTTGCATGAAAAAGTTGTTGCCAGCTCTGGAAAAGATGAGGGGACTTGGGTATCCCAGGTGAATATTCTTACGGACAGAATGAGTCATTTTTGTGTGGACTTTTAACGTGTGGGTGAGTGAATCATCAGGTGTTGAACAGATTAATCTTTCTTAATAGGACACGCACAAGATAATGTTTTCTCACTGAGACAACTTGTAGCTGCCTAAAGACAATATCGCAGAGGCAGAAATACAGTGACGTGGTGTGCTTTGGAGCATGATACCTTGGGAGGTGATCCATGAAACAGCCCAGCGTTGCTTTTCATAGTTCACGGTGTGCGTGGGGAGTAGTGGCCTTTAAAGAATTGTTAAGAATAGAAGATTTTGGTGAGGGCAAATAATTAAAAGTTGACTGATAGTTGCATAAGAAACTGAGCAAGAGTTTGACTTTCTGATGTACTTGTGTTACAAAGCAGTTGTAGGTAGGTTGTGTTTGTCTTTTCCCAGTGATAGGACAGGAGAAAATGGCCTCATGTTGCACCAGCAGAGGTTCAGTTCGGATTGTAGTAAAAATTTCTTCACCAAAAGGGTTGTCAGGCCCTGGCACAGGCTGCCTATGGCAGTGGTGTAGTCGCCGTCCCTGGAGGGATTTAAAGGGTATGGCACTTGGGGACATGGATTAATGGTGGCCTTGGCAGTGATGGGTTAATGGTTGGAGTCCGTGATCTTAGAGGGGTTTTCCAACCTAAATAATTCTGTTTAAATTTGCACACCTCATGATGTTGATCCAGCACGTATCAAGAGCCTGTGAAAAAATAAAACCAGGTCTTGGTGAAGAGCTGCGCCCAAGGCCCATTTAGGTAGAAAAAAAGAGGCTACATTTCTTAGATTGTCTCAGTGTTGGGGATTTTTTTTTCAGTCCACAACCAAGTTCCACTATCCAGAATTATGCTTAGTTTTGGATTTTAATGAGGTCTGAAAATGACAGAGCAAAACCATCTTGCTGTTATGGCTGATTTAGGATAGGAAATGAAGTATGACATTTAGCCATGGGTAGGCAGAGTTGAGGGCTTCAGTGAAAACTCACCGCAAGTTTACGTGAAAAGCTGGTGGCTCTTTCCTAGAACTTTATTTGAGGTTTAGTTTTGTACCAGTACTGTGAGCTCAGGCAGTTTTCTTTAGGTCTCACTGGAAAGCACTTCTCAGTAGGTGCCTTCTAGAGGGCTTTGAAGGTATAAAAATTATTTTGGAGAGCATTACACGCTCAAAACAACTTTTTGAGCAGCACCACTTGTTACGTAAGTCAGGGCTACAGGCGAGAAACACACATTTTGGTCACCGAAGTAAATTTGAAGGGAGATTCATTCATTGCAAATGAAGGTGCAGATGCTTTTAGAGTCTGACCAAATCCTTGTACGTAAAAGCATCTTCATCCATACAGACTTCTGAATATGGATTTCGTATAGAGTAGAAGGGTTGAACACCAGAAGTGCAATAATAATAAAAAAACACACCACCACCCCCACTCTTCACACCCCCCCCTTCCCAGCTGTCTAGCTCAGTGAATTTCACACCATGGTTGCAAGGCCAGAATGATTATGAATTAGGGTTAGCACAAAATCGAGCTATTTGAAAATTTTACAGCGTTTTACTGGAATGTAAAGGCTAGAATTTCTCTGAAAATCAAATCTGAAAAATGCACAAGGGCAGGGAGGTCTCACTTTGAAAACCCAATTAATCGTGACAGAAAATGAGATTTTTAACCTTGTCTTTCAATCAGAAAAAAAATTGTGCCTTGTCCCCTTGCACTTTGCCATTTGAGTTCTCATCTGTTCTGTACCCTTTCAAGCCAAAATCTGCATCCCCAGTTGAAGTACATTAAAAATCTGGTGTATAATCAACATTTTTTGCCTGCTGGTTAATTTTTGATCTTTATTCTGAGTGTCCTTGGGCAAGGCCCCAGGCTGTCATGACCAAGTTCACAGGAGGTGCGGGCTATGGTGAGGTTTTTTTGAAAATATTACCCTGTGAAGAGGCTCTCCGAGGGAGTATCTTTATTGTGGTGAAAGTCATACTCCAGGTTTTCACTCTGATTGCAACTTCAGCATAGCTCACTCTAATTTAGTTAGCCCAAGGCTATAACATACTGCTTTTCAGGATTCTGGAATGGCCATTAATGGGAATTTGCTGAGAGTGGGTGCGTATGCCTGAAGGAGAGTGCGCATAAAAAATTAAAGCCTCATGCTTATGGTGTAGTTGGTATGTGCTGTTGTCCTTGATCTAACTTAACTGGGTGCTACAGGTGAGAGCAGCACAGCAGTTGTCTAAATAAGTCACTTCAGCCTTGAAATCTGCATTTGATAAGATTTTGTTGGCCTCAGTAGTGTGCAGCTGGGTCTTAAAAATGAGTTTTAATCTGTGTACTCAGTGATTTACAGCCCTGCACACAGTGAAGTGTCTTTGCTTTATGGATGGCAGAAGATACGTGGCTTTCAAGTATCTTTACACACAGGTGGTTTTTAATTATGTCTTATGGTAATTGGTGATAAAGAAAAAAGTCCAGGTCTTCAGTGCATGACCCCTTGCTCTGGCCAGCATCACCTTTCCTTATACTGGCATTTTTCTTTTCATAGGAAAAGAAGGAAGGTTTAGATGGGATATTAGGAAGAAATTCTTCCCTCTGAGGGTGGGGAGGCCCTGGCACAGGTTCTCAGAGAAGCTGTGGCTGCCTCATCCCTGGAAGTGTCCAAGGCAAGGTTGGATGGGGCTTGGAGCAACCTGGGATAGTGGAAGGTGTCCCTGCCCATGGCAGGGAGTCTGAACTAGATAATCTTGAAAGTCCCTTCCAACCCAAGCCATTCTATGACTCTGTAATATTTAATAATGCAGTTTTTTCAGACTGTTGCTATTCACGGCAATATCAAGAGGTAAAAATTCTTTTGTTGCTGCGGAGGAGTATTTATAGAAATAAAGCTCCATCCCAGCTTCCTGCTTGCTGCCATGTTTTAGAGGAGGTGTGGGAGCTGTGAATGCATCCTTCAGGGTTTCAGGAAAGCATTGATGTTTCAGTGTGCTGAGCCAGAACACCTCAGTGTTTGTTAGGATTTAGTAACATCCCCCAGAGATAAGTCAGAGTTCCCCAAGAAATCCCAGAAGGAAAACAAAACCAGTGTACAGGCAGGAGAAATGGTGATTGCCCCTGCGGATGTAACAACCTACCTTAATTGTCCTGAGACAAGGGTAGTGAGGTGGCTTGCTGGCTTTTCTTCTTCCCACTCCTTTTAGCCCAGCATATTCCTGTGGGATCGTAGGACAGGAAAGCTGCTGTGTTCCACAAGGCACTTCCACACAGGGCTCTCTTATCCCGCTCTAATTATGCTCGGTGTGGCAGCTACTGCTGTTAAGGACATGCTGCACTCATGGTATAAAAAATTGCTAGAATTTAGCTTTTAATTTATTTGTCCTCCCATTTGGAGAGAACACCTAATGTGATTTTGTGTAATAAAGCCAACTATGTGAGCAGCCACAGAGGTGATTTTCTAAATTTAAGGTTTCCTTTGAATTTATTCTTATCTCAGATAGATTGGATTACTATAGGCTGTGTCAGCGTGAGTCACTTGTAAGTGCCTGTTAATCCAATAAATCTGAGCGGTTTCTTATGGAAATACTATTTTCTGATTTCTATTTATATGGTGGTCCTGGCCTTGTTGAATCCGCACTGACTTCACTGGAAATATCTCTTTGGAAAAAAATGATACCATTTCACATGCTAATGGAAATTGCAGTGAAGCAGGAAAATGAAAAACAGCCTCAAGTAATTAATAAACGGTTTAGAAGTTCTTTGTGTCACCTTTATTAGGTATTTTGTAGCAATACTGCCCGAGACTAAAAAGAATCATCAGAGAGTGTTGTTTCCTTGTGTTTGTTTTATGGGTTTTATTCCCCAGTTAATAATGCTGTTCTGTCCTCCATATTATGTTTTTACATTACCCTGCAAGTTTTTTTCCTTCAGTTGTTGCCACTGCCCTACTCAAGGGTGTTGGTGGCTGTATCACTTTGGGCATTAATTTCCCACCCATAACATACTCAACTTCTGAAAACTAAACACTTAAATAGAGAAAAGTATCTGTTTTAAAATAACTTCAGCCTTTTTCTGTTTTACTTGTGCAGCAACTGGTATTCAGTGGCAGCAGAAGGGAAAAGCTTTGCTATGGTTTGGAATTTTTGCCTGAAATAAGAAGGAAAAAATCAGCATAAGAAATGTTTTTCCAGCCTGAGATCAGTGTGCTTCTGTACCAGAGAGGGAGGGTCTAAACACTCCTAAAAGCTGGCTGGTAAAACCTGGTCCTCTTTTGAGCTAGAAAGTGCAGCATATAATGGTTTATACTATGCATTGGGAATTTCTAGTGCTGAGGTGGGGAAAAAAAAAATGCATTTACTGGAAATAGTTTGACAAAATTCGATGTTTGTAACACGTGCAACAGCGCTGCTACTGTAAGGCACCACAGTTTTCATAATCTTAAATTTGCTCATACGTACCAAGTTTCCAAATACCTTCCTCCTCTCTGTCTCTGCCGTTGAATTTTCTCGTGCACGGCATGATAGATGGAATGCTGAAAATCCCTGGATTTTTGACGTGCTAAGACAGACTTGCGTGGATGTTCACTGCCTGCTTGATGATACATGGAATGTTTATTGAGCCTGTGCAGTAAAATGCTGCCGAGGGAACTGGATCCGTAGTGGAGGAGATGAGAAATTTTAATCCCCAGCTGAGGCATTTTGCAGAGGCAGCTCAGGACTGTGAGGTTGAGATTTTGGATCTCTTAGGGGTAGTAGTTTATTGGTAGCTGCTCCAGGTGCTGATTAATTGGGATTTCAGCTAATTTTGCCAGCTGAACATATGACCTGGTCTAGGGGAAGGTCCTGGTCTAGTGGAAAGTGTCCCTGCCCGTGGCAGGGGTAAGAACTAGAGGATCTTGAAGGTCCCATCCAACCCCAAACGTTTTATGATTGTGTGATCTCTCCAGAAATTACTTAAAAAAATACAGAGGATACACAGAGACTTGGAGGTTAACAGTGTCTAGAATAAAATCACAAGAGAAAAGGGAAAACAAAACTGTGTGCATCATGTTGATATATAAAATTTAAGTCATTTGAAAAGTAGATACAAGGATACGATTTAAAATCAATGTAAAAGCGCATTAGAAGCACAGAACGGTTTAGGTTGGAAAAGACTTTTAAAGACCATGGTGATCCACCTCCCTGCCATGGGCAGGGACACCTTCCACTATCCCAGGTTGCTCCAAGCTCTGTCCAGCCTGGCCTTGGACACTTCCAGGGATGGGGTAGCCACAGCCTCTCTGGACAACAGTTAGATAGGGTTTATATAAAATCTAAGGTGCAGAAAGACGGATAACCAGCATTGATAAGGAACATGAAAAAACCTTGTAAATACACTGGAAATGGGAGGAAGTCAAGGGAAAACGCAGGTCTCCTTAGCAGAGTGAAGATAATAAATCAGAGCTACCACACTGAATAAAACTGCTGAGCATAACTGTGTTTAATCACGGATCTTCTGAAGGAACCAAAATCCCTTTGGACTTGCTGTGGGAATAATTTTCGTAATTAACAGGTCTCATTTGAAAACAGTGTGTTGTGGTTTTTCCCATCTGAGACCGGTGCAGACTCTGGCATTTTACTGGAAAACTGGTGTGGGCAGTGTGTATAGGCAGGCTGACTGAGAGGCTCAGATGCCAAATTTTTCAAAACACTGTTAGCTTAGAAATTAGGAATTTACAGGTGTTTAAATAAGTATATTTGTTGCAGTGGATTGGGCCAATTTAGGTAAGGCCAAATTGCTGTATCTGACCCACACAGGCTGTGTAGCAAAAAGAGCAGTGTATGGAGAGATGTGGAGAGTAAAGTTGTGGTCTGAAACAAACCTGCTGTTTCCTAGATAAATCTGGTTTCTAAACCCAGTTTTTATTTAATATAAAAGTTAAAATTCAGTTTTCTAGTAAAAGCACAGACCTGTTTCAAAAACTATTCTAAACTAAGAAAGTGAGGGCACAAGTGTTTCCAGAACTGGGAAGTGGAAGTGTTTTTTTTAAATTTGTTTGTGGGCAGCAATGTGGCACAAATTGCCAAGACCTGGGTTTGAAAGTTCTGTTCCCTTCCAGACACTGACAGTAACCATAAAACCCAAAAAAGATAATTTTTTTGTGGTTTATGACCTTGTTGCATTCCCACAGAGCTACTGAGTGTCAAGAAAGGACTCTCACCCCAGGTGCTTGGGCACGTGAATAAGGAAGGCTGAGTTCACCCTGTAGGGTTGCTGGTTTCTATGGAATCATGGAGTTGTTTGGGTTGGAAAAGACCTTTAAGGTCACTTAAATCCAACCACCAACTTACCAGCACCATCATGTTCACCACCAAACCATGTCCTCAAGTGCTCTATCCATATTTTTTTTAACGCTTCCAGGGATGGTGCCGCCACCACTGCCTTGGGCAGCCTGTTCCAGTGCTTGATCGCCCTTCCCATGAACAAATTCTTTCTAATACCTAATCCAAACCTCCCCTGGCACGACCTGAGGCCATTTCCTAAAATGAAAGGTTCAGTTAGTAGGACATTTTAACAACAGCAGCAACAACAAAATTACAGAGTCCGTTCCATAGCCTTTGTGCAAACCTGGTGTTCCCTAAGTGCTGCATACTCAAATGGAATTATATATTTCCTTTTAAGAGCAGGAGATCCAATTTCTGTGCCATTTGATGGGATAGGTTTGGTACTGGCTGCTTATCAAACACTGAGAGCACTGCAGAGAGGGAAGTGAGGGGAAAAAAACCTGAAAAGTAGTAGCAGAAGATGTTTTGGCAGTTTAATACTCCTGTTGTAGAATAATTGTTTCCAGGACAACAAGGTTGATGGAATTACAAAGTGAGAGTTATCTTTCCTCTTGAACTTATTAATCAGTGAGGTAGGAAAACTTTGCTTTGTGCGTGAGCTGTGTTACATCAGTTATTTTTGGTATGCACTTGATTGTCCATGTGGCTCTTTTTAGTTATTTAGGAGATACCTGGCATGCAAGAAATCATATTAGCTTTGTAGGTTTTTTTAAGGTCACATGGTATTTTAAAAAATTACAATCTGGACTATTAACAGCTCTTTCTGGTGTTTTATTTTTTTGGTGTGTTTGCTTCTCAGAGAAATAAAACAGCTTTGTGCTTTAAGTTCCAAGCTCATCTCACTGGTGGGATGTGAGTTTCTTTCACTGTTTGCGCAGAATTTTTCCTCTGTTGGTATAATACATTTTTTTTTTTGTATATACTAATGATATACTGTCATGCAAATGAATTTGGAATAAATTAAAGTATTAATTTTCTCCCAGAGTATATTCAGCTGTAGGATTCCATTGTGAGATCTATTTTCAACTGGAGTTTGGGACTTGGAATAAGGCGGCACTGAATTAAATGTAGTTGCCAATTTTAAAGGGGCACAGCTCGCATAAAATCACACCCATCTCCAAAATATGTTGATCTATTTAAAATCTGGAGGAGTATGATGAAATCTGTACTTGTGTGGTTTTTCTTTGTATATTTGATTGTACTCCGAGTTTAATTTTTTTCTTGATTGGTTTTTTCCCTGCACAACAACATTTTGAGAAAGAAATGCCATTTTTTTTTAAAAACCACAAATATTGGCTGTGCATTTTAGAGACTGAAATAACAAAAATAGTGTCCAGGTCATTAGTGAGAAGCACACTTCATAAAGCTCTATTGTTCTGCTAAATTAAATAGCTTGAAGTTTAACTGTGCCCCTTATAAAGGAGTTTGATGACTTCATACCCCCTAATGATACATGTATTTATTTCATGTTGTGATTTTAGAATTTAGGATTAAGAAAACACTTCCCCTGCATAGTTGCCTGTTGAATTAATGAGAAACTCAGCTTCTTTCTGAATGTGTTTGGGTTCTTCTGGTGCTGAAGGTTGGATGCCATGTCTTAAGATCTGGGTGATCACTTGTGAGCAATTAAGTTTATTCTTTGTTTGTGTCTTTCTATCCAAATCTGTGATCCTTTACTGATTTGGGAGAATGACGTGGCATGAAAAATGCCATGCTCAGGTGACTCTGGTGATCACTGCACTGTTTCTATATCCTGGGGCTTTCTAACTTGTTGGAAAGGGAAGGGAAGCAGTGTGACAAATCCACGCTGGCATTTACTTGTTGCTTTGTTATCCCTTCCTGGCTGCAAACCATAGCCAGAGTCAGGATTCTTTCTGACTGGTGTCCTCCTCCTTCCATGTCTTTTTTTTTTTTTTTTTTTTTTCTTTTTATCCTTTCAGAAGAACATCCTCCTTTTAGCTGGCCTGGCTGCATTCATGTTACTGAAGCAAANTCAGCAGAACAAGAGCAGCACTGACCTTGAGTGATGAGATGTCTCTGTGCGTCATTTTCCACTCTGTCCCCAGTTATTTAGTTATTCCATTATCTGGAGCATACCAGTTCTTCTTCATGGAGGTTTGAGAAGTTCTTCCAGGTCGCTGCTTAGCCTAGTAAGGGAATGAGGAATTTTTTTTTGCTACTTCTTCTGGAAGTTTACTAATTATGTGGTTAAATAGAGAATGTAGCATCAGAGCATTCTTTTTCAGGACAATACTCTCATAACTCTACTTAGTAGATTTTTCTGTTTGTTTTTCTGGTTGCTTGCTTTTCTTTTGCTTCAATTCCCAGTAAGGTATGGATATACTTTCTCCGTTTCTACAGATTTGAATCCAAAGCACACAGCAGGACATAAGGGACAACCCTTTCAATATTCAATTCCCACAGAAGTTACTTAGGGTGCCTGAAACACAGGGCTGCCCAGGTATGACCCCAAACCAAGGGCAGGCCATCACCTCTCTAAATTGGGTGCTGGAGGCCAGCAAGGAACACTCACAGATATAACAAGACACTACAAAGATAGCTTTGAGCAATTAGATCCTTTTTTAAAAACGTTTATTTGCTTTCTCTGTGGATGCGAGGAATTTCTTCGGTCAACTCTGCAGTAGGTCTTGAAATTTATTTCTAGTTCTTCAGTGTTATGCTCCAATCACCAGCAGTCTCCAAGGTTCATCTTTATAGAGCAGTTTCATATAACAGGAATACTCTGGCAATCAAAATCAGAGAGACAAGACGGATGGAAATATTTTCCAGTGTTGACTAAAAGCAAGCAGTAAGCTTGAAGCTTTACTTAACAATGTGATGAGAAATGTCAGTTCAAGCAAATACTTTTTTTTTTTAAAAGAATTTGTTTTCTTTGTTGTGTTGCAGAAAAAGAAACGGTGGCTGAGTTGCACAAGTGAACCAGGATGGCACAAAATGTAAGTCAAAGAGGAATACTCATTTTCCTATAAGACTATTGGTCAGCTGTTCTAGAAGACATCCATTTAATTAAAAAGGCCACTAGTTTTCCTCATTTCCTGGACTGTGAGTGCAGTTTGTGGAACTGTCTGAGTTCCCTGGTTTGGAGCCACGTGGCTCAGGGTGAGTGGCACGAGGTGGATCTTCTCTCTCCCTTTGTCATCACTGTGTCAAGGCATGAAGGAATTCAAGGTTGGGTTGTGTCTTAATTACTGCTGTTGTAGCTGTGGTGGTCCAGGGTTGTGGAGAGGAGAGGTTTGAAGGCAAGAAGGGCTGGAAAGAGATTTTGACCTCCAAAACTTGTTAGTATTGTCTGTAATAGCGTGGATGCTGAAAAGCTTTCGGCATAGAAATTTTCCAGCTTTCTGCAGCATTCTGTGAGAATCCTGCTTTTCTCACGAAAGCTGTGAAAAACAGTGCTACGGTTTTGTAAACGAATTCTCTCTATCTGCAGCTGCAAGTTGTTACGTAGTATTATGATGATGTTGACTAGAGAAATATTTTGAAATGGGTGTTGTAGGTTTCAGCCAACCAGCCTGGGAGGTGGATTGTTAAAGGACCAATGACCTTGTGTTACCTAAGAATACTAAGATATAAAATGGGTTGGTATATTAGTAAATAAATCCATCCATTCCGTTGCTCCCTGAACTTGAATCTTCATGTCATGATTCCTCTCCGGCCGCGGTACAACAGCGACATCGTACCAGCTGGTGTAAGAAAAGCTTGGACCTTACTTTGAGGCTGCTGTATATTGGATGAGTATTTTGGAATATATTTAAAACATTTACTTGGGTGCTGTAAGTGTTCATGGTTTGATGTGGCTCCATGGTTTGGAGCAGCCTGGTCTAGTGGAAGGTTTAGCACAAGAGCTTTTCCATTTTGGTCAAGAGAGCAGCATGTTTTTCAGTGGTATTTTGCATAGCAAGCCTTACAGACCATCTTTCTGATTCACTTGTAGTAGACAATGGCAAATTTTAAAGAGAGATGCTCCCAACTGTCTTGAACAGAGCATGTTCTGTGTGATAACAACATCTACATTGCAATTGTAATAACAAAACCTAAGGTGATTCTGAATCTGGTTTCACACCAGCTAACAAGTGGACTCATTATAAGATGATGTGAGGTTTTCTATGTATTGTTGACTCAACTCTAAAATTTCTGTAACTGTGCAAAATGTGTCTCAGCTTGTTTACGAAGCGAGAAGTATATTTTTAATGCATAGGTTTTGAAATTATTGGTGACTCCAGTTTTTCCAACAGCGTTTGCGGGGTGTTTTAGTTGTAATTTTTATTTTTACTTGTATGAATGCCATTTTCATTTATACCTGTGTCTCTCTTTCTTAATTTTTTCTGTCAGAAAAGTTCTAAGTAATTCTGCAGAGTTGCTTTTTATAGACACTCAATATTAAAAAAAAAAAAAGGTGGTAGAACATGTGTCAGGCATCTGCAATTCCTTCAGCATCATGTTTTCCACGATGATTTAATAGCTATTGAGTCTCCTCAAGTATCTTTGCTTCCAAGACCTATTTTATGATAATAAATCCTCTTTGCTGTAAAATTCTTGAGATGATTCAGTAGGACAATCGTTTCCTTAACGCATTCCCTGAGAGATCATAGACAGAAATGGAAAAGTCCTTAACCAGGTCACCTTTTTCCCCGCAATACATGTGGTCAGTGCTGGAAGTGATAATGAAGTTGCCAGCATTTGTTCTGGTGAACTTTAGTTCTCCAGTGCTCCCTGTTCATCTCTTGCTGATTCACAGTGAGTTTTCTGTTAGAGGTACTAAATTACACTGAGAAATGCCAAGGCAGATGCAGAATAAAAGATTTGTCATGGTGTGATGCAGCTTCTCGTTTTAAAAAAGGTCTGTCTCAAAATTCGTATAGAAATACCAATGAAATTACCCAAGACTTCCTTAATTTCCTCATCCATTTGCACATGAGGGTGGGGATGGTGCAGTCCTTGGGGTAGAGGTTGATTTAATAAATTATCAGGCATGTGAGGTTGGTTGAGTTCTGAATCCTGATCTGTCAGTCTCTGGAGGGTGGTCGTGCATTATGTAACCCCTTGTGGCTTTCTGACACCTGGAAAAGGCTGTTTAAATTGGGCTTTAGTTACTGGGAGCAGGCAAGGAAGGGTTTCAGCCAAGAGCCCGTGAGGAGTTCTGTGTATTAAGTAGCTCACCTGGAACATGACGTGAGCAAAGGAAAAGGAGATTGGTTTCTGGTGAAAACTCTGCACATCTGGAGTTCCAGGTGAAAAACCAGGAGATTAGAGAGGGATTCAAGGAGAGATGGCATCCCTTGATTTTAAAATTTGTGTCTTTGTGCATTACTGCTGTTTTCTTTCTGTGATGTTTTCCAAGTTGAACATCAGATACGGTTACAACCTCTACGATTGCCCAGAGAAGCTGTGTCTGCTCCATCCATGGAAGTGTTCCAGGCCAGGTTGGACAGGGCTTGGAGCAACCTGGGGTAGTGGAAGGTGTCCCTGCCCATGGCAGGAGGTTGGAACGAGATGATCTTTAAAGTCCTTTCAAATCCAAGCCTTTTTATGATACTTGAATCGTCCTTCAGGTTTCATGCTGAGGGAAGCAGTAAGTTCTGGGGTTAGTTCTTCACATGAGCATTTCCTTAAAATAATCAGGCTTTGGGATCTGGGAATCTTGATTCTCTTTCCTTTCTCAGAACAGGAAGTAAAGCTTTGCAGTTACCCCAAGGTTTAGAGCAGATTAATGGATTAAATTAGATTAAATCTCTTACATTTGTTTTGGAAAAGGGAACCTTGTATTCTTACAGGCCTCACCTGCCAAACAGAGATAATTCCATTTAAACTGTGCATTTTAATCAGGTGCTTTTACTGCAAGGCATAAACCTTAGTTCTTTCAAAGATGTCCTTTAAAATGATCCAAAATAACTTTTGTTACAGTCACTACAGAGAACAACCTCTGCACTTAAAAGATGGACTCCAAAATTCCATCTGCCCTGCAGGATCTTGGCAAGAGTACGCTGTGTCATGTCCGTGTATTCATTCCAGTTCACGTCTTACAGAAAAAACGGCTGTACCATGCACACAGGCACATCTAGGGCTGGTAGAAGTGTTTTCTGTCATAGCCCTGTTCAAATGATGGTTGGTTGTGTGAGGCTGGTCTTAAAAAGGGACCTTAAAAAGATGATAAGAAGGTCTTTACTGGCTGAGGAAGCATTCTGCTAACTCATGTACCTTCCACAAAGTGGCTTTGTCAGTCGTGTTTGTCACCTGTAGCTGTGAAGTGAGGGCACCAGGGCTGCTTCAGATCTCAGGCACAACAATAAATATTAATATTTTGACTCTTTAGCAGTAAAAGCCCAATATCTGACCTCAGGAGGAGCTCACTCCTGGCTCATCTGTGAGCAAGTAGGTGTCTTGGATCATATTCCCCTTTACTCTGAATGAGAAGGAGGGTTTGAAAAGAAAATTACAGCAAGGGTAAAGAAAGCCATTTTCCTCTTCAGGTGTCCCTTTTTTTCTGGGAAGGTCCACAAGCTTGGATGGCAGTAAAGGAGACAAACTCTGAAGAGGTCAGTGTTGTTGGAAGTGAGGGGAGTAGCCATTCACACAGGCAGTGGGTATTCAAAGAGAAACTCTCCCTTTGACAGTGCTGTCTTCTGGATGACTTAGAAACATAAAAACACAACTTGGTTTTGAAAGAGGGCTTTTAATTTATGTCAGATGTGAAAGTACCTGTAAGTTTAATGTGTGCTCTGAAAAAAGTGAGGAGCTTGCTAAGATGAGTTCTTAGATTTCCTTTTTGTGCCTTGCCTCTCTGGTGAGGTGGCTTCACACAGAAAACTCTGGCACCACCACGGACACTGAGAACCTTTTATGTGCCTTTTGTTGGAGCAGTCCTTGTGCCGCATGAGCTGCTGTGTGCTGGAGTGATATGTGTTACCCACTGCACTTCATGGGGCTAAAGGATGGTTTGTCAGTGTTTTGGATAATTGCCTCATCTCTGCCTGCAGTGAAGTAAATCTGCATCTGAACAGAGAATACATAAAATGCATTATACATGATATTAATGCAGGAAATAGAACCATCATAAATATATATATTTAGTAGCATCTTAACAATTTCAGTTTTCATGGTTTCCAAGCAGTGTTTTCTCTCAGAAGATGAAGGAGTGCTAGTTCAATTCAGTGTGCCCATATGAAAAAGAATTTGCCTTTAGATGAAACTTTAGGACTTACTTTTTTCCCCTGTTTTCTTGGTTCTGAAATACTAAATCCTTTTATATTGTATGTGTAGAGAGGAGGAGATAATGGGTGGGATACCACATCAGAGAGAAAAAAAATCTATGCAGCCCAGAATTAACACTTAAATGTGTGTGGAAAACCTTGCTGGAGTGCAAAATGGATTTAGGTTTTTAAAATGAAAGAATGGTAGGACACAGAGATGGAGCCTGGAGATCTGTGTGTTGTTTGTGCTTCTCATCTGTTGCATAAGCTTGGACAAGCTGCTTTGCATTTTCCTGCTTCATTTCTCCTGTCAGAGATCTGTGTGTTTTACTTGCTGATGGCAAAGCACTTCAAAATCTTGAATTAGTATTATCATGGACTTCTCTAAGCTTACTTCAAATCCATTTCCTCTTCACTTATGCTTTCCTAAAGACAAGAATAAATAGAAATTTCTTTTTTTTTTTCTAAGTGCTATGGATTGACTGATATTCTGCAGCTGCTCATGGCAGGATTTAACTGGTCCTTCCTGTTTTCTGAGCATCCACCGAGCAGCTCCAAATCGAGAGTCCTATTGGGTACACTGTGTCTCTAATTCTCTTAGGGCCATGGTCTGCCAAGAGGTGTTTCCTTCCTCATTGTGATCAGCAGCCTGGAGTTTCCAAACCTCCTGGTGTAACAGACCTTCACAGGCTGATCTTCCACAGAAATCAGCCAGAGCCTGGAGCATCGTGTGTGGGTGGCTGCCGTGGGTGATGCTGGAAACTCAATTTGTGTCTCTCAAAAGCACTGCCAGGGTATCGATGTTCTCTGCAGCATCCTTGGGTGTGTGGCACAGTGCTTCAGCACCTGTGCACCTCCTCACCTCCTGGTCCTCAGAGGTGCAGGACTGATGTTCCTGTGCCAAACTGGGGCAGAGTGAGCGTGAACCTCAGTGCAGGGAGACGTTCTTGTCCTCAGGTGCTGCTGCTGCTGCTGCAAATACGTGAAGTGAATTCAAGCAGGAATCAGAGGATGTGGATGCGGTGGTTAACCAGGAAAATGCATCGATCCTGCTCAGCCAACTGTTCCAGAAATTTAGTTTATAGAGTTAAATCACTGCCATTAGAAGAAACCCCTCTCCAGTGAAATCTCTGTGCTGAGAAGCAGCTGCCACACTGCTGGGCAGCTTTGCATTCTCCATTAAAACGTTACCGGCGTCCTGGCAAGGATCCCAGGGACAGAGCCTGAGGAAGTGGATGGTATAAAAGCAGAACTCTTTGGGCTTTTTGTTCTGCCTCGATCCGTCAGCCCTGCTGCAACTGTGCTGTGACAGAGCATCTGCATTCCGCGTCTGGAGACACAGAGAGTGAACTCCTGAAGGATGGCTGCTCATCCCTGTGCTTCCGTTCAGGGGTGTTAAAAGCCCTGCAGGCTGTACACAAGCGAGCTGTAATTTATTTTAATTAAATACAATAGCTGCATGCATGCTGCAGAAGGGATAAGACAGGGATTCCCCACCTCTGATTTATCGTCTTGCTGTTTGGATTTCTTTGCCATTGTCTTCCCACTCACAGATTTAGGCAGGGATGTCTCATCCTTTCCCTCCTGTGCTGTTAGCAATGGCATCTGTCTTTCAAAATACAATTTTTCTTAAATTTTTCTGTTGTTGAGAAGCCGTTCTTACCACGTATAGCAGAGCTATCCCTGCCTTCCTGACACACACACACACCTGTGCAACATTTATTTTAATCAGAGAGCTACAGGAAACAAAATCCCCATCCCTTGGAAGCCATCTCATGGCTGATTTATATTTTTTGAATTAGGGAGCTGGGAGTACCCACCCTGGGGCTGGCAGGCAGCCTGGCAGGAAGCTGGACAGACTGGCCTGCCGGCCAATCTTGTTGCCTTTTATAGAGCTTTTTGGTGAAATCAGCACATTTCCATGCAATCGGTGCTTTGCAGTGCAAAATTGTTGTGTTTGGGAGGTTTTTGGGCGGCTCTGGTTTTAGACTGCAGCTTGTGGTTTTGGGAAATGGTTGACTAATTTTAATAATTACTAGAGATGATTCTGTGAGAAGAGAGGAGGTGTCTCTGTGGAAGAAAATCCTCTTGGAAGGATATCGTTTAGCTGGTGGAGGGATTGCCTGATGCATGATGCAATCAGGTAGTAGGTGAGTTGGCTGGCAGCGACCTTACACTCCCCATCCACAACTCTTGCATGACAACTCTTTCTGATCAAATTGCTGCCTAGTGTTTTTTCTGGATCTTCCTCCTGCCTCTTTTGGTAGGGCAGAGTAGGAGCAGTCAGTGGGGAAACACCACCTGGGAGAGGCAGCAGAAGCCTTTGGGTCTGGAGGACAGGGTGTGGCTGCACTCCATCTGCACAGCCCTGCCTGGTGCTCTGTCAGGAGTCATGGGACTCTGGCCTTTGGGTCATGGAAGTGCTGGGAGGAAGCCAACTTGCATTCCCAAGATTGAATGTTGAATGGTGTTGGCATTTTCTGGACTTCTTCAGCATCTTCTGTAAAACCCCTCAAACCCACTGGCACAGCAGAACATCCATCCAGCACTCCAGACAGATCAGGCTGAGCTTGAGTGTATTTTCTCTCTTAGTTCTTTTCAATAAAAGAATCTGCCTCCTTGGAAGGTTCTTTAGATTATGAAACATTTTGAGGCTCTGAGTTTACAATGAATCACAAATTAGCAGTTCCCTGAAAATAATGTCAAGTAAAATCGGTCTTTGCTTAAGTTGTTGCTGCTTTCAGAGGAAACATGAATGTGACCTGGATTCTCAGAAACAGCTCATGTTGTTGTGGCCTTTGAGTATTCCTTAGAATGGATCTGATGTTTACACAGACATAAATAATCATCTGTACAATTTTGCTGAGCCGCTCTTAAATGGAGTGCCATCCACCAGGGAAGGATATATTTGAAAGTGCAAAAAGACTTAATATGTTTGGGATTCGTTGTTGGCTGTTGGAGCTCCAATATTTGCACAGTCGCTGTGTGAAAGCTGAGTGTGTAAATCCCATTGGAGGAGAACCCAGATGAGAACCAAGAGCAACAGTGAAGACAAAATAAATAGGAAAACTGTCCTATTGTGTGATTAGTTTGAATAGGTTTGGTGGTTCTTGTGTACATGGAGTGTAACTTCCCAGGATCCCACCCAGACACACAACACATAAATAGTTCCTCAGAAAATAAAGGGAGGCTTAATCTTATAAAACTTTCATGATAGGAAAGCGTGGCCTTTGTATGCAGATGCTAAGCTGGTTAAGCAAACATCTAATATTGACTCGATTTCTTAGTCTGGCTTTGCGTTTGAAAAGTATCTCTACTGAAATGAAACATGCCTCTTTTTAAAGAAATATATTCATCTTCTTCCCCAGAAAAGTGTGTGTGCCATGAGCTCCCGCCTTTGCAAATGGTGACTCTTTTAACTCCTTTGTGCTTTCTGTGTTCTCCCTGTACTCTGCTCCAGTGCTCAAGGTGCACAGGGAAGTTGAGGTCTCATAATGTGGCTGTTGTTAAATAACACTACACTGAGATTCAGGAGTTCAGAGCCTGCAGGAGTCAACTCTGCAAACTGTTTTTTTCCATACCCAAGAAGCGTGAGTCAGATTTTGCTAAATGAGTCAAACCTGTCCTCGGATTCGTTTGAAGACAGTCTAATGGATGTATAAATTAGACCAGTATTATTACTGTGCACAGAAATGGCTTCTGAAGCTGATTTAGTTTGCAGTGTCCCTTTGAGTGCCAGGGGGGACAGGGTGGACAGAGGTGATGGGGCAGTGTGGCAGCTCAGGTTTGCCTGGGTGCCCAGGAGGGACAGGGAATAGTCCTCAGCACGGAGAGTGGACACAGGTTCCCTTTAGTTCATTGCTCCCGTGGGAGTTATCCAGGGCCTGAGAGAGGGTTAGTATGAGTGTGCTCATCCTGGGTGATGCTGCTCAGCTGTGCCTTCCTCCTGGACAGCCCCAGGGGCACGAGGATGAGCACTGTCCCTGGGATTGAAAAGAACTGTGGCAAAACCCTACTCTGCTCATCCCTTGGGAGCCATGTTGGGCTTCCAGACACAGCTCTCACAACAAGAGCAATATTCTCCTAATGCCTTCCTGGATATGAATGCCTTTCCCCATGCTTTGCATTACTTATGCCAGCATTCCTGTGCATAAAGCTGTCCTCCCAGGTCAAGTGTCTGGAGCTGCCACCCTTCACCAGGATGTGACTCCCGCATGGTTTGCTGGCTGTGTCATGCAGGAACACTCCCTTTCCTCCGAAGGAACTACATGACCATTAAACCTCGAGCCACAGGCACCTTCCAAGTCCCAGTTTCTTCTCCTCTCTTCCCGTGTTTAACCCTCCCTCGGAGAAATCTCTCGTTGGATTGTGACTTTTTGACCAGGAAATGAGTTTGATGGCTCCATTCTCAAGCGTCGCTCTTTGACTGGCCGCAGTCAACAAACATCCTAATATTGTGCTCAGAAAAGTGACTAATCCCTCCTGTGTTGAATGAACTGGTAGACAGGCATGCATTTATTTTCCCTATTCCTGTGTGTAATCAACCTAGAAGGAATTTTTGAAATTTGCTTTTTTTTCCACAGTTTTTTGGTGGGGACCCAGAGGAAATGAGTGATGGAATTCAAATGTAGCAGTTGAAAGATTTCTGCCATTATTTACTTGTGGTACGAAGATGGGTTGGCAGCATCATATACATGATATGCACAATCCTTTGTAGGTCCCTGGATGGTTTTAATTCTTCTGTAACTCAAACCAGCACGGAGTTGTCTTCACTCTCAATGAAGAACGTCATGTTTTTGAAATTTATTGGGTTTAGATCATTCAGATCTTCATTATCTTTTCTAAAAGGTTTTGATTTATAAGATGATGATTGTAGAAGAGTGGAATTCAGAATTCCAGCAGCAATCCTGTCACTTCTTTGTTGTTTTTTTTTTTTCCTCTGGTTTAATTCTGGCAAAGTTTTGTGAAACGCACAGCGTTTAAAAGGTGTTCTGTACTTTTCTTACTCCCTTTCTGTCTAGTTCCTGACTTGTTCCATCTCTGTGACTTTGTGATTCCATTACCTTCCTTCATCTCCACTCTGCCAGTAATTTCTGAGTTAATTAGCAAAAAGCTGAGAGCAACAGGTTTGAGATTTTGTCAGCCTAAGATTTCTTTTTGGGAAACTCTGTGTTCCAACTGGAGAAGGTGTCTTTTGCCTGAGGGAATTCGGAAGTCTGCTTCCCTGTCATGCTGACCTGCAAAGCTGTTTCTCTCTCTGATGCTCATGTAAATTTTTATTTGTAAGGAATTTAACAAGATTCACCACCGGCAGTTTCCTCTCTCTGACAGCTGCTCAAGGATGTAGTTTAAAGTAAGCCTGTAATTTTTTGGCACCTGTAGCTGAGTAAGAAAATCCAATCCTGATCCACACCAGTAATCTAGTCACTGTTGTATGGGTGCAGAGTCTCCCAGAAGGTGTTTTGTGTACATGAGTGCTGTATCCTATTCACTGCAGATGGTTAGGGGTGCTGGAGTGACTCCAGAGAAGACAGGTTTATAATCAGCACTCATTTTTATTCAGGATTTCTGAAAAAGAACCACTTCCTGGACAGGATGATAAACAGTTACTTTTAAAAAAGGAAATCTTTTTATCTTGTTTGGAATCTTTCTTGGGGTTGCTGCCCCACATGCTGGAGGCAGATCCGCTGTTGTGATGTACAGGAAAATACCTGAGGATCTGGTGTTTAAAGACTATGAAAAAACACTTTAGGGAGTACCAGTTGTATTTTCAACCACATACATTATTGCTCAGCTCTTTACATGAGGCATGTGGCATGTCTCTTCAGACAGCACAGAAAAATCTGTCTTCAGTGAATCTGTGTGTCAATTTTAAACATAGCAATAAAATCACATTGTACTGAAACACTGGACAGTATCACAAACCCCACGTATAAAATTCACCCACTTGATTCAAATTTTGTTGCTACAGTGTGTGAAATAGAATTGAGGTTTCTGACCCCTAAGAAAATGAATTGCCATTACGGTTTTGTTGTCTGCACACGTAAAGTCTGTGTTTCACCAAGTGTTTGTCAAAAGGGAGTAGAGTCCTTCAGTATTTAAAAGAGGGCATCACATTAAAACTGAGCTCGTGCCACAGTGTCTTTTTTCTCTCTCTCCTTTTTTCCATTTTTGGGTCAGATGATTCAGGTTTTCCTCAGTGCTTTTAACCTTTTGCCATCTGAATGAGCTGCTCAGGGGACAGCAGAGCTGTGAGGCCATCACTGAAAAAAATGCCTCTGCTGGGAGAGCTCTGTTTCACTGTCTCACAATGTTTGCTTTTAGTTCTTAGCCCTTTGTTACTCTCTGTTTTTCCTCAGCACTCAAGTGGCATCCTGGTAAACATTCCTCTTTACTTATTCTTTCACCTCTAACACTTTCCCCTTCTAGTGTAGAAATCCATGTGTGAGATAGAGGAAAAAAAAGGGTTTGTAGATTGTATAATTTACCAGCTTTACGTGGAAATGTAGACTTAATTGCTGGCAACAGAGCAAAAAACCCGATCATTACTATTTCTTAATTGTCATTTGTACAAAAATGTCCATACCTTGCTGGATGCTACGTCATAAAATCATCCTAATATTTTGTTCCTCAAATAATGAAGTCAGTGAACGCTTTAACTTCCTTTATGAAATGCAAGAGAGAATTTCCAGTGCCCGTGTGGGCTGTCCTGCCTTTTAATATTTTCAAATAGATTTTAAAACATTTGTGGGGTGTGCAAGTGTACAAGAGTGTGTAGCACATCAGTGAGTAGCTGGATTATTTGGAGGCAGAGTGGTAGAGAGGGCAGAAATATATTCGAAAATACCCTCCAAATGGTTCGTGTGGTTTTTATGCAGTACAGAAATTCTTCACCGAGCAGACCCAAAACAGTGATGGTGTTTGAAAAGCAGAGGCTAAATTCTGATTTTAAAATGGCTTTATGTCCTCACAGAGATCAAATATTTTATCTTGTTCTGAACATGATAAATCTGCCAAAGGCAACAGAGTTAGAACAGACCCGCATTGCTGTAAGTGAAAGCTGAATTTGGTCCTTCTTGTTCTGTGCTTTTTAGTCATGTGATAATCTTTCCATAAATCATGTACTTGAAAGGTTTTCTTACTTCCTGCTTTTACCAATCAGATCATGTAAAATGCAGATGAGCCCAGCTTCTGGTTTATTAAGCGTAAGCAGAACACCCCCTCTAAATCCCCTTTGGTCACACCAGCCCTGCTTTCCCCCCATTTGAAAAGAAGACAGCAAGAATGACAAACTTCGACTAACAAAGCGGAGTTTTTTGGTCTCCTCCCTTTCTTATTCTGACCTGTACTTTGCTTTCGTTATAAAGCAAACGTAGAAATTACCCTGTGGGAGTGGTGAAACTGCAGCGGAGAAACAAAAACTATTTGGATTCATCCGAAAGCTGTTCATTCGCTTGCTCCTCTTTTTATTAACGGCTTGAAGCGTGCAGCCTGTCTTGTTCTGACTACTTGTCTGTCAGCAAGAACAGAGGTAATTCTTCGTGTGTCTCTTTCCTTTTAATAGTGCTTCAATTTTACCAGAGAAGTTATTTATATCTTTATGATTATCTGTTATTTTAACTATAAATATGTGCATACAGCTGCCTGGGCATACTCTGTCGATCTCGGCGAGCTCCTTTTCCAGTAACTTTTATGGTTTTTTTGAGTAAAGAAACTGAGGGGTTTAGATTCAGATCCATGTTTTACAGGTGGAAATGCCAGCTCTCTCCACTGGAGGTTGCAAAGCAGCTTCCAGCAGACATCAGCAGCCAAAATTTAGTCTATAGTGGGTTTTTGTTTTAATCATCCACGTCTACCACGGTGAACATCTCTCTGTGCTGTTGGTGTTGCCAGCACTTTCGTGTTAGGGAAAGTACATTATGGTAAACTGATGAGCAAGTTCTCACTGCTGTTTGCTCTGGCGGGGTAGGATATTTTTAGAAAGTTGTTTCAGAAGTGTAGAACTTCCTGATACTTTTTTGTTAATTTGCTTTGAACTGAAAGCGCGGGACTGGCAGTGTTTAAATTCCGAGAGGATCGCTCTCCCCGGGCAAGGGAAGTGTTCCTGCTCCCTGCCTGCGAGTGCAGGTTGTTAGAGTTACGAGACCAGAGGTATGTTAACGACCAAAGAAAAGTTTGGTTTGGCTGGTGGCTGGAGCAGCACTGGCAAAAAAGCCTCTTAAATATCACCGGGTAATTTTGTGCTCCTTAACGCCTTTGCAAGGTTTTTTTAATGGGGGAAGGAAGGAAGGAAGGAAGGACAAACGGAAATCCTTTCGATTCTGCTAATATTGCCTTAGATAGCCACTTCTGGAGCTATTCCAGAAATCTCACTGGGTGTATTTCTGTGTTCTTCACGTGAAACATTTCCCTGAGCATTAATCCTGGAAAGTCTTGGGTCTTCTTGCTTGTGTAGCACCAACAAACATGATGACTGTGAGTGTGTGTGCGAGGGGAAGTGGTGGCTGTATGGGAAAGGGCAAGATGACAGGTTTAAAGAAATAAGGACCCTCTGGTTATGTGCCCTGATTTTAAAAAAATATTGCCAAGTGCTTAATGATATGTGTAAGTGTGGCTTCTGATGTTTGCGTTAATTTTCACGGTTGCAATATAGGTCAGTTTGTCTCTGAAAATGTAGATTTTCTGAAGTGCTTGGTGAAATCTGTGTTTGTCAGTCCAAGGACTTGGAAGAACAGCAGTCAGCTGTATTGAGCAGGGAAAATGCACATCAGAATCCTTAAGTTAAAGGTTAAAATTAGAGTTCTGTGACTGGGCATGTGATTGCATTCTTCCGTGTTGCAGTTTCCTATCTGGAAAATTAGGATTAATAATACCTACTGGTAGATGTGGTGCTTAGGGACACGGTTTAGTGGTGGACCTGGCAGTGCTTGGTTAATGGTTGACTTAATGATCTTAGAGGGCTTTTCCAACCTTAATGATTCTCTTTCCTTATGTGAAGGAAACTGAATTAATTCATTATTGTTGTTGTCTCGGTATAATCTGTAAGAACCAAGAATTGCTACTGTCAGGAGTTCTTCCAAGTGACTGTAAAGGTTTGACAAACAAGACATGATAAGTTACAATTAATGGTTAAACTCTATTCCTATAGCAGCTCATGCTAGTACTCTGATTGCTTCTGTTGAGTTGCAAGCTGATAAGAGCCTAAAATTAGGTTTGTTGAAGAGCAAGAAGAGTTTACATGAAGGGTAGTCATTACCATCAGCTAAATAAGATTTTATTTAAATTAAAATTGTGCAGTAATACATGGCAGGGGGGTTGGAACTAGATGATCTTGAAGTCCCTTCCAACCTGACACCTTCAGTGACCAAGCCAAGATGACAAGATACTCACAAATGGATTTGCTGTCGTGGCAGTTGTGTTCAATGATTAACTGCATGTAGTTCTTTAAAAATTCTTTTTAATGTGTATTTCTCCAGACTTAAAAAATAACTCAGCTATTTGAAATTTGGATTTCAGCCTCTTTGCTCAAAAGCTGTGACTGTGCTACCATACGTGTGCTGCGTGTAAGAAGCTGACTAAGTAGAAATGCAGTGTGCAGTAGGTAAGCAAGGTGATACTGTCTCTTCTTGCTCTGTTTCATCTGGGGTTTAAAGTGGTAAACCAGGGAATTGGTTTAACATATTTGTATTTTTGCCATCGACTTCCAAGTTGTTAAGGGAGGCAAGGTTGTCCTCATTTATGCTGAAAAATGGACATGAGAGGAGCAGAGTTTTCCACTCCCTGGCTTGCTGGGTCATGCCTGGGACAGACTTGGTGTTCCTGTTGTCAGTAAAATGAGGGTAATATATGGAGTTGTTCACAGGTTCAGAAATTCTTCAGTGATTGTAAGCCCCTATGAAAACAAGAGATGGAAACTTCCATAATAATTTGTGCCAGAGTTTTTTTACTGGCTTTTAGAACCAAAACTTTGCAGTGAGTTTGCACCTACATGGCAACTGAAGAACCTGCCTCTTTTTTGTCCTTTCTTTCAACCCTCTGCTTAACCACAGCACACATCAAAGTATGACCAAAAAAACTGAGCGTAAGAATTCATAGTTGAAGAGCATTATCCATAGATGACTTCATGCTTGTTCCAGTCTTCCTTATTTTGAGGTTCTGAAACGCTTTCGTAACTTTTTCCATTCACATCCCTGCCTTGAATTGAAGCCATGTTGAAAATTATTTTGCGTTCTCTAACGAAAACTTCCAAAATTTACCTCCAGCTTCAGCAATACTTTACTGCTACAGCCCTTTTTTTCCTAATCTGCAGAACAGAGCAAATGAAAATAAATAGAAGCTGGCATGTTTCTTCTTGTGCAGTTTTATTGGTGTGCATGTTTGTTCATTTGTCTCTTCACTTGTAGAATTCCATGATCTTACAAAGTGGTTTGCGGTTTGGTCTGAATTGGTGAGGCTTTCCTATTTTTCGCATTTCAACCATTTCTGACATTTTCATGCAATAGAAACAATGCAGCAGAGGAGCCACAGTTCTTTTGAAAATAGCCATTAGATACATTGGTGCCATCTCACTGCTTGGAGAAGATTTTAAAGAGTATCTTGATGGATTTTTGAGCATATTTTAATGAAGAATTTCAGAGGCCCATTCATTTGTATTTCCATGCTCAGTTGTCCGAAGCTTGCTAACAAATAGAGAGACAGACATATCCCAAAATGTGGATTTTATACACAAGTCTGATAAGGATGGCTACAGATCTTGCTGATTTTTATGTGGAATATCTGGGTTGCTGCTTTCAAGGCTTTATCCCTTACCTACAGTCACCCATTATGTTGTTTTCATGCTTTGTCTTAAAATGGAGGAGAATTTGGCTGTATCCTAAGCATGGGACTGGGCAGCAGCACATGGAACAGGGTTTGGTCAGACCTGTGTGACTGCTGGAATGTGGATTTGAGCGTGGTGGCACAGCCACAGCTGTATTTTCTTTCAAAAGCAGCACTATGTGCTGTACACGTTGTAACAACAATAACACTCTGAAGCAAGAGGTCACATTGATCCACACTGGAGTTCACTGGTCCTCGGACTTCAGCTGAGGTCAGTAATGAACTGAAACAACCTTTCCAGCATTTGCTTTTCCTAGTAATGGTGCCAGTGGAGATGCTGGGAACGGCCTCCTGGAGTTTTCAGGGAAACTCATTGTTCACATAAACTCTGAGAAGGAATTTCCCCTCCTTCTTGGCCTGCTAGGTATGCAGCGAACCATACAGTTTGCTTTAGCTACATACCATCTGCGTTTTATTTTTGTTTTGTTTACTGACTTTTCACCCTCCAGAGTATCGCTGTGTTGTTGTATAGTCCACCTTTGTCAACAGCCTGGGGTTTGCTGCTCGTGTTACGCAAGCTGTTGGTCATGGAAAAAGTGGAAATCGGTGTAAATTCCACCTGCATCGTGCCTTCAGGAGATCGGGCGCGAGTGCTTTGGTTGTTTTGGGGATGCAGTTTGCCTGGGGCACATGTGGTCCCATATTTTGTCCTGATGGAGTTCTGTGTGCTGGGACCTGCGCTCTGGGGAGGACATCGCTCTCCCAAGGATGCAGGTGGCTTCTTGCTTGTCTCTCTGAAGAAGATCTGAAGCTGATGTGCTGCAGGAGCAACGCCAGCCCCCCAGGATGCCAGCAGTTCTCTGCTGTTAGAGCTGGAACGCTCTGGGGTGCGCCGTCAGGTCGGTGACGTCTGTGAGCAGACCTCGGGGTGGTGACACTGCGGTGGCCAAACACCAGAGCGGCCGTGTTGACTCTGGACTCTGGTGGTGGAGGCTTTGTGCAAAGACACGAACTGCCGTGTGCAAGCCCTCGAGGCTCAGGTGCTGCGGTAGGGTAGCAGGGCCACGTTGCTCTGGGATCCAGGCTGGATCTGTGCCTCTCGGAAATGCCATGGCCAAGGCAATAAAACCACCCAAAGATGCCAGGAGCTGGCTTTGCAAAGAATAGTATTGTTATTGATGGTTTTTCATTAACTAGGTTACTCCAGCTTCCTGTTATCAGACATATTTGAGAGTTGACTGTGCTGTATTGTATCAGAGTTCCTTTCTCCTGCTTCATGGTCCAGAAGTTCGGCTTTTCTTTTGAGATAGCATTAAGGTGTTTATTCAGTATCCTTTGTGATCCAAACATGGCCAGGTTGTTTTGAGACACAAATCTTCGGTATCACTGTGTTCACTGTATGAGCTTCTTCAAAGCTGGGTGAGATTGAACAATTGGTTAATGTTCAGGGAGCAAAATTTCCTTTTTCTGTACAGAACTTGCATCCAGCAGCAGTGTGATGATAGGGCTACATGACCACATTTAGTAAAACAGTCCCCTACCAAGAGTTCTTGCTGTTAAATAAATCAAAACATGCTATTTCAGTGGGTGACTTGTGGAAAATTAAGTAAAAATTTTATAATTGGAGCCTCTGCAAATGCTAAGTAGCACATTACAATAAAATCGTTCAAGTCTCCTTACATAAATTGTTTATATGCTGCTAATCCTTTTTTACAATGAAAAGAGCATCCAGGGGGCTTTTAGTATGGGGAATTTGTATAATCTTGTAGTTACACATGCATTTGACTTCCACAGTTTGGCTGACAAACGTATTGACAGTTTTTAAATCTGAAGCTCCTACCTGAGCCCAGTTGGAAGTTTCTCGTGTGGAATACTGCTCAAATCTCCTGTTATAGCTGCAGAATAATCTGGATTACACTGACTCTGCAAAGGAAAGAGATTACACAAAATGCATTTTGTTGTCAGTCTTTCCAGAGTGAAATTTCATCCTTCTTGCAGAGCGCAGTACCTTTGTCCCCTAAATTCTGCTAATGATTCTTTCCTTTTCGCTTGCGCACCAAGTCCTAAATCTTCATTCTTGACTGCTTGCATGTTGAAACCTGGGAGAGACCTTCTGTAGCCTTAACCTTTACTTGCCATGGAGAGCAGCCAGCACATACCAAAGCACTGGTGGAGAGTTCGGGATGCGATGGCCAACGCGCGCTCGCTGTACTGGGAGTGAAATCCCTGGGCTCGGCTAAAATTTAACCCAAGAGCTCCAGATCTGTGTCATTTCTTGTGGAGGAAGACGTGGAAGGGGACGGGTTGTCAAAGGATTAAGTTCTCAAGGTTTTAGAAGACGTAAAGCAGATTCCTTCACGTGTGCAGTGCTGTGACTTTCAACATGTTACGTGTACATGCGTGGGCTGGGGGAGGCTCAAGGGAGGCTGACCTGAAGTTGGGCGAGAACAGAATTAGGGCTGACCCAAAGTCTGCACTCAAACTCTGGGGAATAGAACGATGTCCTGAGAGCAGCACGGTTGGGTGGAAGTACATGGTCAAATTTTCCCTCAAACCCTCAAATATGGACAGTAAGTGAGAACATACTGTCTCTTTTGGTGACCTTCAGTAGTACTGGTCTGGTTGCTCCATGTCCTTTCTCTTTCCAAAGAGGAACTCACAGGGAAATAAATAAGGTATCACTGACTGTGCCAGAGTGAATTTGCTTATAGACATGTGAGCATGGTGTTATGAAATGGAACAAGTCGGGCGTAGGGAATTTTCGAATCCCAAGATGAAAATAATTTAGGAGAAGTAGAGACAAGTTTGAAGCATTACCACTAGAAGTGAAAGTTGGTCGGTCCTTTTTTTTTGCTGCCACCCAATTCCTTACCTTTTGGCAGCAGAGAAGGGGTTTGTTTTGTTTTGTTTTTTTTCTCCACGAGACTCAAAAAACATGAACAAGCCTGCATGGATTTTTATAACATGATACTCACATCATGGGATCACAGAATAATTTAAGTTGGAAGGGACTTCATGAGGTCTCCAGTCCAACCTCCTACTCAGTAGGATAAGCTTTCTCTGGAATTTACCTGGTAATGTTGCTGCAAATGAAATTTTAGAAGTAGTTGTGATTATTTAGTCTTTCTAGTGAAAAAATACCTGGCAGAATAAAGGCTACTGGTCAATGCTGTGGAAAAAAAATAATTGATTTCCAAAAAACAGGTGGTTTTGGGAGATGGAGGCAAGGAGGATGAAGAGAAGAGCAGACACAGCAATAATGAACTTATTTTAACTGCTCATCCCTGTACTGATTTTCAACAATTACCAAATATGTGTTTAACTAACCTGTAAGTGATGTCAGTATTGGGACCCAGTGCCATTGGGGGACCCATCTTTATCCTTAATCCAGGACCCTGCTCTGGTGCAGGATTTGTGCAGTGGGATGGCTGCAAACAGAGGTGGACTTGGTGCTGAATTGGGAGAGTGTGAATGGCAGCAGGACACATGAGTTCCCCTGTTTCAGCAGAGCTGTGTTTCATACTGGACTGCACTGGAATTTCTAGAAGAACTGGAGATCTCCTGATAGGTCCTTATCTAGCAAAGTGCTTTATGCATGTCAGTAATCCACGTGAGATTAGGATCTTGGGCACCGAGGCCTTAATTTTTAGTAACAGTTACTTCTGAAATTCCTCTGTGAGCTGAAAGAACAATAAAATAGTTCTCAAAATTTGATATGTCTTTTAAAAAATGGGATTTCCTGACTTCATAATTAGACATAGTGGATTGACTTCAGAGTCTGAGTATTCCGTGAAGACCAGTGACCATTACTGCTGATTTTAAATGCTACTTGAAGTGAAAATAATGTGACACAAATGTTGGACCTGGAAAGAAGTGGAAGGCTGGGTTTTTTTGCTAACTAATGGAGCTAAGGAGAGAGTTAATTCCTGGGTACCAGCTGAGGCCAGTGGAGGGATGTGGGTACATGTACTGAGGGAAAGAATTACATGACAAATCTTAGAAATATCCAGCACATTTGGAAGAAGAGGAGTTCAGATAAGCCCCTTTGAAAAGCAGGAAGCTGTGCTTGTTAAAATCAGTCCTTGCTGTGAGCTGCAGGTCTCGGCACTGCTTGGCACTATGGCTCGTCCAAGGAATATTTTGGCATGAGCTGGGCTTGACCAGGAAATTATTTTCTCTGGAGCTTAGTGTTGAGGGGAAGCAGCTTCGCTTCTCTTTGAAGGCACGTCTGGGGAAGGTGTATCACAAATGACTCTGCCTGAGCAAGTTGATAAAAACGTGTCTGGGTGACAATAAATTGTTTTCAGCTTTGCCCTGAGCAGCCACTTCCTTTGAAGTTCCTGTAGTTCTTTTATACGATGTTTGCAGTGCTGGGAGAAGTACCTCAAACACATTTACAAGGCAACTTCTATGTTACAGAAAACTCCCAGAGTGTGAGACACAAATCTTTATATAAAAATGAGGACCTCTGCTCCCCAAAGCAGATTTACAAGATAAAAATCTCATTTATCCCAGTGGGTTTAGTCCATGTTTTCCTGTGAAACCTCAGTCATTTCCCAATTTTAGTAAAATCTTTGTCCCTCCTAATTCAGGCTCAACCTGCAGAGGAATTTTGTTTCTCTTTCCATCAACCCATCACTGGAAAGGAAAGAAAGAGAGTATCTAAAACTGAATTATTACTTAGTTGTCAGGGTTTTAGAGGTAAAAGGGAGCATCTGAGAGAATGTAAGGTTTTAATCCTACACTAATTGTAGTGGCAGTGAGTAAAATTGGGCTGTAGAATAAAGGTTTCATTAAATAATGTTCTCAGGTGTTGGTTTAAGTTGGGCCTCTAATGTGTAGGAAAACTGTTTGAGGGATGAACAGTGCAGAAGAGACTTGTGGTGTCTCTTTCATAGCCAGCAGAAATTCACAGGGTTTTGGTAGCATCTTTTTTCTTTCTTTTTTCCATTTAATTGCACCTCTTGCTCTGGGAAACGTGTCCTGTCGTGGAGTTTCATCTGCAAGACAGTGTGCTTTACATCTGCTTAAGGTTCCAGCGTGCTGTACTTCAGATCTTCCATGGACAGGAGATTGCAGCAGCTGATGGCCCTGTTATTTGGCACACAGATGGAGCAGGAACGGGGTGGATAAAGGCAGTGTGGAAGCAGGAACCTGTTTCTAACCTGTAACAGAGCCACTGAAATTGTGATGGGTAATAGCAGTGCAGCGTTGTTAACAAAATGTTCTTCAGTTAAAAGGCAAATACCCTTTCAGACCTCCACTTCTGCCCAGGGAAACAGCTGTTGCCATTAACAGAGGGATGTTGGGGCACAGTTTATAGGAATCTTATGCAACCTCAAAGTAAATGTTCAAACTGGGTGTAGCAGCCCTGACTGGATCAGGTGGGAGGCCAGGACTCAGGTGATGTGGAGCCTGCTTTTATCTTGGGAGAGTCATCCTGTTATTTCAGCACTCCACTTACTTTCTCTGTGCATTAGCCTCCTGATTTTTGCAAAGTAAATTGAAAGGTTTCAGGCTATCAGTGTAACTGAGGAAAAACACGTGGATGCAGGGATGGGAAAGGCAGGTTTGGCTCAGCTCTGTGTTGCTCATCAATACAAAGACAGCATGAAAGATCATTCTCAGATACAACAGGTTCTGAGGAATCCACAGAATCCATGCGGCTGTTAAGGGTGGGAATAAAACACAAGTGATTTTCTTTTTTTTTAATCCTAAAGGGAGATTTGCCAGAGATTTCACAGAATTAAATGAAGACTTCCCTTTCTCCGGGGTTCCTGTGGAGGGAGATTGGGTACAGCCATAGCTGTCAGCCATGGGAATGCTAAATGAGAACTGCAGGTAGGTAGGTGGATAAACAGGGACAGAGCTGTAATTGCTGCCTGCTGTTTGGAAAGCACCCTGGTGCTCTCCAGGCCTCCCAGTGCAGCCCTGCGATGCCAACCCACTGCAGAGGAGCCACAGCTGGGTGCCAGCAATTCATATCCATTTTGTGGAGTGGCTTTGAGATCTGCAGATGATAGAGCTGCTAAGTGTTGTTATGAATGATTCAGAGCTTCTGGCTCCTGTTTCCATACATGGATCATCAGGCTGTCTTTCTCTGCCGTTTTAAAATAATTGTCTGAATGACCTGAATATCTTCGAAGTAGCT
Organism: Struthidea cinerea; assembly: GCA_013397865.1. Taxonomy (NCBI): domain Eukaryota; kingdom Metazoa; phylum Chordata; class Aves; order Passeriformes; family Corcoracidae; genus Struthidea; species Struthidea cinerea. The sequence continues at coordinate 79,082 of VZTI01004718.1, forward strand.
TGAATTTGCGCTCAGGCGCTGGCTTTAGAAGTGAAGTCTTTCATCTGATACACTTAGCGTTAATTTTGCTTCTTTAATGGGATTCTCTTTACCCAAATTTACATGATTCAGCTTGCAGTCTCTTGGAGGTGATGTTCTCTCCCAGTGATAAATTTGCCCGAGCATCTCCCAGTATGTGTTGGGAGACACGTAGGTAGCTGTGTGTGTGCCATCCGCTTCCACGGGCACACCAACAATGAGGGGTTTGTTCGGTTGTTGCCTGAACAATACTTGGGAAAAGCTCGTGTCCCGCCTGGCTGTCACTTCTGTTGTTGTACTTTGCTCTTGGTGACATCATTTGGTGGCAGCTAAATGAAGTTCATTAATTGTTGGATGCTCTTTGACCGAGGATGTTGACTTTCCCTGGCAGCCAGGCAGGTTTTCCAGAAGAAGCTGCTAATCTACCATAATACAGTAATTCAGTTACGAGGGCTGGTGAGAGTGGAGTGGGTCTGTTTTTGTGGACAGGAGATAAATAAAAAGAGAACTGAAAAGCTGGAGAGAGACTTCTGACAAGGGCATGTAGTGAAAGGGGGAATGGCTTTAAACTGCCAGAGGGCAGGGTTAGAGTAGATATTAGGAAGAAATTCTGTACTGTGAAGCTGGTGAGGCCCTGGTACAGAGCGCCCAGAGAAACTGTGGCTGCCCCATCCCTGGAAATGTTCAAAGTAAGGTTGGACAGGGCTTGGATCAGCCTGGGATAGTGGAAAGTGTCCCTGCCCGTGGCAGGGGATTGGAATGAGGTGAGCTTTAAGGTCTCTTCCAACCCAAACCATTCTGTGATTGTCTGAATTACTTATACAGAATGCAGAATTTCTGATTCTGCACCAGCAGGAGAGAGCTCGGAAATGACAAAACTCTGCTGTGTTCCCAGTGAGTGTGGTGCCTCAGGGGTCAGTCCTGGCATGGGGAGCTCGGGCAGAGTGCAGAGGGCACGGCCAGGCTGGTGGCACCTCCCCGGGACACGCGCTCGCGCTGAGAGCTCGCATCACTTCTGCGGAAGTGATCCCTGTGGTCTCTCCAGTTTCTTCAGAAAGCTGTTTATATACATGTGGTTGTCTGCTGAGGAGGAGAGCAGCAGCAAGGGCAGCGAGGTTAAGGAAATGCTGGTGCTCATTCTCCGTACGCTGAGAGCAAGGCTGAGTGGCCAGGGAGTTTCCAGATAAGATACATCAAATGCAGCCGTGCTGCAGAGGCCAGAGCAAAGTCATGAGTTTCAGCTCTGTTCATTAATAGCCACATCCTTGTGACTGTCCATGAGATCCATCCTCCTCACAGTCAGCTTTTCCATACAAGGGGGGCTCAGCTCTTGATACTGTGCTGGAGAAAAAACAGCCTCATCTTCCTCCCAAGACCTCCTTCCCTGACTGTGTCCTCTGCAAAAATGTAAATCTGAGGCAATAAACATAATGTGTGTGACGCTGAGGTGGAGACTGAGTGGTGAAAAATACAGTCCAGAGCTAGCAGTGCACTTTGAACATCTTGCCCTTAACCATAAGATAATTCCTCCTTCCTCATAAACATCCTTTTATTAACATAAAAGGGTATTGCGTGGCGAAATCCACTGTCTGCTCTTTAGGTTACTGTGTTTGCTTTCAAATTAATTCTTTGAAGAAGGAAATGGATCAGTTACTTTCACATTGTCCGTCTCTGTGCACTATGCCAGCACTGCAAAATTCAGTTTGCAAATTTGAGGAAGAAGATTCTTGGAATAAAAATTCTGAGGGGCACCATTCTAACTTGTGGTTTTCCATTTAAATAAGTACATAAAAGTTTATGCCACAAATCATTATCTAAAAGTTCCCATTTTTTTACAGTAGCTTAGAGCAGCATTTGAGAATTGGTATCACTGTAACTCATCTGACAGGGCTGTGACGTTCCTGGCTTCCCTTCTGAGAGGGAAAACATCCCAAGTAACCGCCTGGAATAAGTCAGATGAATCATGTCATGCAAGTGACAGTTTCTTTGCGCTGACTTTAAAGGAGTTCCCTGTGACTAACCCAGATATCAACATCTGTGCTGCAGGTATTTAAATAGAAGTGAGAATAATCCCACTCAGGAAGTATTTTCCTCGCTTTCAGTTGGGATGCGGTGTACCGAGTGTTTCGTTGCCTTAGGAGGAAAATCTGAACCAGAATTCCAAGGATTTTCATTTATAGATGATCCACCATTTTTTTCCCCCCACGAAAGTTTGCAGTGGAGTTTGTAGTTGCACTGAGGAATTCACCTGTCTGTTGGAGTGCTTGTGGTTTTCATTTAAAAGCAGTCAAGACACCATGGTATATTCCTATTTGGAAGAGGTTCAGCATCATCCACCATTAGAGAGAGGGATAATTAGAGGGACAGAGCTGCATCCAAAGTGCAGGCCCAAGGGGACTGGAAAGATTCAGATGAGGTTATTGCATCATTATGTTTGAAATTGAATTCTCTTGAGTTGTTTGTCCATTGAAATTAGAGGCACTGCTGGAATATTGCAGCAGGATGCTACAGCCACGTGTTGATGTCTACAGACTTGCTGGCAGAGCCTGCAGACATCGACACAGAAATGTATTCTGGCCTGTTTTGCCCAGCAGGTCCATACTGTGTAAACAGGAGCATGTAAACACACAAAATAGTGCCAAACTGATGGATCAGGAAAGAGCAGAATTCCCAAAGACCAGTGTAGGATGGATGGTGCTACGGCAGAGCTTTCTTGCGCTGCCTCAGGAGTGTATTTTGGTCCTTCAGTGAGGGTGATGATGGTGAGGGCACTTCAGAGCTAAATCCTACATAAGGAAAATACTTTTTTTTTTTTT
>VZTI01004718.1:90281-104307 GCA_013397865.1 Struthidea cinerea
CAGCATTGTGCTGGGTTTCCTTTCCCTTCCTTAAGTGCTTCCTCTGGATCTTGGGAGAAGAGCTCAGGAGCGGGGAGCAGTTCCACCAAAAGGCGTGGGAGGCCGGGTCAGGGAAGAGTCACTTGGTTGTTACGTGGGTGTGAAAAGCCTATGAAAAGGAAAGGGTGGAGGAAAATATTTTACTTGAGTTAAACAAATAAAGGAGAACGTTATATGAATTAGATATTCAAAGACAGATTTTTGCCAAGTATTTTTGTGAATTAACTGCGTATCTCCTGAAAATCATTTATTTAACCGTAACCTTATCAGAATGTTCACAGGAGGGATTTTTCCCCCCCCACCCCCCAAAAAAAAAATCATTGTTTTCTTATCACTTCAGATGAAAAGAAAGGAAGTTGCAGATTTTTATTGCCGCTAAATTGTTAACTGTTAAACCTGTATTGAAGCAGTGGATCAAATTTCCTCAGGATCACAGTGGAGCAGTTCCATTTACTTAAAAATCCCAAGCAGGCCCTATTTGAGGAGGAGTCTTAGATCTTGAGCTCACTGCTGTGTACCCACCTGTGGGACAGAGAAACTGCTGCTCTTGAAAATCACCTGTTTTGGGAAGCTGGCTTTTACCTTTGATGCAGTGCACAGGGATGGTTTGCACCCAAAATAATTGAAAAAAATATATTTTAAACCTGATTTTTTTACATAGTGTCATAGAATCATAGAATTTGCTGAGTTGGTCATGCAAGCAGTATCTCCTTTTATTGGCAGCTTTGAAAATGTCACCTAATATGATTGAAAGAATCTAAATTATATGTTGCAAAGGTGATGTTTTTCCATGCCTTTGGTTATTATCTTGAGCCAAAAAAAAGGCAGCATGTGGAGGCGGGTGGAACAGCGCTTTGTCTCTGAGGCAGAGTATTGCTTATTGCAGTAGTTAATGAAAGTCTGGATTTTTTAAAATACCAGGCAAACTAACAAAAATTAACCAAAAAACAAAGCCTTCATCATAAATAGTAGCTTTTGAAGCACAAGCCATAAATTGCATGCAAGGAAAACACTTAACAGAGTCCAGACTTGGATGCCCAGGTGTGTAGTGTGATGTCTTGTACCAATACAGTGCTTGATGTTTTAGGTCTGAGTAGTGTTTTGATAGTGTTGATTCGTACTGATATCTGAGGGATTCCCATGTGGAAGTTCACAGGCTGTTGTTTGTTTTGTAAATTTTCAAGGTTTTTTTATGGCCTGTAGCTATCCGGAGTTTGCAGCTAAAGCTTGCATAGGAAATGGTGAGCTCAAAATTGGAGTGAGGAGTCTTCCTATTCCATCACTCCACTGGAATGGTAACACCAACTTCTAAAAAAAAATAGGTAATTGAAGCAAATAAAAATGCATGTTTTCTAGCAGCATGAGGTGTGAATGGAAGCCACTTTTATCGGTGCATTTTCAGAGTAGAGTTGTGTGCAGTGATCTCTGGTGTCTCATCCCCTCACTTCCTTCCCACATCATAAAATCACAGGATGGTTTCGGTTGGAAGACGCCTTAAAAACCATCCAATTCCAACCCCTTGCCATGGGCAGGGACAATTTCCACTAGACCAGGTTGCTTCAAGCCCTGTCCAGTCTGCCCTGGAACATTTCCAGGGATGCGGCATCCAGAACTGGATTTGTGTCTGCTGCCAGACTGGGCCACCTCTAGGCAGTGCTGCCGTGCCCTGCTGGGACTTTGGGCGTTTCCTCGTGCAGCAAATGGACACTGACAGGCAGTTTTCACTTCTCACCAAAGTTTGGGCACCTGAATTGTACCTTTAAGAACCCAAGTGGCTACAGAAATTCCCCATATGACCTGTTATTACAGGCTCAGGTGAGAGTGTATATGCAGTTTTATTGCCAAAACATGAGGTTGGCAGAAGTGAGTCATAACTGAGAAGATCTCAGCTTTGCTCTTTGATTTACTTTTATCCACCAAGTATAAAAATATTTCCAAGAATACAGGTAGGAATATGCTGTTCTCCTGTTAGGGCAGAGCTCTCACTGGCTCTTAGGTGTGTTTACATAGCTCATAGGATGTATTTTTGAAGCTTTAGTATAAAAGTAGCTATGTATACATTTTATCTAATCTTCAGTGCAGTAGGCATGAGCAATTCCTGGAGAAGGGACCAGAATACAGGGCTCTGCCCCTACTCCTGGGAGTCTCTTTCTCATGGAGTCATACTTGCCCTGCAGGGCTTTCTCTCTATGGCTTTGTGAGTTTTGAATTCCTCCGTGAGCTGGCCCGGCTCCAGCGGGAGGGCAGAAAGCAGCCTCAGCCCAAGCTCTGCTTGGAGCCTGCTGGTTCAGGGACTTCGCAGGAGGTGGGATCTGCAGGGGGAAAAATGCCCAGCCCTGGGAGAAGTGCCCAGCCTCCCAGGTGAGCTCTTAACTGCTGGGATACTGTTTAAAGGTGACAGTGTTGTCTTCTGTGGACATGGCTTTGGGCTGCAGTGGTGGTTGGATGTTGTTTTGCCGTTGGTGTGTCAGTGTGAGCAGAGGGTACGTGCTCTGCAGGTTTCACACGTGGTTTCAAGCTCAGCTCCTTTCCATGGCCATCCCTGATGACCACGTGGCCTTGGAGTGAGCCAAACTGAACAGCTCAGTTTGCTGAGCTGGTTTGAAAAAGATATTTTTCTTCTGCGTTTCTTTTCTCTAGGGAAGTTCGAGCTGCTCCATGCCAGAGCGTGGCTGCAGGGCTGCTGGTGCTGATGGGGAGGTGGGAGGAATTCATGGCCAGAAGCAAAGGAAGAGGTGACACTGTCACTTAGAGTGGCACCTGCATGAAGTTCATCAGCATGTTCAGGATACCTCACCTCTCCTGTCTGTTCATCCCAGTGGAGCTCGAGGAAGAGCTGATTTAACCTTGTTCTCCAAAACAAGCAATCTGTTGAACACTGTTTCCTGTGTTCCTTTGGCATCTGGATTTTAGGTGTCTGCATTTAGCTTAAGCATCTGTTCAGAGCAGAAGTACCTAAGAAAAGGGATAATAATACTGTATAGTGACAGAGAGGAGTCCATCCCTTGCTAAAATTTCTGGTTATTGATCATAGAATCAAAAGATGGTTTGGATTGAAAGGAAACTTAACAATATCTAATTCCGACCCCCCTGCCATGGGCAGAGACACCTTCCCCTATCCCAGGCTGCTCCAAGCCTTGTCCAACCTGGCCTTGGACACTTCCAGGGATGGGGCAGCCACAGCTTCTCCAGGCATCCTGTGCCAGGGCCTCAGCACCCTCACAGGGAAGAATTTCTTCCCAATATCCAATCTCAACCTTAAATCTTAGTGTTACAAATAAATACATAGAAATAAACTTTATAGATAACCTTGATAGGCTCATGGTGTTTATCAAACTGGCATTTTTTCAAACAGTGTCACAAATTGTTCTTCTGTTCACACTTCTCACAAAACTTCCCTTTGTCTATTATTCCACAAATCACATCCTGTTGTAATCAGAGTTGGGGTAGAATTTCCATTGGGGGGGGCAAAATACCCCTGGACACATCTCTCTGGAGGAGGTTTCGGGGCAGCAGTAGTTGGGGTAGTCGGCTTCCAGCAGGCACAGCACAGTTCTGCAAGTTTGGAAGGGTTATCTTTCTACATGCCTCTGCTTTCTGCTCTCCTGCTTTGGAGTTTTTTCTCTTCTTCTGCATTTTTCTCTCCATTTTCCTGATTGATTCTAACTGCTGTTGCTTTAGTCCATTTTCCTCATACAACCTTCTTTAAAACACCAGAGGTGTGCTCGTGCCGTACATCCTTCTGCGCCGTCTTCTTCCTGCATTTGTGCTTACCTAACAACTTGAAAATAGCAAACAAAGCACATGATCTGAGAAACAAGCTGGTATTTTACCCTAAGGGAAGATTTTCTCAGCGCACAAATCAAGAGTAAATAGTTAAAAATGCTGTAAAATATAGATCCAGCCACACTAATGCTCGCTCGCACGTAGGAGCGGGGTTATTTGCATACATGAATGTCGACACAGTTGGACTCGGCGTTATCAAATCCACTGTCAAAAGCTGACCCCGGGCGTTTTGCAAGGACAAGGATGATTTTCTCTTCAATGACATAAATTCTGTTGTGCCTGTTTAGGAGACCTCCCCACAACCCTGTCATTACTGAGCCCCTGCCAGTCACATCCCTACTGGCACGGCTTTGATGGGGAGTAGCTACAGCACCCAGCTACAAGGACCTCCTTTTAATTGAGCACTGTGATTATCACACACCAGTCAGACGATTGAGCTGCTGCAGAAGTTGGCCAGCCCTGTGCTAAGAGCTCCTATGGAATTACAGAATCAGAGATGTTAGAGATGGAAAGTGCATTAGATCATCCAGGCCGTCGTCTTGCCAGTACATGTTTCCTGCTGTGTGGTTTTGGGTGGTTGTTTTGTTGGTTGTTTTTTTTTTTTATCTCCCTGCACATTATGGATAGAGATACTCTAAGAACTTGGCCTTCCACTTTGATCCTCTGGAATCTTTCCCACAAAGTTTGATGGCAAGAGTTTTCTTTGCCTGATAATGTGCCCTAAATTTTTCCATTTCTTTATTTCATAATATTTCGTATTATTTCAAGTCTATGTTCTCATCTTTCAGTAATTCTCTCTGGTGTTAACAGCCCATAAATATGAGTGGAATAGTATTATGTGCTCTTGAATATTAAATGTATCACTTACCTTAAGTGCTGCATGTTCAGTTTTTCAGGATTTGGCAAAATTCTACTGATTGAAGATAGGTTTTAAATTTAACTGCTAATAGTATAATTTCTCAGACAGATACTTTATTATAGTATAAGAGTGGTCTGTTCTGGTGTCATTTGAGAAATTGTTGAAAATTACCTGAAAAGGCCAATTTGAATTGGAAATGAAAATGTTTTTGTATGGAGGAGATAAATTTTAAGTGATTTTTAACTCCATTGTGGCATTTAAACTGGGGAAGCTATGTGTGCAGGCAAGTCTGCAGAAGGCATTGCAGGGAAACCAAATAAAATTAGTTTTCTATTAGTGACAGAATTAGTGGAAGTTGCAGTGTAGTTACTGGAGTCTTCCCCAACCCCCCATCCCAGCTTTCCATTCAAGTTCTTCATAACTATTGTTTCTTTTTATAGTTTTACTTGTTTCTGCGGGATTTGGGGTTTGCTTGTTTGTTGTTTCTTCCTCAGGGCTTGCTCTTCACTACCAGAAGCTTTGGGTGCCTGACGAGGGTTGTCTTGAAAATTCTCCTTTGTCTTGACCACTAAGAGCTAGATCAGTATCCCTCCCTTAAAGAAAAACATTCAGTGGCTATAAAAAGGACAAATGGACTCTTTTTTTGCAGTCACCCCATGAGAGAAAGACGGGGTGGTTGGTGTGAGCTGGCACACAGCCATGCTGGCTTCAGCCAGTCCCTTCGGAGCTGCCCTCTGGTCATGATCCAGCGCCTTTACCCCAGCCCTTCACTCGTTCCTGAAGCATTACCTCTGTTTTTCTTTCCAGAGTATCCCAGAGGTTGAGAGGGTTGGCTTGGAAGCCTCCAGGAATGGGGTTTTTGCAGGGTGGGGGTGTGCTGGGTGCCTGCTGGAGGCACAGCGCGCATGGACGTGGCAGAGGCAGGGCCAGCAGTGCCCAGGCCTTATCCCACCATCCATCCTCACTCTGTCCAAAGGAGGTGTTTGGCTCATCCAGAAGGGATGGCAGGAGAAGGTTAGCAGTGATGTGAGTGGAGGGGTTGATTTATGGAGCCTCACGGACACGGGGAGCACGGAACAGTAAGCTGTCTTCCCTCAAACTCTGGGAAGCTGGATGCGGGGCATGGGAATGCTGATGAGAGAGGCGAGGACAGGTGGGTCTTGGGAGGCAAAGTTCCTCTCCCTGAGTGGCTTGGAGGTGTTTGAGGCTCAGGTTGTGAAAGCGAGTGGGGAGATGAATGAGGAATGTGCAAATGGGTGGGTTATGGAGTGAGTAAGGGAAAGTGTGAGTGGGCGGGGAACGAGACTGGCAAGGGAGAGAGGAGGTGGGAGGGGGTGAGTGCAGGGGGAGGGAGGTAGCAAAAAGTTGGAGTAGCGTTATGGGCTGGCTCTGTGAGGATACCTGAAATATTGGGAACAACCACGCTCCTCGAGACAGGCAGAGAGGATGGAGAGCTCCACAGACCCTCCTGCTGCTTCCCGGCTGGTTTGGGTGGCACTCTGTGATTTCACTCTGCCTGAACTTCACTGTGTCTAGGCATGCAGTAAACAGTGATCCTCACCTTGGTCAGCTGGCTGCATGCTGCTGCTGTTCCTGCAGAAAGGTGTAAGACCATAATTACGCATTTTCAGGTTTTTTTGGCTCTAACGAAGTCACAGGCAGAGACTTTTAGTCTGTCTGGATCATTGTAGTTTGTAGTGGGCGTTCCCAGGAGCTGAGATGACCCGAGAGCTGCAGGGGGAAGGAGTTACCTGACTAATAAAAGGTGTGAAGATGTGGGATATGCTGGAATTACAAACCTGCAAAGCCTCAGCATAAAGACATCTCCCTAACTTGAAGTTCCTTTAATTTTAATGAATGAGATGGGAAAGTAAAGTAACATTAAATCATTATCAGACCCTGCCTGACAAGGCTTTTATTGGGATCTTTTACTATAAGTGCTGTAAGGTTGGATGTAGTTCACTGTGACTAATCTGTACCTGTTTTTAATTACTATGGCAGAGTTACTCTGACCTCTCTGTAGTCAGGTGCAGTCAGGCTGTTGTCCAAGGTCTCTGCTGTCCTGTTAAGTTATATTAAGTTGTACACAGTACATTCTCATTATTTATTGTAATAGAGCAAATCCTTTTTGAAGCCCAAATAGAGGTGAGTGACTGCAGGAAGTGACAGGTCTTAGCTGCCAGAAAGGTATTTACGAAGGAATAACTTCATATGCCGTGTTCTGAAAACATCAGTCCCTGCAGGTTTTCAACAGTAGCCAGAAAAGATGCATTACCACCCTCAAAATAAAGCATTTTTCCCTAATATCAAATTTAACCCTGCCCTCTGGCAGTGTGAAGTCATTCCCCCTTGTCCTGTCACCTCAGGCTCTTGCCCAAGGTCCCTCTCCAGCTCTCTTGGAGCCCCTTTAGGCACTGAAAGGGGCTCTGTGGTCTCCCTGGAACCTTCTCCAGGCTGATCAACCCCAACTCTCTCGGCCTTTCCGTGTAGCAGATGTGCTCCAGACTTTGGAGCATTTTAGTGAAATCTTCCTCATCTTGAACTGGGTCACCTGTTGCAAAGTAAGTTTCCTATAAAGCTTGGAACTGCAGCCAAGACAGCTTGTACAGTAGTCAGTGTTTACTCATTTTTTTAATCCTAGACAAATCCAGAAACAATTTGCTGTACTTAAGCAGATGTTTCTTACCATTAAAACAGCCCGAATCTCTTGCTGATGTTCAAATGCTGTAGTAACTGTGCAGAATAAAATCCAGAGGAACGTGGGGGTATGTTTAATGCAAGCCTGTTGGGTTGAAGAACTGTCAAAGCCCCAAATTTGCATTCCTTACATAAGCAGTGATCCTGGTGGTGTTTACACGTGCTTCAGGAACTGCAGGAATTGAACTGCTTTGTCAAAAAACTCTGCTCCCAATTGCCACCTGTGGGTCTGCACGGACACAGTTAAAATATTTACAGTGGCAGGCCTAACTAGAAGTTTGTTTATTGTTCTGCTTGCTATGAAAACTTATCACAACAATCATAAGAGCAGCATGAGACTCCTGTGGAAGTGTGGACAGATTCTGAGTACACACAGGAACGAGAACCTTGAAGTTTCCCTTCTGGTTAATTAGTAGTTTGTTTTTGTCACTGACAGGGTTGCACAGCATTTGCAATAAGCCTGCTTTGTCTTTGGCCATTTTTTTCCATATGGGTGTGTTCTTCCTTTTCATTATGTTGTTTTTCTTTCCCCCCCCCTTTTTTTTTTTCCCTAACACAGCCACTCCTTTCATTTTAAGAATAAACGAGCGGCTTGTTGAGCAGAAAAAACAAAGTTTCATAAACACTGCAGTTCTGATCTATGTAATCCTTTACTACCTGTAGGGGCAGGTGCAGGAAGTTACTACAGGAGTGGAGGTTACTCACTTTTCCAAGGCTTGGGTTATGAAAGGGATCAGTATGTTTCAGACACTGCAGAGAAAGTTGGGAACAACGCGGTTGAAAGGTGCATTGATGAGAAATAAAACCCTTTGTCTTGGCTTGTTTCACTTCATTCTGCCCCAGAGAGTTCTGAGCCTTTCAGCTCCTGTTTTAAACACCCCACTGACATGAAGTTATAAGATCACAGGATGCTTTGGGTTGGAAGGGACCTCAGAGATCCTCTTGTTCCAAACCCCTGCCATGGGCAGGGACACTTTCCACTAGACCAGGGTGCTCCAAGCCCCATCCAGCCTGTCCTTGAACACTTTGGGGAGGGGGCAGCTTCTCTGGGCAACCCGTTCCAGTGCCTCTGCCTCACTGCCCTTATAGTGAAGAGTTTATTCCTATATCCCACCTAACGCTGTCCTCTGTCATTGGGAAGCCATTCCCTGTGTCCTGTCACTCCATGTCCTTGTCCAAAGTCCCTCTCCACCTCTCACAGAACTCCTTTAGTTGGGAGAAAGCTGAAGTCCCTACATATCTTTTTTCTTTTTCCTGCTGTTGTAAAATAGATTTTATTACTGGAGATTTCTATCTTCTAATGCTTTCATTACCCAGAGTTTTTCTGTTCGTTGCTCAAGAGAAAGTGAAGGGAACCACTCACTTGATCTCAGCAAACCAGAAAGCAGCAGTTCATGGCTGTAGTGGCTGCGTAATGCTGAGATAGTGTCTGTAGGAAAACAACCAGACAGCTTCAAGAAGTAAGATTTATTTTTTTGGTTTTGTTTTTTTTTTAACATGTTGAAACCATTTAAATTGCTGCAGAGGGGTAGGGCAAGGAGGGTGGTAAAAAATACATCACCCATCCCTTGTGATTCTGTGGTTTTGTCTGAATATTTATTTTTTTTTTAATTCCCTTCGATCAACCACACATTTCAGTTGTGATTGCTGCCCCAAGAACGTGGCTGAATGTAAGATGTCTCATTTGCCTAATATTAAAAATATGTGTGTGTAATAACATTTCTTCTAATGCTTCCCATCTGGAAGATAATGTCACACACCTTTGTATTAAAATTCACAGCACCCTTTTACGTATTACAGTGCTTTGTGATGGAGACTGTGCGTGGACTTGTTAATTTGCAATTCTGGGCTGAAAAATAGTTCAAAGCAGCTTGTTATTTATTGCCAGAAATAAGTTTTCACTATTTGTCTGTCTTACTCAGTCTGGTAGAACCAGTACATTTGTGAGAGGCAATTTGTCTGCCTAAGAAGGTTGTGGTTCATTTACCAGAAGAAATGCTGAGCAACTAACACAAAGTGAGGTGTCTGAAGACCTTCCTTCCTCCAGTCCTTCAGGAGATGTCTGGAAGCTTTAAGGTTTTGGTCTAAAATATGTGTAGGTCAAATCCTAGTGGTGTCATAGCGTGTGAATTCCTGTCAAAAATTGTCTCAAAATGGTACAGCTGTTAAAAGATAATCATCGCAGTGCCACGGATTAACAAGGCTGCAGTCTTTATTGAGTAAACTTAATAAAACAGTGTCAAAGAAAAGGACAGGGATCTGTTGGGATTATAGTACGTAGGAAAGGAGCTTCTGAGCTGCTTGTGTACTTCAGATACATTTGGTGATACGGACTGCTTAATACAGCTCCATTTTAAGTGTATAGCCCGTCCTTTTAAGACGTGATTTTCAACGTGCCAGGCAGCAGGAAGCACCTGCGTGCTTAATTCCAGCTTGTGGTGACATCTTCTGGATGCTGAGCACTGGGAAAATTTCACCTGTGATTTGAGCAGTTGATTGAAAGTTGAGTTTTTCCTTGGCACGATCTACGGTCAGTGTTGTAGTAATAGGAGAAACCAGTCCAAATCTGCTGTCTCCCAGGCTTGTTGTCTGAACTGTTAAGAAAATCTTTGCTTTTCAAAAGGCTTTAAAAACATAACGATGTGAATTTGAACACTCTCTGCAAATTTGACCTGTATTTATATCAGCGTGTTTGGAAGAAGCCCATCAAATTATTTCCATGCTGTTTTCAGTGTCTCTCCACTTTATTATTCTGAGAAAATTCGATGCATCTGCAGCCTGCACGATCTGGTTTTCTGATATGCAGATGCACAGCCTCGCCTATCTCGTGGAATCAGTGTAGCAACCGCTCTTACAAACGCTGTGACAATGTACAGCCTCCTATCTGAGAACCAGATCAGACTGAAATTGGGACTCGGTCCAAAAAGCAAAATACTGCAATCAATCTACTTACTGTGTCAGCATTCAGCTCCGTTTCTGTTCTGTGCACTGCAGGGAAAGGAAGTGGGAAATGCACGCTAGCATCCAGAAACGGATTCCTGAGTCACGGAGGACGGCGGGCAGGGGTGTCGGTAATAGGAGGTGCTTAAAGGTTCCCATTTCTGCAGACGCTGTGTGGGCTAAGAGATGTTGCGGGCGATGTTCCGAGCCCGGGTGGCACTCAGGAAGTCACTGCATGACACCGTGGCTGCCACGTGACTTCCCTGTTTACACTCGGCCCGTGGCTATGAAGTGACAGAGTGACCGGATCGTGTCACAGCCTCCTTGGTCCTTGGCCTCTGAGTGACAGCCCTTGGTACCAGCGGGCATTTGTGCGGTCAGGCCCTTGGAAAACCATCCTTCAAGTGCTGATGTGTTCAGACCGGGGTGACCTCTTGCCTAAGACTGTGCATTTCCTTCCCTTCCGCCAGCCCCGCTGCTATTCCGGGCTGCGGGCTGGCACCGCTCCTCGTCCGGCGGGCATCGCTCCCGGGGGCAGGTGGGCTTCCTGCTGCTGGCACACCCTTCACTTTGTCTGCTTCCCACTTAACCCTCTCATTCCTCAGTCCCTGGGCTTACCCTTCTGTCCTAAAATTGGCTCAGTCTTGGGAAAATCATCCGCCCACGTTTCTGGGAGAGGGGGACCCGTGTGCCCGATGCGGCTCGGATTGCTCGGGAGCGCAGCGTGTTCTGCACAGCACCAGGGTCATTTTGGGGTTTTAACGCTAAGTCTTTCAAAAGTAATCACACTTCTGGAAGTGTGATTTAAGCACTCAAGTTTCTGGGTGAAATTGCCAAGGTTTAATCTGCAGCCTAAAGCTCTGCTGGTAAATCTGATCTGGCAGTTCTGCCTGCATATGGGGGGAGACAGCATTAGCAAAACACCTTCCCTGATGAAGAGCAGTGGGACCTTCAATGTCCACAGTGAAAATAAAAACATTTTAAAGGGTTTATAAAGTTATTATTGCCGTGTAGATGTGCAGCAGAATACATGGATGGGGTTTGGCTCTCATATAATTATGTTTTTAATAGTAAATTGGGATGCAAAGGAACTTAATGCAGCTGTAGCTGTGTGCTGAAGAAAATCATTAGATCCAACGCCAGGAACTTTTTATGACTGTGATTACAGCTTGTTGCTTGCACTTCCCATATAACTTTCAGGGTCATAAGCGCTTTTATTTATCCATTAAGCTTCTCTTTTTGGTAAATTAAAATTTTTGGATATGTTTTCCCATGGCTATCTAGTAAGTACTGCGTTTCTTTTAGGGAAGCAGGGGACAATACGTATTTTGAGCCTAAATGCTACGGCACCCAAGAAAATAGGGTTTCTGTTCTTAATTGCCAGTTTCTTTCTGTCTTTTATCGTGTCTTGGTTTAAAAAAAAATCAACAAGCCCATTGTGATGCTTTTGATTAGGCTTCAACAGAGATAATAAAAGTGTAGTGTCCCTTTGTGAAAGGAGTTTTTAATTATTGTTAATTGTACTTGCCAGCTTCATTTCTGAAGGGAAACGGAGGTGACCTCATCCTGAAAGTTGTCAGTCTCATGCTGGTGTCATTCACCGCCTGGAAAAGAGGTTGGGGTTTTGTTCCTTGTTGCTTCTTTTAATGAGGAGCTATCCACAGGCCTGATGGGCTCTGTGGCTTTGGGAATGCTGTCCAAACTCTGCTTCAGTAGCAGGCTTGTTTCTGAAATGTTAAACTGCGTTTGTATCTTAGGGCATCAGCAGAGTCTCAGACCTGTGATGTGCCCATTCTAGTAAGGTCTCTGACAGCAGCCAGTACCAAAGACATCAGGGAGAGGTGATGGAGTCTTTATAGAGGACAATTACTAAAGATTCAAAGGGTTATTTCTGCTCTTTCATACTAGTCTAATAATCTTGGGTGTTTCCATTATCTGTCCAAAAACTTGATTTCTTAAGCCTTCTTGGCATATTCTTGTGGGGTCCCCACTTCACCTGTGCTTTGCATTTAAACAGATGCCAAGAGAGATTTCCTCACCCTTTGGACTGCAGAATGGGCAAGGCAGTGGGGGCTGTGTGTCTGGGGAGTTCCCAGTGTATCAGGACAAGTCAGCATTCAGTTGTGGCCATGATGTAAATGCCAAAATATTTACAATCATTTTAGTTCATTGAGCGTCTCCGTATGTCAGGAGAAGGATGAAGAGGATACATTTTTGTCTCCCTTCACTGCTCTGTATTTCTGAAGCTGTTACCTCATTTCATCTTAAATGAACCTTCTCTAAAATACCCTGAACTTTTCAATTCCATTTCAGTTCACCCAGTGCCATCTGCCACGGTGTCTGCGATGTATTTCAGTCCTGACGAAATCCCCCTTCCTCAGCGGTACCTCCACACGCTGTCGTAAGGATGATGTGACAAGCAAAGCTGGCAAGTTGTTCCCACCTCTGTTCCCAATTATAAAGCAGTGTAAAGAGGCAAATTCTGACAGCCTGTGTCCTTAGAGGTGTTTGAATACCTAACTCGTAGTGAAATCATCAGCAGTGAGGCTCTTGAGCATCCCTGAGGCTCTGGGCTGGGGTCTCTTCTCACCTTTTGCTCAAGTAGTCTTTCCCTGACTTCCGTCACTTCTTTGCCTGACTCAGGTGTGTGTATTTAAAGCTGCTGATTATTCATCAGCATCAAAACATTGACTTGTAGAGACAGAGAGCACAGTTCCCTGTAAAAGGGAATAAGCCTTCAGCTGGTTTGTTTTCTAATCCTGGAGAAATCTGCAAGGTCAGTGAGCTTGGTGTGTGTAATGGGTCTCCTCACGGCTGCCAAAATGTTTTGGGGACTGTGATCTGAAGCTCCCAGTTTATCTCATTCCTTTGCTTTCTGCTGCTCATTAAAAGATTAAAAAAGAATTAAAATCCCAGTGGTGTGAGATGTTTGGGCTGTCTGAAATGGTTTTCATTCTGCGTCTCCCAGATTTTGTTCAGGCAAAAGGAGCAGAAGTTTTCCTGAAGCATTTCTCAGTAAAAACACTGAACATTGAATTCAGGTCACCCTAGACTGACTCTACTCAGTCCTTCCTTTGCTATATTAAGGTGAGGATTGCAAGAGCACCTTAAAGGATTGTTCTGAAAACGATGGTAGTTAGCACTTCTGCAAGCTGCCAGAATAGATACTAAATGCAAATATTTTTAAGCCTTCTTACCTCCCAGGGTTGTTTGGTATCTTGTTCTGGTATCTTGTTCTTCATCCGGAACAGCAACACAGAAGACTGAGATCTTGTCTCGTTCTCACAAACCAGTGCAGAAATTGTGGCCTTTCAAAGTATTCCTTGAATCACTGCTCTGTATGTGGTTGTCGCGTTCCACTGTGGGGAACTGCGGAGAGTTCTTTTAAAAATGGATGGTCGGGAACAAAATGAAGCCAAAGGAGGCAAACATTGCATCTGAGAACCGTTTATTGACAACAAAAAGGAGAAGGAAAAGGAGTTGCCCGAGCGAAAGACGGCTGGAGGAGACAGAAAAGAAGAGAGGAAAATGGAAGAGGAATGGGGGAGAGGAGAGAGAGGGGACAAAACCAGGGCGTTACCCGCAGGGACTCAGGGCAGTGCTGTCGGTGTCCGGGGGGGCTGTGCACGCTGCCGGCCCGTGGCCGGCCCGGGTCCGACCGAGCCTGCGCGGCTCCGGAGGGGCGCGGCCTCACAGGCGCGGCTC
>VZTI01004718.1:104522-124863 GCA_013397865.1 Struthidea cinerea
GAGCAGCAGCGCAGTCAAGTTTTCCGAAGTCCGCTCGCTGACAGGGAACCATTGGTCCAGTCCAGCCTTTGTTTGCCATTTGTCCATTGGTGGAGACCTTGTCACGACCTGATTGGGGAAGCTCTCCCGCAGTGTCTCCTGCTGCCTGTCTCCTGTGGGGTGTTGCCAGGCGAAGTCCTCCCGGAGACAAGGCCGCTTCTGGCTGCTTCCTGCGGGTGGTACGTGTGCACCCCTCCTCCACGTGCCCCCGACAGCCGTTGTTGAGGCATAACAAAACTGAATTGGCTCCTCAAAGTTGTATAGTTGTGACTCCCAGGTTTCAGAATGGGATAAAGACCCTGTTCCCAGCAGGAGCAAGCACAACACGGCTCCTCTCCCGTGCCAGACAAGCTTTTCACGGTGTGTTTTGGAAGTACATGTTTCACATGGGCACAACTAGCTCTTGATTTAAAAAATAAAATTACTTGAAACTACTCTAGGGCACAAATATATGACTGCAAGAATACCAAAGGATTGAGCAACAGGCAAAGGACATGTTGTTTCTTTAAGAATTCTGACTAGAAATGACGTCACTTAGATAGTTGGGATGTTTGTGAGCACTACAGGACTTGGAAAGGGAAAGCAAATCGGAAAAACACTGGGAAGCTGAACAATTTGTTTTGTTTTATGACTCCCTGGTAGTTTAATGAGGGAGCTATTACTCATGCGCTGTCACTGCACATCTAGAAAATTCCTCTGGGTTTAAAAACTGGCAGGGAAAAGTAGTTTCCTAAAAAACACTGAATTAATGAGATAAAACCCATTGCTCAGGAGTCCCTAACAGGAAGGGTCGGAGGCGGAGCTGTGCAGGGCTCACAGTGTGTTGGAAATCTCCGCAGGGGATTTCAGAGAGCAGATAGAGCTGGCAGGGATTCAGGGAAGTTATGCAGCAGATATGCTCAGTATCTGTCTTTTAGGATACAGAACTATGGATTGGGGCAGAAAAAAAAAAATACAGGTTTGATTGGGACGTTGTAGCCAATCCTTCTCCTCCATTCTTTTGTATCTGAAAATATCTGGGACTGGGGTGTTTAAAGAAAGAGGTTTGTACCCATGGGCAGTATTAAAAGACAATACATTAATAATACTGACACATGAAGTGAGGGGTGTTGTATTTCAGAAGAATAAAAAGAAGTATTTGTTGCATGGGCTTATTTATACAGCTTTAAATGAATTTTCATGGTTTCATAATATGTATTCCTATGGTCTGGCAGACTTCTGACTTCATGCTTTGAGTCTGCATTATTTTATAGATCTGTACAGTGTTTTACAGATCTGTACAGTGCAGTTTGCATGTTTACTTCAATTATTTTAACTGGTTTAGCCTATCTTGTCACATCCACACAGTATACACATTATCCTCACCTTAACTGGAAACCTGATATGACTTTCATGGCCCTGAGGGCAGGATGAGGGTTGTTCCAGTTCAGTGTTGTAGAGAGCACCGTAAGCAGAGTGCTGCTCCAGTCTGGAAATGCAAGGGAATATTCCTCACCAACCCCCTGACACAATTATTCCCTCATAGCAGAAGTTACTGTAATTCTTTTTTCCAAAAAAAATGCTGATAAAGCAGAGGCTGTTAGGAGGGAAATCCATAAGGAGTCTGGAAAGTGTGATGTAAGGATTAGTAATAGAATTAGCAAGCTGCTGTAGCAGTTCTGCTACAGTTTGTCATAAATTACCTCAAACATAATCATAGTCATCCCTTGTCTCACTGCAGTGCTGTGGTGTACTCTGAATCAGTTTTGTCTTTCTGTTGCTATCATTTTAAGCACTTTCAAAATCCTTTTAATTATTCATTTTTCATGAAGAATATTACCAGTTTTCCATGCAAATACAGAAAGAGTTCAGGAAAGGTTGTGTATTTTAAGCTTCAGCTCAAAATGATGCTTAGCTGTGTCCCCCTGTACATGCAGCATACACCCTCTTCAGAAATACCCAGTACTGAGCTAGTTTTAAATCCCTTTAAAGCACATCGATGCCCAATTTGTGTATCCATGCTGGATTTTTGCCCTTGGGTGTGGAACTCGACTGCCTGGGCCAGAATTAGGTAATGCTTCCTACATGTGATGTGAAAAAGTCGTGGATCACAGGGCAGAGCTCAGCTTCTACCAGAATGGGACAGAATGAGACTGAAAAGGCTGGGGGGACCCTTGAGGTGTTGAGAAGGTGGCAGGGGTATGGACGTCATGTAATTTTGGAATCAGAATAACCAGCGGAGAGGGAAACGCTCCGGAGGGACCTTGTTTGTGATGCATTAGACCGGGATTTGGGCATCAGTTGCTCTGAGGATGCGTTTGCTTGGCAGGAAAGTTCAGGTTGGCTCTGAAACAGCCTGTTGGGTACCAGGAGCCACACAAATCATGCAGACACATGTTCAGCCTCACATGTGGGAGCTGTACTGCTCCAGTTTTCCAGGGTAGTGTGAACCTGAAGGCTGAACAGGCACGGAAGAGGGTCTCTCCTGCTTTTCGAGTGGTGCTTCAGTGTCCAGTGGAATGTAGTGACCACCACAACTCCTGTGCAGTCTTGTTCTGGAAAGCACTCTGGTGTTGGCATGGAGTTTGGTGGATTTCAGGCTCTTCCAGGGGACTTAGTGGTGTTCAGGCTGCTTTTTGATTGCAGAAAAGTCTAGGTGAGAAGCAGGTTCCCTCACTCCAGCTGGGAGACCTTTGACTGTGGTACAGCACATGCTGATGTCCCAGCAGCTACCGAACAAAAAGTTCTGTCACTCCAGAGCCTAGGCACCTAAATGCTGCCAAAATCCAGGCAGAGCCGAGACAGGCCACGTGGCTGATGCTTGCAGACTCCCAGTCTCATGGCAAGGGACACTGTGGACAGCCGTGTCTCCCTGCCTGGTGCTGTATCACCCATGAAACAGGGCTGGCCTTCCCGGAGCTCCAGCCCTGTGTGTGTTGCGCCAACACAAGAAAAATTTTATGGCTTGTTACTGACGGAAACCTAAGTTAATTTTCCTGTTAATGAAGCTGTAATTGCAGTCCATTACCGTTATCATGGTTCAGCTGATTTCCCTCCCTGGCTGAGGGTGCGTCCGCCGCTATTTTTCATCTCTGCTGGAAGGGTTGGTGAGAGTGAGAGGCAGATCTGACCTAACTGGGATTGCTCCCACCTTGGCACTGCTGCAGGTGCTGCCTGAAATCTCCATCCCACACCCATCCAGAGCTGCTCTCCCGGCTCCTGCTGTACAGTGTGGACTTTGGAGTACAGATCTGTTCAAGGGACTGTCAGGTTTTATATTTAAAGGCTTTCCCCTTCTATTTTTTTGTTAAGCTTTACTCTGTCAAGGCCTGTGCAGCTGGTGTTACACAGCACATACTTTATTATCCCAGTCATCACTTCAACTGTTTAATCCTTTTAACCTTCACAGTGGCTACAGTAGGAATTAAGGGGAGTGAATTTCCTCTTGAGTGAATTTCCTTGGCCACTGTTAAAACTACAAGGAAATCCAGAGCAGATCCTTGATAAAAGGGATCTCTTGATGAATCTGTTAGCAAAGGACTGAAAGGGGTGAGAGAAATGAGAAGTCAGTCCAGCTGCAGGGAAATGGCTGTGGGGACACCACCATGGGCTGGCAGCTGCCACATTCCTCCACCCAACATCCCAGACCTGTTCCAACCACTAAACAATTAATTCAGAACAGTCAGCCCTGCTGGGCAGGGAAGGGACCTTGCTGCCAGATGCTATTTATGTTGGATATTATCTCCATAGGTTTTGCATCTGTCTTTGCTGCGGTTTTATTTTTTGCCTTCAGAATTCCCTTTTTCTCATTGTGTCTAGTAAATTAAATTGAATTTGCAAAATAGTGCAAAGTGACATTAGGATGTGCCTGTTAACAGAGGAGAATAAATTAATTACATGCTGTGAACTAACTGAACTCATTTAGTAATTGATGAATTAACTTAATATGTCTGTTACAAACAGGAGAACTTGAATGCTGGCAGAATCAACAGTGAAATCTCTCATTGTCTGAATTACTAGGGGTTTTTAAGGTTGATTTTTCCTTAGTTTAGTACTAGCCACGTCTTTAGAAGTAGCAAGTTACACCAGTCATTTGCAATTTAGGGTTTACCTCTGTGATTCCATCTTACACCACTTCCAGACTGACATCTGCCTCTTGAATTCATTGGAAACTTTGAGGTTTCTAGTTGCTTTTTCTTAACCAAATATTGACACTAGTTCTGCATCCTTCCTTTTTTACACTGGTCAAACTTTCAGGAGCATCAATCTTGTTTCCACTTGGGATTCCATCCCTACTGGATGTCCATGATTCTGGGGGCTTTTGTGGTCTTTCTTATTTTCATACCATATTTTTAATTTGCACAGGGATGTTCTCTGTGTGCACATTCTACATCTTCTGTCTTCCCAGATTTCCACTGCACTAATGGATTTGATTACTCTCTCTCTCTCTCTCTCTGTAGTCAAGTTCCAGACCTGCACCTGTGTGCATCATTTTGTTTTCCTTCCAGGATGTTTGTGTGGCTTGTACACGTGGACTGATAGCAATCTGCTGCAGCTCAGTTCTGTGTCAACAGAAAGGAGCTTTCTCCCATGCCAGCCCCCTGTAAATGCCACAAAAACACCTTCGTATTTAAGCCTCTGTTTTAAAACTGTATCTTCCTATGATGCCTAGAGTAGAAAGGCTGTTAATCTGCCTTTGTATCAGGTTTTAATGCCTTATTATTCCTTATACTTTCTCTTTTTTTTAGCGTCTCTTTTCTCTTTCTTGGCTCAGGCAGTAAACTAGAAACCAAGCTCATTTTATTCTGTTTTATATGAAGCTTCTAGATCAGTGTGTCTTGATCCATGGCAGGGACTGTGCCCTGCTACAGTAGTTGTCTTTCTTGGAGATCACTGGGAAGGTAAATACCTCCTGCACAAACAGAGTTTCTCAGGTCCCAAAGAAAATCAGAACTTCATCCATCCTTTAACGCTCCATTTATGAGATGCTGACCTTGTTTGTAGCTTCAAAAGGTGGAGCCAGTTGTGGGGAGGAGACTAAAAAGATCATGAGTAATTTGAGTGTATGTACATTATGTTTTCTGATGAACAGGGACATACTTTTCCAATGCAACTAAAGTTGTTTAATAGGTGTTGTAGATCAAAGCAAAAACTAGTCTGTAAAACAGATTCATTTTCAGAATCCAGCAGCCCCTTTTCCCATCCCTTGCCTGGCTGTGTTCAATGCACGAAGCATTATGTTGTCCTCTAATTAGCTCTGTAATTTCCATGGCGTGTGCCAGCATCAGTGTTTATTATTGAAGCACAATGTCTGCTTTTATCCTCATGATGTGACTGTCCTGTCACAGAAGTCACATGCACAAACTGAGTAGTAGAAGGGGTTCAGGAGTAAGGATCAGTAAATACTCCAAGCCGTGCATGGTTGTGCAGATGTAATTGATTCCAGCGCTGCCAGATGCTCACCAGTTGATCCAGACGATCCTTGCTCAGCATACAGTGAAGATCCCTCTCATCTCCTGGCTCTTCCAGTCCCTTGCGCAGCTAAAAGGGCGTTAATTAATCCCCAAAATCTTTATTTTTACCATAACCATGTGACTTCTCTGCATTTCATGAGGGGAAACTGAAGTGGAAATGAAAGCATGCATTTAAATAAACAATTTTGTGAATTCCAGGTGCTGATCTCACGAGGGCATCTTGCATATGCCAGAGGAAGAACATGTTGTTTGAGGGAAAACCTGCTTTTACAAATCTGTGCAAATTGAAAGGTAAATAATTTCTGTTTCCAGTACACTGATGGAATGAGATCTCTGCACTGGTTATTTTTCCTGCTGTGAAGTATGTAGTGTATAAATGTATCTGGCATACATATTTGTCACTGTGCAGCAGCAGAATGTAGGAAGTGAATATCTTTAAAAAATACTGATTTCTGCTTCAGAGAACCATAGAATCACAGAATGGTTTGGGCTGGAAGGGACCTTCAAGACCATCTCATTCCAGCCCCCTGCCATGGGAAGGGACACCTTCCACTATCCCAGATTGCTCAGTGCCCCATCCGGCTTCTTTGCTTCTTCAGCATAACAAGAAATCGTTCTAAAGTGGTTTGTTTCACTCTGAAAATCTTTCTGGCTTGGGTTTTGGGTTTTTTTTGCAGTGTCATACGTGATGGGAGGAGTACAGACTATCTGTTTTTGACTGGAAGGTTCTTTGCAGTGTGTTTGTGAGGCGTGGGAATTCAGCTGGGGTTAAAACTTGAAGTGGTCTGATTGAACTTCCTATCTTTCTTAATTGTTATCGTCTTTCTGTGTGATCATTTTAATTTCACTTCCTCTTGGGTAATTGTGGGGTAGTCTGAGTTTGTGTTATATCAGGCAAAAAAAACACAGACTAATAAATGTTTTTGTGCGTTCATTGTTATTTTTTAAAGATACATAAGAGCAGTTCTTTCAGGCTACTTTTCATGCTTTGACAGACAAAGTGCCGTGATGATGTGTGGAGCAGCACAAATTAATCCAGTGTGGAGATAAGCAGAGGGGCAGCGGCGTGAGCGGGTGCCTGGTTTTGAGAGCTCACTTTGTAGCGGCAGAAGTGGCTGTGACCCAGCTCGTGGCACGAGGTACAAACAGCAGGTGTGGCTTTGGAGTGCTTCATGACAGGGGAATTTCTGCTCAGGGGTGGGTTTACAGCTTCTATTGAAACTTGCATAACAGCCACGGTGCCAGGGTGGTTGCTAAAAATGATGCTCGTCGCTCTTACGTCCCAAAAGCTGTAAGTCAGAAGAACTATTTTAAGCTGAAGAAATATTTTGGTTTTTTATTCTTAATAGTCATTGGTTTTTTCCCAGACCCCAGTGAGATGATTTTAAATGCGTAAGGCAGCAGTGGGAATGAAAATAAGTGTTTTTATAATGTAAGACATGCACAATCAACAGTGAGTTTTGTTGTGGGTGGCTGCTTCGTTATCATACCCTCATTAATGTGCCTCAGCAATCAACAGGGAATTAACATTTTTTATTATGGGTGTCCTGTCCAATTTATAAAAGACAACATCAGCTGCTTTTATCCAGCAAATGGTTGTCCATTTGGGAAAAAAAACCCACTATTTTCCTGCCTCTGCTGCCCCAAAGGTTGGTGTTTTGCAGAAGGAGCAGTCAGCTGCTATGGTGATGGGCACAGGGTGGGAATGTGGACAGAAATAGAGGGAGGCTGAAGCCAGACTGTTCCTGCTTCCTTATGGTTTCAGTAGCCCTCTCTGAATTGGATAGTGACTGATTCCAAGGATTTCTCAGGTTATTTGTGGTTTTCTGCCTCAGATTCTCAAAATTAGCACAAAATAATACTCAGGCAAAAAGGAGAGTGAGATTCTCAAATGGATAATGTTTGTACAGGATGCATGTAATTCCCTGCAGAGCAGCTTGTGCCCGTTGTGCTGGGATTTAGATGCACAGAAATCTCCCTCCTCCCATCCAGACTGAAGTCAGTTTTTGGTAATGCATAATTCATATCCTGAAGCCTTTGTCACAAAAACATCTTGCTGCCTTTCCCCCAGCTTGATAAGCCTGCTTTTGTATTTTTAGGATTTCCTTCCCTGCTAATCCCCAAAATCAGCCTGAAGAGGTTTCAAAACAGAGTTCAGAGTAAATCTGAGACAGCTTTTACGTCAAGGATGTTGCTCTGTGCAGCAGGTGATTCTCTGGCACCTGCTACTTATGGATTCTGCCTCCACAAAGAATTACTTCCCTGTGGCACCACTGCTCCAGTCATTGCACAAGTGGGCTGCAGCTTGAGGCATTTTACCAGGTTTGGATATACCTTTGGATACATCTCACATGGAGTGCCTGCATGGACACTTTTGTTATGAAACAAAGACAGCAGGTTTTTCTGGTGAATTTTAGAGCTCTAATCCAGAATTACTCTTTCCATAGAGACCATGATGCCTGGACTTAGTGATGGACTTAGACACTAACGTGGCACACCTCGACTGCCTGTTCTGACTGTAAATGCCCTCACACAGGTACAGATTGTGAGGAGTCATAATGTGGTTAAAAGTCAGTGTAAAACCTGGAGAAAGAGAATAATGGTTCTCAAGTTGTGTTTTAATTCAGCTCTTTGCAGAACAACACGGAGGGGACTAATTCAAACAGCTTCTGGTGTTTTTTTCTTCCAGATTCTGAGGACAAACCTGTCAGTAATTGATTGTTCCACGGATAAAGCTGTAAGTGGTGGAGACTGTTTGTTCTCAGGTACAGCACATCTGTGTCCTTCCTTAGTATCAGTTGTTGTAAATACCTTGTAGCCATCAGACCTTTCCTGCTCAAAGCTTCGAGGAGCTCTGAAATTAAAAAGATAAATGCTTGGTGTGCCTGCATAATGGGTAAATTGGATGTTTCACTAGTGGGAAATAATTATCTTTATTTGAGGGCTGGTTTGCCTGTTCCAGAGAAATGTTCCCCAGATCTCTTTACTTCATAGCACTTCTCAGTGGAGCTAAACAAAGCACGGGAAGGAATGTGAAGTACTGTCATCAGTGTACGAATCTTTTCAGTAATGGTTTATCATTATTTTCCTCCCAAATGACTCAAATGCTTTTTTTTTCCTTACTGTTTATAACAAGCCACCACAGACCTGATAATACTAAATTCCAGCTGTGGAGGCTTTGATTGTTCCTTGCACGTTGGTCATTTTAAGATGACAGAATTGTTCAGTGAGAGAAATTCAGATGGAAAAGTCCAGCCAAACAGGCCTGTGGGAAAAGTTGAACCTTGTGTAAAAATCCAGTAAAACTTGAGAAAGAACCTCAGAGTTCAGTGTATTGATTTTCTTGTGAAAGTTCAAGAACTGTGGTTCCTTGCAAGCTGAAACTCATCTCAACTCCTCATGACCAGCTGAGCAAGAGAGATGGGATTTGATGCTATCCAAGGTTTAATTCCACAGTTCATGTCTTTTGCTAGTGCCGGCTTAATCAGTTTCTGCCCACTCCCAGCCATTCATTTCCAGCTCAGCAGCAATGCAGTGCCACCTCTTCCCTGACCGTGTGGAAAACCAGATGACTGAAAATAACTCAGGCAAGAAAAGAAACGCTTCATTTTTTTCTTTGAATTAGAATCATTTGAATGAATTTCATGGCCTGCAGGCAGCCGTATTGGTACCACTGAAGGTGACAAGAAGTGCAGCATCAGAGGCAGCAGTGAGCACTGGAGGGTGTCCCAGTGCTGTGTGATCTTGCTGTCAACAAAAATCTGCTCTGGGACCATATCCTGAATGAAGGGCTTTCACTAGCCACAGGATTATTTATTAAACTGCTGCTTTTCATTTATTTTATTAAGAAAGATTAACATCTTCTTGTTAGGGCAGGTTTATTTTCTTTACTTGAGGAGATAAACCATCTCTGTGAGAAGTCAGTCAGCTTTGTGGACAGCCATGAATGTCAATAAAGTCTTGGCAAACACAGTAGGTATTTATTCAGCCTTGCAAATTAAAAACATTTTTCCTGCTTGTTTAGTGAAGGGAACAAAAAAAGACAAATTGCAGAGCGGATGAGCTCTCTTGATAGTTGGAATTCATTAAGCTGGTGGTGAAAACGCTGGGGGATTGATGGTGCAGAAAAAGAAAAGATGAAGCAGCTTTTCCCCAATAGCTGTGGTTTAAGTTCAAGTTGAAAATGACCGAAAAAAGAAATCCCTTAAAGACATCTGTAACTGACTTCACAATCCCAGTTTCTATCTGGGTAGACAGTTCTTTCTCACTGCAGTTAGTATTAATTGGTTTTTCAGCTGACACATAATTTCTCAGTGGCTCCTCCATCTCCATCGTGCCATGGGGTGTCTGCAGCAAGCTCATAAATGAGATCCATGGCCAGGCGTTAAGTAGGAAGTTCACACAGTCCCTTCCCATGGTACAGACAGAGCCTTTCTGCAGACTTGTCACTCTGACATCTTGGCTCCACGTTTTATTAAAAAGTGGATTTTAAAAGTTACAGTAAGTTGAGCAGTTTGTCAGATGTGATGTTCTCACAGGCCACTGTCTGCAGATTCCAGGCTGGCTCTGCCTTTCAGATGGATCGTAAAGCTGTCCTAAGTACAGCTCTAACAAAATCCATTTACACGGCTCCTGTTA
This sequence comes from Struthidea cinerea, assembly GCA_013397865.1. NCBI lineage: Eukaryota > Metazoa > Chordata > Aves > Passeriformes > Corcoracidae > Struthidea > Struthidea cinerea. The sequence goes on from VZTI01004718.1 coordinate 114,653, forward strand.
CGGCAGGGCATGGAAAGGAAGCAGTAGGACTGATTTTTTAATGAATTTCCTGTACAGGATCATTAGTCCACCATGGAAGTCTTTCCAAGTCGCACCCAGTGCTTGTTCTCACTGATTATCCCTGATTAATGGGGTAAAGTGCCCCCACAGTTGTCTCTTGCAGTCACAGAAAGTTGTGATGTTATTCCAAGTGCAGGAATTCTGCAGGAATTCAACAGTGGAAGAGAAAGGGCTCCCTGGTTAAGTGTTTAAATGCCCCTAAACCACCTGTAAATCCCTAAAATTATTCAAAAGCAAAACAAAGCCTTTGTAAACTTCTTTCTTGCAGTGCTTTAATTGCAGACAACACTTTACTCATTCAAGTGATCCCATCAATGTCAAATAAAAACGTGAATTATGAAGCTTGTAAGATTAGAGCTTAAAGTCACTGACATGTCATTCCCATAATTTTCTCTGGAGGATTACAGAACACTTAATTTGTAACTGCAGAAACCTAAGTGTAATCAGATGCTCTTCCATGTACAATTTTTATCTAAGTCATTGAATTCTGGGTTGGTTCTTCCTGTTGCCCAAGTTCTTACTTGTAAAGGTATAGACATTAACTCCTCTGTTCTTGTTCTTCCCAGTTCAGCGAGGAAATTGCCTTCAGCTCTTCCGATCGTTAGATCTGGGTAGGATGGAGCTGTCCAAGATTTGAAAATGTTTTAAAACTTCCAGCACCTAATTAGAAGGAGGCATCTTGGAGCAGCACAATAGCTCTCTATCTGCCGTTCATTTGGTTTTCCAATTTAGAAATGACAGTTTACAGCCCTGGTGCGAGCGTGTTTCTCATTAGCCTGTTCTAGAAACACGCAGAGTTATTACAAGTTTTGAAGGATGCTTTCTTCAAAAGTGCAAATGATACTAAATGGCAGAATTTGCTCTGTGGATAGCCAGATGGAGATGCTGAGGTCTGCAGCCATCCTAAGGCTGGTGGTAAAGGCAGAGCCATGCAGCTGGACCTTGGCTTCAAATCCGTGGGTGTCATGGATACAACTGCATGGAAGAGATGCTGCAGCAGGAATTAGTCTTGTCCAGGGGAAATAATGTGAGTGCCACTGCTTTCCTTGTTTCACAGATGGATCTCAGGTTTCTTGGGCTTTTCTCATGAAGATTTTCTTGGAGAGGATTGTGTTGGCTGTGCTGCTGACAGATATCCTTGTGAGAACTGTCCGCACTGGTTTGATTTCCCTCCTTCAGCCATCTAGGAGTTGGATTCCTAGTCTGAGCTGGTTGGCTTTGTTGTCCTTGTGGTAAATGAAGAGAGAGCTGCATCTTGGCAGGTGATGAAACTTGAGGAACAGATGTAATTAGTTGGGGGTTTCTTTTACATGGTTTTCTGCCCCCTGAAGAGAAGGAGATTGAGGTATTTGCCTGTCCTCAGAACTCCACAGATGGGTTCATCTTGCGTGGTAGTTTAGGATCTGGAATGTCAATTCTACAAGGCCTGGCTGAGGGTTGAAAAGGAGACTCAGGGAAGACCTTATTTACCTGAAGACCTACATTTACCTGAGAGAAGGTTGTGGTGAGGTGGGGATCAGCCTTTTCTCCTGGATTACAAGTGACAGGACAATGGTAAACAGCCTCAAGTCTCAGCAGAGGTTCAGGTTGGATATTAGGAAAAATTTCTTCACTGAAAGAGTGGCTTAAGCATTGGAACAGGCTGAGGGCAGTGGTGGAGTCACCATCCCTGGAAGCGTTCATAAAACAGGTGGATCTGGCACTTCATGATACGGTTTAGTGGGCATGGTGGTATTAAATCAAGGGTTGGACTTAATAATCTTGGAGGTCTTCTCCAACCTAGGTGGTTCTGTGGTTCTGATCAGCTAAAATCAGCTTTCAAAGGGCTTCCAGAGGCAAGAACAGAGCATACCCAGGAGTAATAAACTGCAGGAGGGAAAAATAAAGGTACTTCACTCTTCTTGAAAACACTGCAGCAAGGCAAAATTTCAGACTTCTGCATGGCTGAAGGAAAAAGAGTTTGGTTCTGCCTGCACTTTAAAGCAGCTTTATTTTACCCACTAGTGTTTTGTGAGCCTGTGTGGAAGATTCCCAGGCAGCTGCATGCTCGTGGCAGAGCCCGGGGACACGGGCACAGCTCCGTCCTGCTGCTTCCTGCCTGCTCTGCTCCACACAGGCACTTTCTGGACAGAAAAGCTGCACAATAAATCCAGTGCTGATGTGGCCTGGCATGGTGACAGCTCTTCCAGTAACTGCAGGAACTGCCCGCTTGCGGAGGCCCAGCCTGCTCCGATGGGTTGTTTCCCTTAAAACTCTGTTGTTCTACACCAGATGGGGCACGCGGTGTCTTTGTGCCTCCCTCTGCCATGCAGGCACTTTGTGGTGCCTTCTGTGCCACTGCCTGGGGTGATCTGTACCTTTCTGAGAGGCTGTGATGTACCTGAGTGCTTCCCAGAACATGTCAGCGAGAGCGGGGCTGTGCAAACACTCGGGACTTGCTCGACATCGCTCTGCAGATGTGCTTCGGGTCTGATGTTTGTTCTGCCAGCTGAGATGAGGAGCTGCAGAGAGGTTATGAAAGAAAAAAAAAATCTGTTTGAAAGGGAGTAAATTGTCTAGAACACACTTCAGTAGCAGATTTCCAGGAAAGAACCCTGTGTCAGACTTCTAAGAAGCAGTGTTGTCTCCAGGTGCCAAGTGCCAGGTCTGAATAGCCCGTAATCAACTCAGTCCTTAACGTTAGATTTGGAGACACACTTTTCCCCTAATTTGCAAATCCCACCTCAGCCAGAGCTTGCTGACAGGTGGGCAGGTTTCCAGGCTTTCTGCATGGCCTTTGGGATGAATATTCAGCTTTTAGGCACTGATATGTAGCTTGTGTCACACACTGGTGCTAGTGCTGCTGCTGTTGAAAGGAAGATTTGGTAACATCTTACGTGTTTTGCTGTCACAAGAGGGAGTTTTGCAGCAGTGCTGCCCTTGCTGGTGTGTCTGGATGTGGTCGTGCTGTGGGCAGAGCTCAGCAGACAGACTGTGTTAATAGGAGACAGCAGCACAAGTAGGAAGAAGGTCCTACATTCCTTGTTAAAGCCTTGTACATGTTGTTCAAGCTTGACTAACAAAATTCCTCGGAGTGACACTGCTGCAAGCAATTCTCTTGCTGTTGGTAGCACTGTAATAGAAAACAGAAGTGAACATTTGAGTGACTCAAACCAAAATCAAGGGTAAGAATAAGAAAAAAGCATCAACTGTTTAACAGGAAAAATAAAAACCCAACGTGGCTAGGTATTCTTCTGTGGCATTTCCAATTTATTGTTACAGGAATATCCTCCCAGCTAGACACAAGCTCCCTCAGGAAGCTGGTTTCATATGGTGGTTTAGATTTAACTATTCATTGTCTAGCACCATTTGAAATCAGTGTTCTTGGAGGAAGAATGCCGGCCTTCGTCAGGGAAATGGACCCTCGGGAGCCTCAGAGGAAAAGAAGAGAAAGATCTTCCTTGTGTGGTTCTGCCATTCCAATTAACCTCCACCACCAAACAAAATCCCTTGGTGGGACTCTGGGGGTCTGTGACCCAGGTGACCCCTGGGAGAGCAATGCAAAGAGTGATTTCAAAGGCAGAATTTCTGCTGTCAGCATATTTGTAACATTTGTAAGTGGTGAGCAGCAGCTTCAGAACCCAAGGAGGTTTTGAGACAGAAACAAGGCAAAAGAGTAAAACACAGAATTGCCACTCATTATTGAAGATGTTGATTTTAGTGCCCTAACTAGTAAAAACTATACAACTAGTTCATATTAGCTCAACATGGTGAGGGATAAGGAAGGGAACTACATGTGCTCTAAATTTTTAACTCAAAACCTGTTTTCAGCCTTTCTAGATCCATTTTTCTTACCACTTCATCACTCTTGTCAATACTTTGTACATGTACCGTACAAGACACACTGCAGAATTTGAAATGGGTAATTCTGCATTGGAGCACTGGGAGTTCTGGATGCTGTTCGCATCCCTCCTGTGTGTTTGGATTTTTGTTGTGGCACGTTTGGCAGATGAGAATATGTTACTTATTTTATGTGACAAGACTTGCCAGCGTGCAGGTTGGTGGCTGGATATGCTCATGGAAATGGCCAGCGACTGTGAGGAATGGACCACAGGTGGTTGGTCACATTGTCTAAGTCTGCTGAAATCTGGAGAAGTGTTTGAAGACTGTATTTTTTAAAGTATGTTACTGTATTAAAAAATGTATGTAGCTGATGGATGATTTTGAAAATTTTCACTGTCTAAACCTTTGTTTTCTCACCAGTGCTTTAATAAGAATTATATCAAGTATCTGGGGATTCTCCGATGTAAAATACTGTCCAGCACTTAACTCTTCATCCTTGCAGATCTCCGTAACCCCTTTAGAGGATGACCGATTTCTTTTGGTGTTCAGAGTCAATAATAATTTCTAGCACCATTTGAAATCGGTTATAGTGATTGGGGAATTGCACCTTGTGAATTTTTACACAAGAGGCTCCAGAGAGAAGCTTTAATGGTATTATCCAGGACTGAAAACAGGGAAGTGTGTTATTTTAGTGAATAGAGTTGCTGAATTCAGAAATGCTACAAGTTTAAACTCTTAGAGGTGGAGAATTGTAAAGGGTATAACCCAAGGTCTTAGTTTAGGTCCTCTGTGTGAAGATGATCCTTGGAATGGTTTGGAAAGCCTTACAGTGCTGAGAGGGAAGATCAAGGGAGATGGTTTTCCCAGTGAGAATAACCAGCGTGGACTTTGGATCAAAGAAGAAGAACCGCACCCTGTTGGTTTAATGATCTGTCTGTGAGGTATGAGGAAATAAAAGGAGCAGCAGGAAACCTTCCAATCTGCAGTTCCCATACTCCGAGCGTGCTGAAAGCAAAATCTCAGGGAGGTTTTACCTGCCAGCCTGAGAGCTTCTTGCAGTCTCCTCTCATACACTCTTCGCTGTGTAAGCCATAAAAAACCTGAGTCATCTCTCCAAGGATGTTTAATATATAAGAATTGCTCTGAAATTTCATCTCTTCAGAGACACAACTGACCGGAGGCAGTGGAAGGTGGGTCATGTCCCCAGTTCCAGCAGGATCTCGTTATCTGTGAAGATAATCTCTGAAAATTGTCCTTCAGTCAGCTGGTCATTCTACCTCCAGATTTTTGGGAGATAATAACACCAACCAACCTACAGCAACACAGCACACACCAACCTGCAGCAAGGCATCCCTGTGGCAGGGGATGTTTTCCAGGGTATCCTGGTGAATTCAGCAATGTACTGCTTTTCCCACTATTCCATATGGGGAAACTATAAAAGAGGGTTTTTGTAAACGAATGGAGCAGCTTTTGAATATTCAGAGGAATTTCTAAGGTTGTGGCTGGTTTCTGGAAGCAAATTTACCTTTCTTCTATCTCCTCCAAATTTTTTAGGTGTATGAAAATAAATTGAAAGTATATTGAAAGCTGAAGAAGGAATTTTGGCAAGGGCGTGGAGTGACAGGACAAGGGGGAATGGTTTCAAACAGAGAGCAGGATTGGATTAGATGGTAGGAGGAAATTCTTCCCTCTGAGGGTGGTGAGGCCCTGGCACAGGTTGCCCAGAGAAGCTGTGGCTGCCCCATCCCTGGAAGTGTCCAGGGTTGGACGGGGCTTGGAGCAACCTGGTCTAGTGGAAGATGTCCCTGACCATGGCAGGGGGTTGGAATGAGGTGGTCTTTATTTCTAATTAAGATAATCACAAACCGAGAGGGACTTTTGTGACCTATTTTCAAGTCTCTTGCTTCCATCCATTCGTGAAATCCACCCTCATGCTCTGTCTCTTTTTAGATGGAGCTTTGAGAAGTGGCAAGTACTGTGCTTAGTACAAAAGACTGTTAAGTTAAGCCCCTAAATTAATGCAACAAATTACTAAAATACGGAAAATGTAGACTGGCTAGCAGCATGGGGGGTTTGCAGTACGATGCAGAGAGCTGCATGTTTTAGGGGGTTTGACAGATGTTCTTGTGGAGGTTGAAAGCTGTGCAGAATAAAGTGGTGTTGGAAGCGTGACTTGCAAGTAATCACCGTGTTTTAAGTACATTCACTGCCTGAGTAGCTCCCATGCAGACAGTTGCTTAAATGATTTCTTGTGGGAAGTCCCTGAAGGAGCAGATGGATTTGTTTGGAGTTTTGCTGCTTGTACTGTGCATGTAGGATCGAAATGTCTGGACTTACAGGAAACTTGTTAACACAAAAACTAATCTTAAGGTTAGAACCAGTTAGAAAGTGATGCAGAAACAGGTGAAGAACGTTAATAACATTTTAATTCTTTCTTAAGTTCTTAAGCTGTAGTAATTTCTTTGTTTGCACCATATAGTCAGGAAAACGGAGCTGCCGAGTGCTTGGATCTCGTGGAAGTATTGTCAGACATGAGCGCTGCTGCTGGTGCCTGTGTGCTCACACACAGGATTGCGTCCTGGTCATGCTGGATCTTCCTTACGGCAACAGGGAAAGAAAGGATGAAAAAAGGAATAAAAAAATAAAAATGCTTGATGAAAACAGAAGCATTTCAGTGTAAAATATATCTGAGGAAGAGGGAAGTGTATGTAATGATTTTTTTTTTTTCAATTTATCCTCTTTGCTCTCAACTCCTGGCCTTTTAAAAAAGTGAAGCTACTGGAAGACAAGTCTTCCCTGTCACACAGATTTGGGTGGAAAATGGTGCCTACAAAGCCTGCACCAGTCTCAAAATGCTGATCAGGTACCACAGTGGATAACTTAAACTACTTGTTGGCAAGTCTGCTTCATCCTCCTTTTAACAGGACCTGCAGCAGTCACAGAATGCAGCGTGCAGGGGGATTGTTCCCATGGCCAGAAAAGTTCGTCCCATTGCTGGTGTTCTGGAATGACGTTAAATCAACACTTGGACTAAGCCAAAAGCAGCACTGGAAGTCAACTGCTCCTCCCAAAAAAACCTCTCACTTCTGGATTAATACAAAATGTGCTGGATGGTGGGATGAGAGGGAGAGAAAGATGATGTCTGTTGGGAAATTTTTAAAGCAAAAATATTTCAGAAGTGTCTTACAGTGTACATATTTTTTATTAATGAGTCATGAAACCATTCTACTACATCAAGCCTAAACTTCAATTGTTGCAATTAATTTGTCTGAAATTTTTGTGATCTTGCATCACAATCTCAAAATGTCAGCCTTCTACATAAAGATGTTCTGTGAAATCCATCGTATATTGGGAATCTGGGGGGAAAGTATCGTGATCATGTTGAGTAGGGGCTTGGGGTGATGGTGAAAAACTGCTTTGTTTTCACAGGAAGTAAATTGAGGGTCAGAACTATAATTTTCTTTATAATTGATATAATTTTCAACATTAATTGATGAAATATCCAGGCATGAAATGCTTATGAAGGAGTGCAACAGTGAAAAAGACAAAATTGTGACATTTTACAAGATGCTCCCTGATTTATTCCAAACCAGTTTGAGACTTGTTAACCAAAAATAACCTGTTTGTGTGGGATCTCTCTCCTGTGTCCTTAGCACACATTTCCAGTGCCAGAATGGGCAGCAGAGGCATGAGGAGGATAAATTCGGATATTGTGGCTTTTACTGTGGGCTGGTCGAGTCCTGCTGGGACCTTTGCTAAGTATGAAACAGCAGAGGCTTGTGCTGGCAGAGCTTTGCTGTGCAGTGAAACAGGCTGTTAGAGCTCCCAGCAGTGTAAAGGTTCCAGGAGAGTGAATTCTTCCTTGTTTGGGTAATCCTAATGAAAATAGTGTTAGAATTTCTAACTGTCTGGTGAATCAGATCCAGTGAGGGCAGTGACACAAACTCCAGTGAAGCAACCTGGGTTAAGCTCCCTGCAACAAGAGGTTCTCGCTTTTCAGGTGTCACTAAGACAGCTCTTCTCTCCTGGTTTCTGACAATAGCCCATCAGACTGCTGGGTTCTCTTCTCCAGGTGCTGCAGGTGCATTTCTTCTGGGAACATCCAGAACTTCAGGGCTCCGAGCAGAAAAGCTGAACCAGCTGGGTGCTCCCACCTCTGCTGTTGAGCAGAGAAGAGGATGTTCAGTATGTACTGGTCAGTGTAATGGTTACAGACCCTGGGTCAGAAGATAATTCCCATCCAGCTCCTTGAAATTGGAGGCAAAAAATGTTTTTCCTGGTGTCATTCTCTCTCTGCTTGATTTCCAACAACTTTCCAAGAACAGTCCATGGAGAGATGAGTGGCTGCCTGCTCTGCTGCCTGGATTGCTGGGTATTTAAATCACCTTATATGCAGTTTCTGTCTGTGCTGCCTTCTCAGCATCACATCTGTCTCTCCCAGGGGATTCCTTTCTGGAGAACCTGCCGTAGAAGCAGATGATCTGTCTTCAGTCCTGGGGGCAGGTCCATAAAACCATTTTCTCCTTGTCAGAGAAGTTTTTTAATGGCGCCTTGGCATGAAAAGGAGAGGTGAGCCTTGGGATCACAAGGATTTGAGTTCAGTATTTTGATGCCAGTGAAATTCAGTCACAGAATGGTTTGGGTTGGAAGGGACCTTAAAGACCATCCAGTTCCAACCCCCTGCCATGGGCAGGGACACCTTCCACTGTCCCAGGTTGCCCCAAGCCCCATCCAGCCTGACCTTGGACATTTCCAGGGATGGGGCAGCCACAGCTTCTCTGGGCACCCTGTGCCAGGGCCTCCTCACCCATGCAGGGAAGAATTATCCACATATTGCTGCAGAGGAAAGGTTTTTTTGGTCTCTACTTTCCCAAAGCAATCAGCATGTCAAGCCCTGCATATCTCTGGCTGGATTCCAGCCTGGAAAGCCGGACACTGACCCTCCTTTGGAGCAGCACAGCCTGGGATGAAGTGGCTGGGAAGGGTCATCAAAGCGCTGTGTGGAGGAGCCAGCCATGGTACAGTTTGCCAAGCAGTGCACAGCAGAGTATGGACATCAAGAGGAACGTAAGGCAACTCTTCCAGCTTCAGTGCTTCAAATATCATGACTGTTTGTTCTTCTGTAACATTACTGCATGAAAACCTAGTGGGATTTATTTATGATTGATGGTTTTCCCTGGAATATACTCCAGTGCCACCATGCGGATTAAATCCCAGAACAGACTGACAGCTGTAAAATCCACGAGCACAGGTGAGTGAGCTCGTCTGTTGATAGCCTCCAGAGGACCACGAAGTGATTTTCTCTGTTAAATTTTGCCATGATTTAATCTTCAGTCTTGCTTGTCTTTACTGTGGAACAGACTGGGAAGAGAATGGGGTTGATAGTCCCCCAGATAGTTCATCATTACTAAAAATGCCTTGGGATTGCCTGCTGAAAGGTCCCACAAACCTTATAGATCCAAACCTGCTGAAAAAACACATCTGGGAAAACTTAAATTTCTCAGGAAATTCTTGGGAATTATGAAGGATTTCCAGGCTTCCAAATAAGTTGTCACGTAAAGATTCTCCACTATGTTTCCAGTGTGAGAACTGAAAGCACAACTTGAAGGAAAGAAATGCAGTGCAAGTAAATTTTCAGATTTCGCTATGCAAATCAAAATTCCAGTTGGAGAACTTGGGAGCGAAACAATGGTGTAAAAACCCCCACTTTTTAGTTGAGTTTAGCCTGGAAATTTTAAGGCACTCATGAATAATTTATAAAGCAGCCTTCCCACGGATGAGCAGCAGGACGAGAGAGTGGCTACGTTTGTCACTGTATTGAGATGTTTCCTGGCAATGGTGGAATTTTTATGGTGTTCTTGCTCATAATGGAGTTGTTGCTTAGCTTTTAATGTCCCAAATGTAAACAGATCGGAGGAAGCAGATCATTAAAAAGGTTTAGAAAGGGCGAATGAAAAAGCGAAGTACTTGTGTGCTGCGTTCCAGGCAAAGCCTATAAATCACCAGCATCGGAATTCTCTGACAAGGAGAAAATGGTTTTACGGACTCACAGAAATGGCATCAGGAGGAATGGTGAAAAGAATAATTTTCTAAAATCATGGCAAAAGAGCAGAGGGAATAACCTGAGAGGTTTGAGAAGCTGTCCTGTGCCCTGTTTTCAATTTTAACACTTTGGTTTAACAAATTCAAAATTTGATTCAAATCTGCTTTGCCATGTTCAGCTCCTCAGTCTCTGAAGCCGTGGGACCAGTTGACTTCACTGCCTGGTGCTCCTGCATTAGCCAGGCTGGGAACGCTTAAATCCACACAGAGGTTTCATGTGGATGAGT
>VZTI01004718.1:126198-167319 GCA_013397865.1 Struthidea cinerea
TCAGCACTTGTGTCTCTGCTCCAGGAAGCGAAAAGTGATGTGTAAAACTCTTTCTCTCTACCCCCCACCCCCCCGCCCCGTCAACTCCAGTGGGTGCAAAGTTGTAACTGTTTCAGGAAAGATACAGCCAAAAAAAAACCCAAAGAAACCATTTCCCTAGCTCATTTTCTTTTCCCAGAAAACCAGATGGATGAATCATTACAACAGCAGCTATGACAGGGGACCAGACAACAGACTGAGCCCGAAGCCCAGCCCAGTCGAGGCAAGATGAAAAACTGTCCAAGGATTTACCAGCCCTCCCTCCCACATCTGTTTAAAGGAGCAAGACTCCAGAATCAGGGCACGTGGATTTTGTCCTTCGTTTTGCCTCCTGCATAGCAGCAAGAGCAGCCATTGCAGAGACCCAAGCATAATAAATCCAGTGGGATGCAGCAGTAAGGTCCAGTGAGATAATGTGATGGTGTGGTCAGTGATGATCACCAAAACAGAATCAGAGAATGGTTTGGGTTGGAAGGGACCTTGAAGATCCCCTAGTTTCAATTCTCTGCCAACCGCAGGGACACCTTCCACTATCCCAGGCTGCTCCAAGCCCCATCCAACCTGGCCTTGGACACTTCCAGGGATCCAGGGGCAGCCACAGCTTCTCTGGGCAACCTGTGCCAGGGCCTCCCCACCCTGACAGGGAACAATTCCTTCCCAAAATCCCATCTAACCCTGCCCTCTGGCAGTAGGAAGCCATTTCCACTTGTCTTGTCACTCCATGCCATTGTCCGAAGTCCCTCTCCAGCTCTCTTGGAGCCCCTTTAGGCACTGGAAGGGGCCTTTTTTTTCCCACCAGCTGTCCTAGTCTGGCTCCAGAGCTGCATCCCTATGAGCATCTTTGTGGCCTCCTCCTGACTTACTCCAACATATCCCTGTTTTTCCTGCGTTGTGAGCCCCAGGGCTGGAGGCAGCTCTGCAGGTGAGATGTCACCTGAACAGAGCAGAGGGGCAGAATCCCCTCCCTGACCTGCTGCCCACACTTGTGATGCAGCCCAGGACTGGGGGCGTGTCTGGGCTGCCATCAGCCACTGCTGGGTCATGTTGAGCTGCTCATCCACCAGCACCCCCAAGTCCTGCTCCCCTGGGCTGCCCCCCATCCATTCTCTGTACCTGTTCTTGGAATTGCCCAAGCACAACATCCATCTCCTTAGACCAGAGGGAGCAGCCTCGAGGCTCTGTTTGTTTGTGCCAGGCTTTCCTCTGCAGGCAGAGTTACTTGGGAGATACGTAGACGTGCTCTTAATATAGCAGAGTCCTATGCACAAAACCCATCAAAATAACACCAGAAGTGACAAGGTTGAGAAAGCATTCAGAAGTTAAGAGGCGCCTGCCTTCAGGCTGCCCACAGAACCCCTGTGGGCGTGTGTGGTTCATCCTTAATTACACGACTGGGAGGTATTTTGTATTCCAGAGGATGGTGCCCCGCTCCCCGCACGCGATGCTGGTACTCACTTGCTGAAAAGCCATAGAGGGCTGGGGGTTTTTTTTTCCTTCTTCATCCTCATCTCTGCAGCATCCGAGTGCTTTGGCTGGAGCAGTTGCTTTGATGACATCTTTTTTTTTTCTTGGTGAGGCTCTACTGTGGTTTCTGCTTTACAAACAAAGAACCAGAGCACAGAGAGACGAAGGTCAAAGAATCTATTAATTTCGGGTGCCCAATTTGAAGTAGCCAGTGCAAGATATTCAGGACTCTCTGTTAAAAATGCAGATTCCTCTCATGCCTTTCTTTGTTTTCTTCCAACCCCCTGCTTTGTTCATTGCCCTCTTCCAACTTCTGCCTCTTGGGCGCTGTAATTATGATTTTTAAATTCAAATGCTGCTCTTAGCTTTCAAGTGTTTTGATCGCTGACTGAAAAGCTGTAGCTGAGCTCCACTAGGCAGCAAATGTTCCCTTTCTCTCGAGGTAAACACCAAGTCAGGGAAGGTCACTGCAGGTAAAAAGCCACAGGTCTGGAGGAAAAGAACAGGACATTGTTCAAGCCAAAGTACTCATGAGCAATGTGCAGATCTCTTCACCTCTCCTACCCTCTGCAGCTCCCATGAACCCCAATACAGAGCAAGGGCAGCACAAAGAAGCTGGATCTGAGACAAAAACCTGGGGGTTACCTCAGGTGCTCAGGGTTTGGGTCCATCGTTGCTTTAGCAGAGGCAGCTATGGAGGAATTGTGTTTGGGGAAGCAGAGCAGACCACGGGTGGAGTGGGAGGGCAGAGGGAAGCCAGCAGTACCGAGCGTGTGTTTGTTGTGTTGGGAATAGCTTGTACTTGTGGGACTTGGTTAAATGCCAGGAAAACCCTGAGGGTGAGGCTGCAGCGCTCCTCTTGAGATGTTCCAGCCCCCGGAGCCCTTGGGAGCTGCGGTGCTGAACACTGTGTGCTCTCAGCTGCCCCAGGCACAGACGGATCCATCCGCACAAGGACATGTGTCCTGGGCTCCCTCCAAGCTGGAGCTTCCAGCACATCCACCTTTCATTTCTTCCGCAGAGTTCTCTGGCCAGGCAGGGTTTGAGTGACCGTGTCCCACATCTGAAAACATCCTCCAGCCTCAGCACCTTGCAGTCGGCTTTGGCAGAGGGAAGCAGTGGGGCAGTGAGGGGAGGATTTGTGAGGCTGCATTAGCCAATGGCTGGTGAATTTGCAAAAGAATCTATCGCAAATGCAGGACAGGAGCTGGGGAGATGAGCACAGCACCAGTGAGCTGAGACCTCATAAGGCCCCTGGGGCGTGGGTTTCAGTAGGAGGGAGCTGAGAAGGACTTGGGAGCAGGAGGAATAGTAATTCACCATGGAACAATGCCTGGATGGCTCCGAAGGGGACCTGGCACCCATCTGTCCAGGCATTTCCTGCTGCCGCAGGGGATTCCTGTGCTCCTCCTCGCTGCTTCCTCCACCTCTGGAGCTCTGCATCACTGTTGCTGTTGGAAACACTGATATTTCATAAGCTGGAGAGCTCAGGGCTGCAGAGACAGCACAAAAGCAGCTCGAGGACATACAGAAGCAGGAAAACCAATTATTTTAAATCAAACTTGCATAGAAATGTTTGGTCCGAGGAACATCCCAAGTCCAGCTTCCCACTCTGAGCAGGACTGCAGCCAGGCTGTCAGCCAAGGTCTGGCCAAGCCCTAAATCCCCTCAGTATGGTGGTACAGCTCAGGGTGTCTCTGCCCCAGAACAGCACCGTTTCCCAATGAGGGTTTTTTACAGGCTCCAGCCTGAGCCTCCCATGTCCCACAGACCAGCACGATGGGGAGGACTTGGCTTGTGTCTCCAGACCCACCTTCCATGTGTTTGTAGCTGGTTCTTAGCTGACCGTCAGCTCCTCAGGGCTGTGCAGAGCTTTCTCCCCGCTGTTGGCACACTTTGCTCATAGTGAAAGCACAGAAACCCTCCTTCAAACCCCGCTGTGCTCCCCCAAAACCAGGGCAGCAGCCAGAGCGTCCGTGGGCACACCTGTGGGGGATGAGTCACCAGCACCAGCATCTCCCATGGGACCCAGCCCCGTCTGCCACGCTGGGGGCTTTCTGTCCCTGTGGAGGGGTCCAGACAGCAGCTTACAACTCCCCCCACACCAGACACCTCCAGACTGCTGAACTGGGGAGATGTGAAGCCCTGGAGGGGGCAATTGGTCCAGGTTCCGTGCTAGACCCAGCCCCATCCAGGCGAGAACTTCCAGAGCATCCTATCCTGCCCTTGGAGGGAGCAGCAGCGGGGTTGGGCCGGGGGAAGGAGTTGGACACACCATTCATGTTTCCATGCCAGAAACATTCCTACCTGCCAGTTCATGAGGTTGAAGCTGTAAATCAGCAGGAACAACTTCTCAGTCATCACCACTAACACCGGGGGAAAGAGCTGTCTGGGAGGAGACATAAGGGAGTGCGTTGGTGGTCCTTCATTGTCCCCTTCCTCGGGGCTTCATGCTGGCAATGTAATTAGTGATTACTATTTCTTTCACTTTTAATTTCACAATGAATATGAGCAAGGCGAGCACAGATGCAAATAGGAGCCGAGGGCCTTCTGAGGGGACCCCAGGGGACGCTCCGGCCACCCCACACTGAGTCACCACAGCCCCCGGGAACCCCGAGCAGGAGCCGGGAGGGGACGGAGGGGTGACAAGGCAGAGCTGCCTGCTGAAAAAAAAGTCCCCACTCTCGTGGTTTGGTAAGGAGAGGGAAATAGAAGTTAATGCTGCGACCTAGTGGGGAAAAACCAGACGTGCAGAATCTCCGGCGAGGGGAAGGCAGAAGTTCGTGGAATTTGTGCCTGGTTGAGGCTGGACTGCAGCAAGCCGTGATAGTGCAACTTATTTTTACAGCATTTCACACCTGAGAACGTGGTTTGTAACCTGCTCAGGTTTCCAGAAGGTGCTCAGCTTAGCCCTAAATGATCTGAGGGTTGGAATTCGATGGGTTCTAAGGTCCCTTCCACCCCAAACCATTCTGTGATTCTGTTTCTATATTCTCATGAAAAGGCTGCAAACACCCCCGTGGCCCACGTTAAACCCAGCACAGCACCAATGTGTCTGCAAACGGGGTGGATAAAGGTCTGCTCCCAGCAGTGTCCACTTGGGCTTGGATCTGTGCTCCCAGCTATTTCAGCCAGCCCCAGAAGGAACTGGAATTGGAGCAGAAACTGCTTGCTGGGCAAAACTGGGGAGAAAACAAGTCATTGGTGAGATGAATTGCCTGGTGCCTGCAGCTGTGTAAACCTGAGCCTGGCACCGTCTGGGATGAGATCCAAGGCCAGAGCACCTGGACTTGGGAAGTGGAAAATCCCTAAAACACAGGTTTTGGGTCAGTAATCACCCAAATGGGAGACAAAAACACCACCTGAGCTAAGGGCTACTGTGAGTGAAGACCAAACCGGGGCAGGGACAGCGTGTGGGGGAAGGCACAGGGGTGCTGTGCCCAGGCTTGGGGTCCATGCTGCAAAAAGGGGGCTGGAAAATGGGAAGGATTTCAAAGGAGAGCCCCAGGAGTGAGGAAACGTTGGAAAAAAAACTCTCAGAGGGTGAAGCTGAGCTCAGTGTGTTACCCAGGTGAGGAGGGTGGATCTCTGCCTGCCACCACCATGTCCTTTGTCCAAGGGACCCCAGTCCTTGGTTCCTGTGGTGGGCAGCCTGGAGAGCACCCAGGGACTAAACCCCTCTGCTGAGAGCCCACAGGATTTTGTACATCCAGGAGGGTTTTGACACAAGGGAAGGGTCAGGGGAAGCTCCCCGGGACGCAGCCTCTGCCTGGCCAGCATCCCCCTTGTGCCGAGGGCATTGCAGAACTGAGACGCCTCTGGGATTAAATAACAGCTGAGCTGGGGGATTTACAGACCCAGGGCTTGGCTTTAGGTGCTGCAGTTGGCATCGAGCTGCCTAAATGCCCCCCTCCACGTCTCTGTGGCTTCACTGACTCATAGACAGCAGCTACTTTGGATTTGGTGGGGACCAGTGGTTAAAGCCACCGTGGAACTCCGGACACCTTGTGCTTGTGGTGTCACCTCAGGTAAGTCACAGCTACTGAATTTTATTCCTTCTGAACATGGAGAAGTGAAGGGATAGGCTTGATCCTGCTGTCTTGTGTGCTCAGCCTGGATCAGGGAACGGGTGGCTGCTCTTCAACCTGGTGTCCAGAGGCTGGTGGCACCCTGAAGCCCTGCTCACCCCACATGTCCTGCCTCCAGATCTGTGCTGTGCAAAACCTACCCCACACTCCTACTGCCCTCTAGCTTCTGGTTGTCGTCAGTGGGGCAGATTCAGACCATTAAAAATGTCCAAACATTGCATGGAGAAGGCAGCAGGGGAATAGGATGGAGGAATATAGCCAGGAGTATCAGCAGGAGGAAAATGGGGAGGAGCAGAGACTCTGGGGGAGCAGAGAGGAACGCACCAGCTCGAGGCAGCTGCGAGGAGCCCGACAGCTGGAAGCCAAAAATAAACCTCAACGGTGAATCAATTTGCTCTGGGGACTGGGTGAATCGGGGGAAGCAGCAGCAAGGGGGAGAGGATGGGGCAGCTGAAGAACTGAGTATGCAGGAAAATCCACAGAGCAATGAATCACCTCCCCAAAAAGCCCCTGTTCCCGAAACAAGGTGGTGATGAAGCAAAAAACGGCAGAGACAGAAACAATCAATTATGAGGCAAAGGGGAGTTTTCCCCTGGTGAATAAACATGCAGGACTGGCTGACCAGAAGTCGGGGAGTCAATCAGTGAGTGGATAAATCAGAGTGAACAAGCCATGGTGGGGGGCCTGGCTGCCAGAGGCACCTGGAGCGATGATCCCTCAACGTGTTCACCCAGCAAAGGGGCTGCAGGGCTGCCGTGGGGGCATGGAGCAGGGCAGCAGCCTGGCTGCCAGTCCCCGAGTGATGGGAGGACAAGGAGTCTCAGGCAAGAGGAGGTGGGCTGCAAATGTTAAGCTGGGCAGAGGAGGTGATGTTGGGCACTGCCATGGGATGGGGTAGTGAGTCCCAGGGACCAGGATGCAAAGCCCTCTAAGCTCCAAATCACACTTTTGGGGCATGGGATGAGGCACTTGGAGCATCACAGACAGCAGACATTGGGATCATGGTTTGGGTCATGGAACAACATTGGAGGGTGGCTGAAATTTAATAGAAAGTGCATTCAGAGCTCCTCGAGGAGCGGTCTAGCTCTTACAATTGTCATGAAGAGAGCTTGGAAAAATTGTGGAGAGAAACAGGTTTTTGAAGAAAATGCTTTGTGTACAGAAGCTTTGGGATTAAAAAAAAAAAAACTGTAGCGGGACATCAGAGATCACATCTTGCAAAAAGATAACGGATTTGTTATTAGGACATGTCTGCTTCTGGCCACCGTAGGAGAGACCCTGTGTAGAGGAGCCAGAAGAGCAATGAACCATTATTTGTCCATGAGTTTTGGGTGTTTTATCAGAAAACAAAGGGATTTGAGCCTGCTTTTTCCCCAGCTGAGTGCTCCGGCCACTAGACTGGAGTCCAGCTCTGTTCCTGTTCCATCCTCACCCGTCCCCTCATCGCTGCACCGTGAGGATGATGGGCATGAATGCTGGAAGGACTCTGGAGCGGGGCTCGTGTCTGTGGGAAGGGGTCACGTCTCCCACCAACTGACCCCTCCCTGTGCAGCTCCTCTCCAAACCAGCCTTTCCCAGTTCACCTTCCCAAGGGTCTCAAGCATCCCAGCACTGTGCTGGGGAAGGGAATGTCCATGAGCAGGTGCAGGCAGAGGACGTGGACAGAGAACTGAAGATTATTCATGTGGACACAAAATCTTTCATGTCAAGCTCTACACAACTCGGTGGGGATGGAGATGCTCCCACCCCCCATCCATGGGGCTTGCAGTGAGGGCTCCAATCCCAATGGTCCCGTTCCCCCAGGCTCCAGGGAAGAGCAGCCATCCTGCTGATGTGAGGCCGTGCTGTCACTAGAGGGAAGCAGAACCGCGTGCACGGGGCTGGGCTGGCACTGCTGGCATCGCCAGAGCTGCTGTGGCAGCGAGGGGACAGTGTGCAGAGACACCCAGAGCGGCTTTGAGCTGAAGAAAGGGGACACCTTCGTCATCTCGGGCTGGGCAGGGCGCCAGCGAAGGGCGGTGGGTGGGACCCACAGGGAAAGGAGCAGCTGAAGTGATGCTGGGCTCTCCAGGGACACACCTGGGTCCGTGTCCCCTCTCTGCAGTGCCTCTCACTGCTGGGGAGCTGACATGGGGGCTGAAATGGGGTTCAGGGGCACCCCATAATGCAGGGTCGTGGCCAGCAGGGCTGGCTGGGGACTTCGAGCACCATTGGCTCTGCCGAGGAGGTGGCACTGCTCCTGGGGACAGTGGGGACAGCTCATGGGGCGGGGCATCCCTCTGCCACCACCCTGCCGGGAGCAGGACCCTCCTGGGATGGGTTAACAGGAGGGACGGGGGATCTGGGGGCAAGGGTAGGAGAGGCACGAGGTGGAAGGAAGGGGACAGGGCCCCAGATTCCCCTTGGAGGGATGACCATGGAAGGATGACCAGGTAAGGATGACCATGGCAGGGATGAGCATGGAGGGGATGAGCATGGGGGGGATGAGCATGGAGGGATGACCGNCTGGAGGGATGACTGTGGGGGGGGATGACCATGGGGGAATGACCATGGGGGAATGACCAGGGGGATGACCCTGGAGGTATGACCATGGAGGGATGACCATGGGGGGAATGACCTTGGGGGGGATAACCATGGGCAGACAACCAGGGGCGGATGACCATGGAGGGATGGCCATGGAGGGATGACCCTGGAGGGATGGCCATGGAGGGATGACCACGCTGCCTGTACTCAGCATTGGTGGTCCTGCTGGTCTGTGCACCCCAGGGAATGTGCAGCACACACTCATGGAAGCCATACCACCCACAGACAAGGCTGGTCTCCAAACCAGCTGCTCTGGGACCTGGAAATTTTCTCCTTTATGAAGATGAGCAGCCCAAATAGTCATTTCCCCCTTTGCCCCTGGAGATGTGGAGGATTCCCCTCTCCTTGCACACTGGGCTTGGCTCCATTTACACTCTGAGCTCTCCCATGGGGCTGCCTTGGCCACAACCCACCTTCAACCCATCCACATCTCTGGGGAAAACTTCCCCCAAGCATTTGTCAGCTGCAGATCAGGATAATTTCCCGGCATATTTGGAAACAAATGCATCCTGTAAATTTCTTCCATTTTCTACTGCTCCTGAGAGATTTTTGACACAGAGTCGACCTATTCACCAGCAGCTGCCAGGAGTTTAGTTCAATAACAACTCCTGCTGCCGGAGCTCTGCCCGTGTCAGTACAAGCCTCAATCATTGTGGTTGTCCCAGTGCAGGTCATGGAGCTGGGAAATGCCAGGGCTTGCTGCCAACCTCACAGAATACAGGTTAACTTGCTGTTTTTCTCAGTGCTGTCTTTCCTGCAGAGGAATTTCAGGGCATTTTGGTAGCTCGGCCATGCTATGAATGAAAAACTGCATTGATGCCTTGGCAGGAGACAGGGCAGGAGGATCTGTGTGCTGCCTCTGGGTTTCTGGGGGAAGGCATGGTGTCAGGAGAAGACACAAGCTGACAATGTCAGCCTGGATGATCAGAACTGATGTTTCTCAGGTAATGGAAGAAGGACACTTCCTCTGGTCCCAGCACAGCAGCTTTTGTGTAAGCCATGGGGCAGGTGCAGCCATGGATGCAACTCAAGGAATTTCCATGGGGAGCCACCAGCAAGTCATTCCCATGCACCACTCCCATGCTGCCAGGTTAAATACTTGATGGAAACCTTACGACAACAGAAACCTTAATTCTTCCTTGCTGTGAAATCACAGAGCCATAGAATGGTCTGTGTTGGAAGGGACCTTAAAGATCCTCCAGTTCCAACCTCTCACCATGAGCAGGGACACCTTCCACTAGACCAGGTTGCCCATACATAATTGTGCTTTGGGGTTTTACACCTCCAGATCTTTCTCTTACCGGTCACTGTCAGAGTTGGTGTTTGCTCAGCTCATTATTAGCTGCAAAGAATGTTCAGGGCTGGATGTTTGTTATTCTTGAGCTGACAGGGGTGATGCCACAGGTGGGGAGAGCTGGAAAACAGTCCAGGCATTTTAGCCCAAGGTGATAAATTTGCATCAGAGACGCCCAAACTGATCCTTTTTGGTGGCACTTTCAAATGTGTGGCCAAAGTAGAGGCCAAAAAAGAGAGCTCAGCCAAGATTGGGGAGGGGAAGGAATATCCTCAGCAAAGTGGAGGTGATAGCAGGTTTGGGGTACATGAAAAATCATTGCAAAGAGGACATAGGTTTGTCTGCTATGAAGTGCTGGTTTGGAAACAGGAGATAAAATATTAGCTGGTATTAGATCTTGAGCTCAACAGCTAAAAATTACTGCCAGCAGGAGTGATTTGGGTGAGGAGGAAGAGACACAAGCAAAATGGCTCACCCAGGAGGACAGGGGCAAAAAAAAAAGACTGCAGGAAAAAAAATAGTGTTGTATTTTGTTCCTGAGAAATGGAGGCCCCTGGAACTGCTGGGGGGATTATTGTCCACTGGGGCAACAGCAGGCTGGATGATGGGTGCAAAAAGGCTGCGATATTGCGATGACCCAAAGCACTTCTTGTTCTTGTGAAGCAAAGAAGTGCTAACGAATGCCTTGTTTTCAAAAGGAAGTTTCTCCCCATCAGAGAACTTCCTGCAGCAAAAACAAGTGCAGCTGCTCCCTTTTTCTTTTTCTTTTTCTTTTCTTTTTCTTTTTTTTTTTAATTTATTTATTTCAGATTTGCTGTTTGAGAAGGAGCTGGTTGAAAACTGGTTCTGCGGCGCCCTACGAGCGGACAGACTCCTGGACAGACAGGCAAGTGGCAAGGGCTGCTTTGGCCTGGCTAAGTGGCCCCAGTCACCAGCCAAACCAAACTCTTGAAGTCTAAATCGAGGCCTAGAAAGAGCAAATCAGTTCTTAAGGTTCCTAGCAAATCTCAAAGTCCCACACAGAGGAAATTAATGCCATGGAATGCCGTGAGTATGGATACCTCCAGCACGCCTGCTGGCTTTGTGTTCCCCTGTAGCTGGAGTTCTCAGTAAAGGTTAAATCAGCCTGTAATTTGCCCTAAAAGCCAGGGAGACCAGCTTGTACTCTGGCTGTGTCAGTGGTCACCTGTTCCTTCCAAGGCTATGGACCACAGGGCAGCCCAGCAGTTGGTAGGGACAACTTTTGCTTTGGGTTGAGTTCAGCCTAGGGACAGAGCTCAGCATCTGGGTGATAACACATCCATAGCCCACAGTGTGCACCCACAGTATCCCACTTGGGACATTTTCTCTATTTTTATGGTGCCTCTGGATCTGGTCCTATATGACATTACCCCAGGTACGGAACCATTCAGTGAGTTTAAAGGGCACGGGCTCACTTCTGACATCGACTCACTGGGTTTGCCACTCGTCTGATGCAGTAACTTGTTTTGTTGGCTGTTTTCCTCTTTTTTACCCAGGTTTCTGGGCTGCCATAAGCAGCAGGACTAAACATCTGCCTTCACATGTTCAGCTCCACTGTTTTGTTTCGTTGCTGGGACCCCAACCTGCAGCAGCAGCTCTAAATTGAAGGGAACACACTTTAATCCAAGCATTGAAATGTAAATGAGATTGGTTTCACAGGCAACTGTAAATGCTGGATTTAGGAATGGGAGATTTTTATTCTCTGCTCCTTGTCAGGACACCTGGATTCTCCTCCTGTCCTTGTCTCCTGTTACCCAGAGGGGATCAGGAGGACCTTGCAAGAGTGAGATCTCATCAGTACATAGAAATATAAAGGTGTGTGTCAAGGGGATGGTGCCAGACTCTTCTCAGTGGTGCCGAGCGACAGGACAAGGAGCAATGGCTATAAACTAAAACACAAGAAATTCTACCACAACACGAGGAAGAACTCCTTTACAGTGAGGGTGGCACTGGAAAAGGCTGCCCAGGGAGGGTATGGAGTCTCCCTCTCTGGACACATTCCAAACCCACCTGGATGTGTTCCTGTGTAACCTGCTCTAGGCAGGCAGGGGGGTTGATCTCAGGAGCTCCCTTCCATCATTAAAGATTCTGTGATTCTGTAAGAAAATGTGAAAATTCCACTGGTGGACGTAGTGCAAAGTAGCTCCACTGCGACAGCAAGTGTGCTCCAACATCATTTTCACATGGGGGAAAGAGCAAGGAAAATTAGTCCAGTGGGTCATTTTCCATGTGAAGAGCTGCAGTTGATGCTCTTCCATGCACAAGTGCTGGTTTGTGTTGGTAGCTGCAGTTATGGTCCTTTGGATTTAAACACACACCGTGTAGCCAGACAAAATCCTATAGACTCAGGATATAGGCATGGATAATCATGGACAACCAGCCCCAGATCCTACCCTGGCTCCAGGACTCCCAGGCATCCTCTGGTACCTCCAGAGACCACTGTGGGGTCCAGAGGATGCAGTGCTGAGCTCACTGGGGCAAAACTCAAGGGCAGGCATCCAGCCAGCCCTTCTTCTCTGCCAGGTCTCATGAAAGGAAGCAAATTTCTGGCCAGAGGGGTGTTTGGAGGGGAGATGTCTCTTTGGGGCTGGCCGGTGGGCCTGGCTGGGGCGTTGCTGTAGGTGTTGCATGGGTTTGCCTATCACTGGCACTGCTGCAGGAGAAAGCTGATAGCAGGGAATGATGGAAAACAACACCTGCCATGCCAGGAGGGCTGCAGGGCTAATGCTTCCCTGCCAGGTCATCTCCCATCTCCCGGAATTATGGCTTTTTATCTGATCCCACAGGGCTTCATCCACCCCACAGTGCCCACATAAAATTGCTGCTCTCTCCCCTTGGTGGTGTCCTCTCAAAGGGACAGAATTGCACTGATGATTGCTCCCAAGACGGATTTGGAGCAGCCTGGCAAAGCCCCCTCATGACTTCACCCCACACCAAGCAGGGCTCTGCCTTGTAGGAGGTGACTGGAAATGATGCCCAGTGAGCTGCTGGAGAACACCTGACTGAGGAACCACCCTGCTCCCAGCCCCAGGCATCTTTCTGAAAGGAGAAATTCCTGTTCTTTTGAACTCAAGAAATCTGACCTTCTCAACTTCTGCTTTTCACTTTTGCCTGGTAAGCATCCATGCTGGTGACCTCACGTGCTCCCAGTCACCAAGTTTCCCGTTCATGACAAAAGCTCCTTCCAGCGCAGAAAACACAGGAAAGAAAACTTCCCTCCACTTCCCATCCTGGGCCGGTATTTTCTCTGGGGAGTCGCGTTGCCCATTGCCCATCAACAGGAATTCAGGTTTCAGAGTCGGAACCCTCCTGAGGTGAGGCTGCAGGGACAGTGTGTTTGACAAATATTGTCTAAGTCCCCCTCTTCCCCCATGCACAAGTTACTACGTGGTGTCCTGTCAGTCGGTCAGAGGCTCGTCTCCATCACAGGGCTGTAATACCTGGATGTGGTTGGCTTTGAGGCCTGCTTTGGGAACCACTGGGGTGTGAGACATTTAGGGGATTGAATTGCAAACCCCTTCTCCTCCTCCCTGTGTGTGAGGGCTCCTGCTGTGAAATGGCACTTGGTGCTGCTGGTGGTGCTTTGAGGACAATTTCTCAAAGCAGAAAATGGATGGCTGCAATGCCATTTTCCTCCTCCTCCTCCTCCTGCTCCTCCTGGCTGGGCAACATGTGGAGAGGAGCCCTTTACAAGAGCGTGGAGTGACAGGGCAAGGGGGAAAACGACACAGGACAGGGTTTGATCAGGTATTCGAAAAAAATTCTTTACTGTGAAGGTAGTGAGGCAAAGGTTGCCCAGAGAAGCTGTGGCTGCCCCATCCCTGGAAATGTTCAAGGCCAGGTTGGACAGGGCTTGAAACAACCTGGTCTAATGGAAGGTGTCCCTGCCCATGGCAGAGGAGTTGTAACCAGGTGATCTTTAAGGTCCCTTCCAACGCAAACCATTCTGTGATTCTGGGATTCCTCAAAAAGACATGCATGAGCAGCAGCTCTCTTCTGAAAAGAAAATAGCCCTTCCATGCCCTTCACCCTTTCCACGAACTGAAAAAGAATTAGTCCCTTCCTTCAACCCTCACCACAGAAGTGTGGGATCAGCAGCCTGAATCTCCATTATTGGGGCAGCTGCAAAAATCCTCCCAGCGGCAGCAGATCAGCCCTATTCACACCAGTAACACCAGTAACACATCAGTAACTCTGGGCCATGCTCTGTGATGATCACAGAATCATAAACTGGTTTGGGTTGGAAGGGACCTTAAAGCCCATCTCATTCTAACCCCTGCCATGGGCAGGGACACCTTCCACTATCCCAGGTTGCTCCAAGCCCTGTCCAGCCTGGCCTTGGACACTTCCAGGGATGGAGCAGCCACAGCTTCTCTGGGCACCCTGTGCCAGGGCCTGACCACCCTCACAGGAAAGAGCTTCTTGCTTGTATCTAATCTAGATCTACCCTCCTTCAGCTTAAATCCTTGTCCTATCACTGCTTTTTTATGCAAAAGGTCCCTCTCCAGCCTTCTTGTGAGCCCAGTTTAGGTACTGGAAGGGGCCCTAAGGTCTCTGCAATAAGATGACTTACACCCTCTGCCCTGCAAGTGCTTTGCAACCATCCACTTCCCCCTGTCCTGAGAAACCACCTAACAGAGACATAGTGATTGCCTCTCAGTCACTCCAGCCCCTGCAGAGCTTTGGGGTTCCCTCCCTTCTGCTCCTCACTGAGTCTCTGGTTTTCAAATTTCCTAACCTCCCCTCTATCATGTATGTGCTCATCCCTGCCCCAGGGAACTTTAATCACCATGGGAGGAGGCCACCCAGGACTGGAGGTATCCAACAAGTGCTGCTGTCCAGGGACTGCCAATTCTTGCAACCTCTCTGCGTTTGAGTGCCAAATATTAGCAGGAATGCACAAGTGTGTTACACTCAACTTCTGTGCAGTGTGTCCTGCAATGTTGTCCCTTAGCCAAGTGGGATCATGGATAATTCAGGGAATACAGGAGTCCATGCCATCCTGCCTGGACACCCAAGCTGTGGCCTTGCCTTCATGCTAATCCATTCCTTTCACAATTGCCACTGTTCAATATTTTCAAGGGTAGAGAGGGAAATAAGTGTGGCCCACACGTTATCTCCTGAGCCATCCCATCCTGTGTGTTCATGGAAAGCTTTCTTTCCCAATGGCTGAGTTACTCTGACTCTGCTTTTGATCATGGCATCCACCCTTGTTTCCACTTCCAAAACCTCCTTCCTGAAGGTCTTCCCTGTGGTTTTTGTATGACTTGTGTTGCTTCTTTGTTTCCTCAGAACACTGACGAAGTGCAACTACTTCCTGATCTTGTTTCTTATTGTTTCCCCAAAACTGTTCTTCCCCCTCCTTGCCCTTCCTGAACTTTTGTCCTTTCTATTTCTCATTTGCCCTTCTCATTTAAATGGATTTAATTTGAAACAAGCATCTGTGAAGGGATTAGAAATAAATGCTGAATCACTTATTTTTGTCTTGCCCTCTGCAACAAGAGGAATGTACTGGAGGCCTCTGGCATATAAGAATAGTATTTCCAAAAACTGTGTCCAGCTAAGGCCTCTGCTCCCTCCAGTTATGGATCCATCTTTTTTTAAATGTCCTAGTCAAACTTTGATGACTCCTGAATTGGTGGTTTAAAAGGAGGACTTGCACAGGGGCACCTACCCACAAATGGAGTGTCACACTCACCCACCACGGATTGAACACCACAGTCTTCAGTGTTCAAAGGAAAGAGATGTGAAAGTGGCTCCAGGGATTGGTGTCTCTGGCAGATCCAGACACTTAAAAGATTGGGTAGAATGAAAGAAGAAAATTCTGACTCAGGACAGCCCTTCATTGCTGAGCATTCCCCAGAGGGTTCAGGGACAGCAAAAAATGTTTCCATCACCGCTGTTGGGAGAGATGCATCTGAGCTGAAGAACTTCAGGGAGGACTTGCCTTCACTTCCCTCAGCTGAAGATCAGATCTGCAAGGATGTGATGGCAGCTGCAAAGGCATTAAGATGAAAGAATCTGGCAGGGATTAATCGTGCTCTTTCTAATATTTTGGAAGGATGTGGGTCAGAAGCAAATCAAATGTTGTTTAATCAGGCAGCTGTTGGAGTCTTTCACACCTTCAGGGCACATTTTCACTAGTTAGAAATTTTCAGGGTAACTGAGCAAGATTCAGTTTTATGACTTAGTGCTGGGAGGAAAACAACTCCAAAAATCTGAATCATTTGATCTCAGGCACACAGTAAATCAGCAGCAAGCTCAAGCACAGTCGTAAGATTAGAGATAAGAGAAATGTTTTCCCAGAGAAACTATAGCTGCCCCATGCCTGGAAGTGTTCAAGGCCAGGCTGGACAGAGCTTGGAGCAACCTGGTGTAGGTCCCTGCCCATGGCAGGAGTGGGACTGGATGATCTTTAAGGTGCCTTCAAACCCAAACCATTCTGTGATTCTGTTATTTGTGGTTCTGGTTCTGTGGCTTGTGGCTGCCCTCAAAGGTCATCCCATGCATTTCCCAATGAAGGTCCAGAAGTAATCATGGTTGAGGTTTATGTGGAAGGCGTCCCATGATGGAGTCACCTCCTACCTTCCCAGAGAGCCTGTTCAAGCAGGCAAAAAGTTGGGGAAACCTTCCTAATGTCTGACCCAAATGGTATTAACTCAGTCTGCCACTCCAGCTGGGCCTCTGCTGGATATTGGGGATGGTGTTTGAATCTTTGAGGAATCTTATGCCAAATGCCGTATCCTGGTGCCATTGTGTTCTGTGCCGTGGTGGACTGCAGGATTCAGCACTGTCACGTCACCACCAGACACCCGCAGCCTCAGGCACCGTAACTTTCAGATTAGTTCTGATATCTCCAATACTGGTCTTGTGCTCTGCCCTCCAGTGTCTGCCCAGGCTGGTCTGAGCCCACAGTACCTCTGTCCCAATCCAATCCATTCCATGTCTCAGATCTTTGTAAACTCTCATGGTGGAAGTGGAGCGGGGATGAAGTGGAACAACCGCATCTCCTACCATGCTTATGAATTTCAAGGTGATATTCTTCCACCTAGAATATCTCTCTAACTTGTTTTGATCCTGTTAAATATTAATCCTGCTCCCCATGTCCTGAACTCCTTTCCTGCTTGGAACAGAATGTGAATTTAACAAGGATATGGTCTCCTCCATCAGCTGAGCTACCAATGAAGGCATGGAACAGGACCTTGGGAGACTGTGTGGAAACCCATGTTCTTCCACTCTGGTGTGGACCATTAAAGGCAGTTCCCTGGGAGCACTTCCCATCACTTCCCACCGGTATCCCAAGGCCACGCATTGCGTCAGCCTCTGGTCTCTCAAATACTGCCATGGGAGACATCATCCAAAGTCTTTGTAAAAAGAAGGGTTCTGAAATCATCTGTCTCTCCCTTACCCACAAGGTCTGCTACCAGCTCACAAGAGGAAATCAGACTGGTCCGAGAAAATCTGGTCTTTACAAAGCCCCTCTCCCCTGCTACTTTACCGGTGCTTGCAGAAAGGTGGCCTCAGCAGTTGTTCTGGAATTAAATGAAGCTCATCCTCCCAGGTTTATAGGTTCCGGGGTCCATCTTTTCCTTCCAACCCCTTATTTCTAAAGATAAGCATGACTTCCCCTCTTTCTTCATGTGAAAGCATTTTCTTACCCTGCTCAAGTTCCTCAAGTCAATTTCTAGAAGCTGTTTTTAAGTATTGCAAAGGAGTCCCTGAGACGGGCGAGGTGAAGGCATCTCCTGCTCCTGGGTACTCTCAGTTTTGTAGATGTCCCCATCAATAACCACCCCATGCACTGAGCAGCACATCAGAGATCCTCCTGGTCATATGATGACGGTTAGAGCACCTAAAAAGGGATTTTCCATTGCCCCAGATCAGGTCTGAGCTGTGTTTGGCCTTTCTCATTTAGCCCCAGCATGCTCAACACAAGTAGGCTCATCTCTTTGAAGCTGACCTGGTTTCTACTTTATGCCACCTCCTGAAGCTGAGGTCAAGGAAGAGCTTGAGATTTATCTGATCTGTAGTGATGCTTCTTTCCTTCACTTTAGGGAACTTTGACCCTGAGATCTCATTATCATTTATTTTAAGTTAGGAATGAGTCAAGCGGATAGGCACACGTGTTCAGCTGCAAGCATTTGCAAATCTGAATTTCAAAACTCTTCCAAAACACCTTTAAAGAACGAAACTGATAGTTAGTCATAGAATTATTGACTAAGGGAAAAAGCATATTTCAGGACCTAAAATACAGAGTGAATTTGTGGGTTATTTCCCCTTTGGCCTGACTCATGTAAAAAATCTTTTCAATTATTGAAAGCTGTCCTGAATCACCAATTGTAGTACAGCAAATGGCCTCAATTTGTGCCTGGGGAGGTTTAGATTGGATATTAGAAAAAATTTATTCAGTGATAGGGTTGTCAAGTGTTGGAACAGGCTGTCCACGGCAGTCATGGAGTCACCATTCCTGGAGGGATTTGAAAGACATATAAATGTGGCACTTGGGGATGTGGTTTAGTGGTGGCCTTGGCAGTGCTGGGTTAGTGTTTGGACTCGGTGATCTTAGAAGGCTTTTATAATAATTTTATAATAATGCTGACCTCCTCCTCCTTGATGTGCTGATGGACAGAACATTAAATCAACCTTTCAGCAATTTCAATAACAATTTAGGATTTACAATAGGAATAAAACAATAATCCAGCAGGAAGGGCAGCCAATGCAGTTAGGTAATGCAGGTAAGGATGTGCTGCCCAGGCATGTGGTGGAGTCTACAATAAATAATTTTTTGTGAGTAGAAGGGACGGGCAGCTGCCAGGAATGGTGTACTCTGGATTGAACCTTTCTGGTAGTTGGTGATGGACTAAATGTCTTCTCCAGGATAATCTGCTGTGCCATTTGGGACACTCACAAGCTCCCAAGTGTTTCATGTCAGTCTTATCGAGGTAGGGAGGCTGAGGCAGAGGATTTAGGAGTTTGCAATGGTTCTTTGGCAAGTCCCTGTGAAAGCTGAGGTCAGAGCTCAGGAAATCCTGGCTCCCATCCTACAGCCGGCGGGGTGTTGTTCCTAACAGCAGAGACAAGCCAAAGGAAGACCAAGCCTGACATTCCTCATAAAGAATTTCGCCTGTGTTCACAAGTTGAGTGCACACCATTGTGCTTTGCCAGTGAAACTCTTGCTGGCTGGAGTGGCTCAGGGCAAAAATAAAGAGCTTTTCTGTTCCAAGGGAAGGATCCCATACAGCTGCCTCACGGGGCTCATGTCAGTCCCCAACTGAAACCAGGGTGCTGCGGTCTCAGCAGCCGCTGCGTACGGGGAAGAGTTACGCCACTTCCTGCACACAATTGCTGAGCATGACCTAGCACAGGCAACCTCCTTCCTGTGCCAGGGTTGTTGACACTGTTCCGCTTCTCCTTAAAAAAAAATGGCCAGAAACCATCCCTGGTTCCAGGATAGCCTCTTCCCCAGCCTCTTCCCCGTCTCAGCACGGTGCAGAACATGATGTGGCGGCCTGGCTCTTTTCCTTCTCCGTGTGACATCTTTGCAGCTCTCTGGGTAGGATGGAGTGAAATGTATGTGCTAAAAATAGTTGGGGCTTTTTGAAAGTAAAACTTTATTGCCCTGTGTTTTATTGCTGTGGTAGGTTCCTGAGAGCCTGCCAGCTTTGGGGTTGGGAAGATGGGACTTTCATGATGGGGTTTCTTCAAAGAACATAGGCCACAAGAAGTCTGGAGTTTTTAATACCTAGTATGTTTTGCCCTTGAACATCACCAGGCAGAAGGTAGACAAAGAAATTCTCCATACTGGCATATTATTTTTTCTCACAGCTTATCAGTAAAATTATCTAAATTTTTTACTACTAATTGCAAAATTGAAATTGAAAAATATTAATTGCAGTGTTTGTAACACACAGAAATTTGTCTTCTACAGCAAAGTCAGTCTCTGGCAGACAAACCAATAAAAGCTGTGAGTTTTTACCTGCCCTTAGTAAATACTATTTGCTTATCTTTGGGGACAAGTTGTTTCTTCACGTTAATTTGTTTGGATGACTGCAGATAAAAAACATGCAGCCTTTTAAAGATGAGCTGCCTGAATGGATAAATGAAATGAAATTTCTGCTAAATGAAAATAATTTGGAGAATAAAGGAGTATTTTGAGAGTAAATAATATCTTTAAGTCTATTCCTCTGTTTTCTGAACGTTTGAGTGATTTCCAAGAGTGAAAAACAAAGTTCAGTACACAATATGACATGCAGAGAAAGAATCTCAGATGAGCAGAAGACTTCACGGTAAAAATACTGACAGATAATGCCCAAATAGCTGCAGGGCACCTGTGATCTTTAGGAAAGAAGAGCTCTGTAATGGAATAATCTGAGCAGTTGCCCTAGGTTACATTAAAGACGTGTGTTCCCTGTTTTAATCCTGCAGAAAAACCATGTTTTGAAAGGTTACTATTAAATAATTGCATGGATTTTAATGGCAAGTTTGTGCCACTAACCCCAGTTTGCCTTCCAAATAATGCATCCATGGGGAATGGATGGAGGGCTGGAACACCTCTGCTCTGGAGCCAGGCTGAGAGAGTGGGGAATGTTCAGCCTGGAGAAGAGAAGGCTCCAGGAAGACCTTAGAGCCCCTTCCAGGGCCTAAAGGGGCTCCAAGAGATCTGGAGAGGGACTTCGGACAAGGGCCTGGAGGGACAAGACAAGTAGGAATGGCTTCCCCCTGCCAGAGGGCAGGGTCACGTGGGATATTGGGAATAATTCTTCCCTGGGAGGGTGGTGAGGCCCTGGCACAGGTTGCCCAGAGAAGCTGTGAACACCTCATCCCTGGAAGTGTCCAAGGCCAGGTTGGATGGGGCTTGGAGCAACCTGGGATAGTGGAAGGTATCCCTGATCTTGGAATGAGGTGATCTTTAAGGTCCCTTTCAATCCAAACCCTTCTGTTACTCTGTGATTATAATACTCAGGAACAGGTGAGAGCGTGGTATGCAAAGAAAGGGTCACGTTCTCAACACTGTGTTTCCTGTAGTACAAACTCCCAAGATGCCCTGTTGGGGCTGATGATAACAGCTCTGTATTTATAAGAAACAGTTGTTACCACCAAAAAACCATAAAAGCGTCAACCATTGCATTTTGTGCTGATTTCTGTGATTTTGATCTGCAGCTGACTTGAAAACAAGAATGCGGACATAGAAACCGAGTGCTAAACCTGGTACTTTCAATCTCCTTATTGCTCCAGCCTTGCCCATATTGACCTGTATTTTGGTATTATTTTGAATAACTCTGCACATTTTTTTTCCAAATGCACATGGTTGGATAAAGATTTGCCTTTTGACATTTGAGGTTGGACTTGACTCACACCAACTCCTTCTCCCCACCACTCTCAGAGGTGAAGCCTCTGCACCAACCTCTGTAATCATAGAAAGGTATTTTTTTAGAATCATAGAATCATTTAGGTTGGAAAAGACCTCTAAGATCATTGAGATCCTTGCAGCAGATCTGCCATCAGTGCTGGATCAGACTACTCAAGATTGGCTCCATCCTGAGCTTCATGGTGTCCCCAAGGGTTCCCATTGGACAGCTGGATCGAGTGCATCTCTGCAGTCAGTACCTCCACCTTGATGTTGATGTGCTTCTGCTTTAGAGTTCCCCACACCCAAATGAAGCTGGTGCTGTTTGCTCTTGCTTTGTCCAGGCACAACAGCCTGTAACAGAACTGGTGAATCTGACTTTTTCTACCAAGGCAACCCAAGAGCTCCAATGAGGGCAACCAGATGTGGTCTAACCCCAGAGGTTACACAGGTACAAACACCCCAAAAGCCCTCCAAAATTTCATTGTTATGGGATCTGCCCCTTATCAGCCAGTCTGGATTTCAAATTCATCTCCTGTAAGACAGTTTTGCTGAGCTGGTTTCCTCACTTGTGACAGCAGATGCTTTTGCTTCTCAAGAATGAAGCAGCCTCTCCTTAGACCCATAGTTGGGCTGTGGGTACTGCTGCCCAGCACTTCCCTAACCTCACCAGCTGCCTTCTCTGCCCCAGAAAATATCCCTCACTGAGAGCTGAGTCCTGGCAATCGGTCCCTGGTGGGAAGGTTGTGTTCTAGGGAAGTGCCTTCATTGTCCAAGAGCCGGCTGAGGTGAGGTCTGAGCTGGCTACACCCAGGTTTCTGCTTTTCCCTGGTGGGTTTCTGTCTGATTTAGTTTGAGGGAAATCTTGGCTCATCACCGAAGCATTTGCCCATTGTTATGGCAGATTTTCTCATCCTGCTCCGAGTTATCCCTGCAAACACAGCCACCCTCCATGTTCCCATTCCTCTCTCTCCTACTTGGGAAGTGAGATGCTGCCTATGTACACTTTCAGAACCACATCAGTGCAGAATCCCAGAAAACAAAGGAAATGCTGAGTTTGCTTACCATATTTTGTGACTCATCACATCTTGTTGACCTAGTGCTGGAAATACCCATCTAAAATTTCCACAGATGCTTGTTATGGGCAGAGGTACATTTTTACCATAATCTTGTTCTCTGGATATTTCTGATTGAAAAGGAGCATCAAACTGTGCATCTATAGCATCCAGACTCAGGATTTTCTCACACATCCCATTGGCAATGGCCATGTCCCATGAAATGGTATCTGCAGCAGAAAACCAAGCCTCTGAGGTCACCTGTTAGGGATAGAAGAGGGGTGTTGCAGGTTAAGGCTGGATCACGAGGAGAGCCCAGAGGAGGCCTAAGCTGATTTTTGACTTGCTTCATTGCATCCATGAGCTGGCTCTTGGTCCAGCAGGAGGTCTGACTCAGAGTAAGTCACCTGCACAAAGAACTTTTTACTTCACTTCTCAAGAACCCAAACCTACATCTAGTCCTTGGCCAGTTCAGCATGAGCTCATCTTCAAACCAGGTGATCTTGTAGTGCTATCAGCTCTTTTGGGCTTGAGTAAGACCTAAAACACACAGCCAAGCCTGCCAGGAAGTAAGAAAAATAAGCTCTGTTCCTTACCCTCTGTTGTCTTCTGCAATCACATCAAATGTCTTAGTCTGAGAACACTCAGACTGAATTGCATGAAGTGCATCCTTCCCTCCTGTTCCTTGCTATGCTGATTATTTGTTTGTTGTGCTCTCAAGAAAACATCCTCCCACACAGGTTACAAAACTCCCCTGGAATTCCTACTGGATTAGCACATCAAGCCCACGAGAATGAATAAGGAGAGGCTCTTTGCATTGGAGGTCTGTCCAGAAGGAAAGGGCTTTGGAAAAGGATGGCTTTTGTATTTTTCTGTTATGCTTTGGCTAAGCAATGTGATACAGACGTCATGGATTTAGAGATGGCAACATAAAGTGGGACTCAGCTCAGGTAATGTTGGGGGTGTAAATAAAAACTTGTCCCTCTGTGAGTCCTTATGGTCATCAGAGAGGAATAAGCACTTTTGTAGTGTAATTCCTGTCTTCTTCTAGATGTGAGCTGTGCCCTGGAAATGTGGATATTCCTCTTGTGCTGACCCTAGAGGGAGTGCTTAGAACCAGCCCTTAAACAGGATGAATCCTGCTTAGCCAAACCCAGAGCTCCTGGACAAGAAGTCATTTAGATGGGGTGAGCCAGGAGGGAGTTCCTACAGCTGTTTGTTTGTGTTAGTCTGTCCTCAAGGGCCAGTTTCTTGTGAACTCATTGTAATTAGCACATGTTCTTAATTAGGCCAGGATTTGAGTCTGCCACCTCCTACAACACAGCATTATCGCATCTTTTCTGGCTGGAGGCAGTGGGCTCTGAGTGACACCTTCAGAGGTGAAGGGAAGATCAGCATTGCCCACTGCACACAGCTGTCCCTCCCTTTCCGTGCCACGTCCACGGGCTCCAGGGGATGCCAAGCCCAGCAGAGGTGACCAAAAGCACAGCCTCTGAGCACAAGGGCTGCTCTTCCTCATGAGCAACAAGGCTCTTCCTCTGAAGCATGGTCTGACATATTTCCTCTTGCAATCAACAGCCTCATTTCCATATGGAGTCAGCCAGCAGTCAAACTGGACATCATGCTGACGTAACTGCTAATTACCCTCGGCATAACTAATGTGCAGTAGCAAAGCTTGCATTTATTGACGTGTGGGGATGGCTGGCAGAGGAACCAAATTGGTCCAGACACTGTTGAAAAAGACCAGTCTCTCCTTAGGGAGAGAGATGAGCTGCTGGGGTCTCATCTAGTTGCTGTCTTTTCCCTGGAGGAGTCTGAACCAGGATTCTCTTGGCCCTTTGAGGTATGTGGTGTGTTTTCTATGGCTTTGGGCTATAGAGAGGCTTAAAAGTATGACTCTCAGGACCAGAGGATTTGGCCATTTACTGTGTTGTCATAGTTTTCCAGGCAATATCTGAGTGTGGCAGGCCAGGATGGGGTGGGGAGAAGATGGGAGATGTATCTACCATAGGAACAAAGAAATGCTGCTTGACAACATCAGCCACAGGACTCTAATTCAGCAATGTTTTCATCCAGCTAAGCCTTGAGTGACCTCTGCAATCCATCATTTGTCATTTCCCAACAACCTGTCCCAGTGCTGTAGTACCTGCCTAGAGGCATTTTTCATCCTGCTGCGCAACCTGCACCTCCCACGCCAGTCTGTGGGTGCTGCCCTTTGTTACAGTGCCTGGCTCTGCCACAAAGAGCTCGACTTTGTTGTCCTTGATCTTTTGAGTAGCTGTAGGCTGATGTTGGGCTGCCCTTTGGCCTCTCTTTGGCCAGTGCCAACAAGCCTGAATCCCTGTTTTCCGAAGGTATGTGCTCCATGCCTCAGATCGCCTTGGCAGCATATCTGACAGCAGCTTCAAACCAGCCAAATCTCAACAGCATTTGGGAGTTCACATACGTGGTGAAATCCTAGCCCTAATATACAAACATCTTCCAGGAAAAGAAATCAAAGGAGGCTTAATAAGCAGGTTGTATTAATAAGTAAAGATATTTCATCCTCTTAAAAATGTATCTGTATGAAACCATAGCATGGATTAATTTCTATCCAGACCAAAATGTTCACGAAATCGAAGTGCAGTTATGAGTGTTGGTACAGCTTATGAGGAAGTATGTCGTTATCACCGCGTGGTGGAAAGAAAATTCCACAAATTCAGAATTCAGGCTCCAGAGTTGCTTTAATACCCTGGGGCTTCCATTTTACCTGAGGAACAGCTGCAGAGTGTGAGACACCAGAAGGGAAGAGTAACCCAGGTTCCCTTGGGGTGGATTAGAATGAAACAACACTGAATGCCCAGTGTTTGTAAGAAAACATANTTCAATAATATCCATATTATATATCCATGTAATATATATATCTATATGTATATCCCTCCATGTATACCCATATCATATATATATCTCTCTCCATATATATCCATTAAAATATCACTTAAGAAAATATATAAAGGAAAAAGAGAAAGAAAGGATAAGAATAGAAAGACCTCACCACCCGTGGATCCAGGGACAATACTTGATTGTTGCTATTTTGATGTCTGTTGGTTGAAGTGTTGGTCACAGTCTTGATCCATGGGAGGTGGGGGGAAAAGCTCCCAAACAAAAAGTCCAATGAGTTAAAATAAACTCAGGCTCAGTAAGAATACCCAGGTACCTCCCCCAGAGGAGGGAGCTTTCAGTCCTTTAGTGGAAGTCCTCAGAAATGAATCTGGGGGCGCTTCAAGGGGTCTTTGATGGTTTATGGCCCCTTCTAAGACATGACAGCTGCCTCTCACATCAGTGCAGCTGAGCCCGTTAGGGCCCAGCAGAAGGGATGAAAACCCTCAGGTGTGAAAGTGACCTTCACTGAGGGTGAGGGGCGGGAGTTTTACAGCTGAGCCAGTTGTGTAAGGGAGGACAATTGCCATGATACTCCACAGGGTCTGCTTCTTATCATCCTTCTCCCTTATCTGGCTGATTGTAGCCTCCAGTGGTGGTTACTCACCCTCTCTGTCTTATACAGTTCAGAGGTTTTGCCACATGAGAATCAGAAAGTGAAAATAACGTACTGATTTCTGGTCTCCAAAGCTGAAAGAAACTGAAAGAGTGAGAGTAACCACAGGGAACCTGACAGCTCTCAGCTGTGAGTGTTTGTAGCAGGGTGGTGCTTCATTGGTGGCAGGGAGGTGACCCCTCTGTCACCTCAGTGTTACCTGCTCTGCATGCACAGGGACCCTGGCACTTGGTCTGGTGGAGTTAAAATAACCAAAGGTATCAAAATCCCACACCAGCTTTTTCAGCTGAACTGTACGATATTAAAAAAGCTGTTGATCCTTGTGAGGAAAGAATGGATTGAACACATTTATCTCCAAAATTCAAGGATTGCCATGAGCCAGCATTTGGAGTATTGCATAGAAAGGCTTGAGGAAAATAGTTTAAAATGGATAATGTACATCTGCTGTCCTTGGGGGGATTTGGTAACATAGTCAATCTTCTATATCCTTACCTTTTCCTCGTACTTTTCTCCATAAAATTGATACTTTTCATATGGCTCTGGAAAAAGGTTCTATTTTTCACACAGAAAATGTTCCTCGAGGGACAGCTGCACAGCAGAGGTGCTTTAGGATCACTTCTGGGACACAGGGGAAGAAGAGAAGAAGCAGCTGTTGCCTTTTCTGGGAACCTCTAATCTTTGGTCTGACTGGGTCAGTGTTTTACCCATCACTTGAAGCTCACACTCATTTGAACACCTGGCGGAGGCAAATATGTGGATGCCCCATCCCTGGAAGTGTTCAAGACCAGGTTGGGTGGGACTTTGAGCAACCTGGTCTACTGGGAGGTGTCCTTGCTTGGTGTCATAACAGGGGGGTTGGAACTGGATTATCCCTAAGGTCCCTTCCAATCCAAACCATTCCATGATTCCTTCTGTGATTCTATGAACATACTTGGCACGTGAGGAGAGACGTGCATGTATCACCATCCTGGTTGATGCAAAGAGTGTGCTGGCCTCGAGGTGTCTGCACTCCCTCTCTGTCCTCGCTCACAGCAGCAGAGCACTTCCCAGAAACAGAGGTGTCACACAGGTCAATGAGAGTGGAATGTCCAGCATCCAGACACCTCAAGATCCTGCCTGTGGCCATGGGATCTTTGCTGCCCTTGAAGGAGAACAGTCCAGAAGAACGCAAATTTCCTCAATCTACATGTCCAAACACTTCTTTTTGAATTTTGTTTTCTTGTGTGCATTTGGCTTCTGCTGCTGTGATTCACTTTGCCCTGAAGACCTGCGGCCCTCCATCTACTTAGCGTCTCTTTGGTGATTCACTTCCTTTTTCCATGGGGACTGAAGACTCAGGAAAAGGCTTTGGTGACACCTCATTTTTTGTCAGTAGAATCACAGCATCATTTAGGTTGGAAAAGATGTCCAAGATCATCGAGTCACACCTTTAATCAACCACCACCTTGTCAACCAGACCGTGGCACTGAGTGCCACGTCCAGCCATTAAAGTAGAAACAGTACTGCCCTCTGGTTCAAAATCCCCTTTTTCCAGTACTGCTGTCATAAGAGCTGTTTCCATTTCCCTGCATTTGCTCAGCTACTTCACAGCTTGCCCTGCTTTCAGCACGAGGTTGGACTGCTGCCTTTGGCATCTGATAGAAAGCAAACTGAAGGAGAAATCAGGAGAACATCCACAGGGAGAAGCCAAATCTGGACTTCGGTACAATTTCCCCAGAAAAGTGTTACAAGTCCTGTTTTTTTCCTACCATGATATGGAAAACTTACCAAAAGTACTTATGTAGGAATCTCTGAGCTCCCAGCCGGAATAAGACTGGAGGATCCAATAGAATTTTTTACAAGTTGAAGAAATGGAGGTTTGTCTTACGGAACAGACCACAGGGGAGTTGGATCAATGGGCAGCAGAGCTCATTGAGTATCTCTCACACCTTTCCATCCAGAAAGTGCACAGCTCGAGACAACACATAGGCACTGCCTCCACTGACTTGAAAGGCAGAGAAGATCCAGTTACGAAGTATTAGAGCACAAATTTTTATTAAAAAGAGTGAAATGCAAAAACATGAGCTTGTAGACCTCAAGAGTAGGTTGAGAGGTTAATTACTTCTTATGCTTGTATCTGGTTATAACTACCAACACGTTGTTACAGTACTCCCGGACTTTTAGAAGTGGAGGAGAATGAGTCCAGTTTAGCTGTCAATGAATGAGCAGTGGGAAAAGACTGCTCCTCTGCCAGCTGTGTCCCACCTGCACAGGCCATGACCAGCTCTCTCCAAGCTGAGTGTCCCTCTGCATTTGCATTCCAGGGGAGCAAGAGCCCTTCACTTGAAATTCTCCCACGATGCTGCTGCTGCTGCAGGTGTTGGCGAGCTGCCTCTGGCTGGGACACAGTGAGGTGTTCAAGGACTTTGC
Organism: Struthidea cinerea; assembly: GCA_013397865.1. Lineage (NCBI taxonomy): Eukaryota > Metazoa > Chordata > Aves > Passeriformes > Corcoracidae > Struthidea > Struthidea cinerea. Next base: position 154,034 of record VZTI01004718.1, read on the forward strand.
AAGTTGTCCTAAGTTTTTCTACAGGAATACTGCCCCAGATAATGCCCTGGAGCCAGCAAACCCAGCCTGGATCTGCCAGCGCTACAACAACTCATATCCCTTTCCCACCCTGTATGACAAAACACTGCACATTCCCGTGTACTCTGCCTACATCTGTGGTGGCCAATTAGCCAATGGTACAAGAGACAGAGAGAGCTCTTGTAAGACAGTCTTTGCTGCCAAAGACTTTGGTTATGGTGAGGGAAGGAAGCCTCTCCCAGGATGCCTGTTCGGTTGTGGTAATGTACCCCAGTTCTGATTTCCCTGGTTGGCTCCTGGTGTTAGCCACACCCCTGTATTTAAGACTGATCCATCACGTGTTCGGGGTCGTTTGCCTCTAGAAATCTTCATGAGTTGAAGCAATAAACTGCTGTTTGTGGAACTCTATGCAAGGACCCTTCTCAACTCCTTGCTGTCGGATTCATATTACTGAAACTATCCCTGCGTCTGTGCGTTCATACATTGGAGCCACAGAACAAAAAGGGATGCAGTAATATACATCTACCAGCCTGGACCTGGAAACAGATCTAAATCATGGTTTGTTGAGCCTCAGGTAAGCGTGTCTCTTACAGCACATCACCCTCCAGTCATTAAAAGATGAACTGCAGCATTTAGCCAAACTTTTCTATTTCCTCCCACTTCCCTACACACATGCGAATGAACGCACTGGATGGGATTCTCCTCATTTACCTTCAAACATCTGCACCACATGGTTCCTCTGATGAATCTGAGACATCAGATGAAGGATGAGATGAGTCATATCCCAAAGGTGCCCAGTTTTGAGTATTGACCTGAAAAAAACATCAAATTGCATTACACTATGAAGTCAAATGATTCCCCTCCCAGTGCCCTGCTGTGGTGGGTGACCAAGTGATGCAGAAAAGGCATCCAAGAGAGGCTAAACTTGAGGGACCAAGAGTCCTGCTGGGCTCTGATCCCCACTTCGCCCTCATCTGGTTTGCATCCCTGGCACAGCTTACCTGCTCCTAGTGAAGACTTAAACAGGCTTTCTGAATAGCAAGAAAAGTGAGGAGAAACTCAGAACGGGGTGAGATGGCCCAGGGACAAAGCCTGGGCAGGCATAGGCACTGGAGATGAGAGGGTCAGGTTAACACTGGGGGGATTTCTGGAGTGATGTTTCAGGCAGTGAGAAGTGAGGAGCATCAGTGTCAGTCCAGTCAGAAGGGTGTGATCTCCATGCCCGGGCAGTGACCCCTGAGCCCCTTTGGCTCAGGCTTGGTCCAGAAGGATCCAGCAGACAGACAGAACTCCACAAGCTACAGAACCCTCACAAATGTCCTTCTGACTTTCAGTAAAACAGGCCAAGCAAATTAAGGAACAGAAAAACAGGAAATTCAGGACCTTTCTAGGGGCAGAGTACCAGGAGAGTTTTGGGTGAAAATGTGCCAGAGCATAATGTCCAGTTCCAGAAGAAGGCTAAATAGATTTCCCTAAAGATGAACAGCAAGGTGTTTAAGTTAGGAAAAAAATTATCATTTGCACTTGTTACTCACATGAACTCAAGCAAATAACCTGGTCTTGCACCACTGCAGACTCCACATTTAGCAAGGGATAAAAACATCTGCCTTTTTGTAGAATCATAGAATCACAGAGTGGTCTGTGTTGGAAGGAACCCTAAAGATCATCTCAATCCAACTCGTCTTCCCCTGCACGGGCCAGGCCACCTGCCACTAGACCAGCATGCTCCAAGCCCATCATACCTGGCCTTATCTTCCTGGACCCTGGACACAAGATACATGAAAAATCTTGGATTCCAGTAACTTTATCCAGAGGCCTTTTTGGAGTATTTAGTGTGCCCAGCACTCTTTTGGGATTACAGGCTCCTCTCAGAGGCTGATCATTTGTAAGTTCTTCTTAGTGATGCTGCACAAAATGCTCCCTGGCCCAGATCAGCTCTGAGACACATTCTTAGCACTGCAGGTGCAGATTCCATTCACATTGGGATCTTTTTTTTTTTTTTGCTTACTGAGCAAAAACCTCCATCTTTGAACAAACTGTAGCCCTCCCAGGGAAGCCTCAGCTCCAGAACTGTTTTCCCAACACATTTCCCTGGGTCTGGGGTTAGAGGAGGCAACCTCTGATGTTCCAGGAGTGGGGTACACTTGTAGCAACAACACAAAGAATCACAGAATCACAGAATGGCCTGAGGGGCTCCAGGGAGAGCCCTGAGCAGATTTGGGCTGAGGAGACAGGAGGAAAGGGAAGCAGATGTGCCAGGGAAGGTGTCTCACCAAAGTCACTTTCAAACCAAGGAGTGGAAAATGCTCCTTGTCTCATGCATCACCCCACACTCCCAGCACAGGCTGCAGGCTGGATCACAAAGGTCGCAAGTCAAAATGAGAGCAGTCAGATTCTGAGTTTCTTTCTCTTTAAAGCTTTTGTGTTCATGCAGAAGGGGCATGTCTATGATTTCTCTCAGATTCATGTATTTTCATACACTGAGATGACAAAAATGGTATTTTGACCATCAGAGACTTCTGCTCTGGGGTAATCTGTTTCACTACACACATCCTCAGTACTGACACTGTTTCATCTTCTTTCCCTGTCAATCTGATCAACCCAACTTACCAGTGACATGAAAACAGAGAAATTCCTCAGAAAGAAATACAAGATCAGTCCACAGCAAATTGGCCAGAGCCAGGCTATCACCCAAGACTACAACAAGCTGCAGGGTTTGAACCGTGGCCATTTGAGCCCCAGTGGCTACCAAATGTCAACAGCAAGTTGGCTACCTTCACCCTCACCAACATAGTGCCCCAGAGCAGCTCTCTCAACAAGGGTGCCTGGAAGGACTACGAGAACCAAACAATAGCCCAGAAAGCCCAGGGCTGTAGAACCACCTATGTCATCACGGGTGCTGTGCCTGGGAACACCTACATTGCCAATAACAGGGTTAACAAACCCAGCCACATCTGGTCAGCTGCCTGCTGTGAGACCAACATCTGCATGGAGACTTGGGCGATCATTGCTGAAAACAACAAGAACCAGGTCCTGAACCGCACACTGGCACAGCTGGAGGCCAACTTGTCCCAGCTCTATGGGGGGAAAAAGGTTTCTCTGTTCCACAGTGCCTGCACCCGCTAACAAACCTCATATCCTGGGTAGAAAAGGTGCGGCGTCTTTTTCCACATGTCATAGAATCACAGAATGGGTTGTGTTTGATGGGACCTTAAAGATCATCTTGTTCCATCCCCTTCCCTGGTGCAGTGACACCTTCCACTACACCAGACTGCTCCAAGCCCCATCCAACCTGGCCTTGAACACTTCCAGGCATGGGGCAGCCACAGCTTCTCTAAACAACCCATGACAGGGACTCACCACCCTCTCAGAATGGAATTTCTGCCTAACATCTCATCTAACCCTGCTCTCTGTCGGTTTGAAACTATTCCCTCTTGTTCTGTCACTCCATGCCTTTGTCCAAAGTCCCTCTCCACATCTATTGGTGAACTTCTAGGTAGTGGAAGGGGATCCAGCTTCCCCCAGAGCCCTTTCTTGTCAAGGCTGAACACCCTCAACTGTCTCAGCCTGTCTCCATGGCAGAGGTATTCCAGACCTTGGAACATCTTCATGGCTTCCTCTGGATTCCACTCCAATATATTTGTGTCCTTCTCATGTTGTGGGCCCTAAAGCTGGAGGCAGCACTGCAGGTGCAAGGACAAGATTCTGGACAACCTGCTCTAGCTGATCCTGCTTGACCAGGGGTCTGGACTAGAAGATCTTGAGAGGTCCCTCCAAAACCCAACAATTCAGTGATTACGTGATCCTGGGACATGATTTTGTTTGCTTGCTTTTGAAACTGCACCTTGAGAGCAGCAGCTGTTGTATCAGACAGGCGGGCTTTGGCATCAGATATATAGAAAGCTTTGAGCAGCCAAAGCTAAATTCCTGTGATGCACTCCTTGGATACCTTCATTCTCTGCTCTGCTTCTGAAGCTTTTCTGCAGATTTATGGGAAACTGATTTGGGGAAATGTATTCAGTATATTCCATTTAAGCAATGTCGTAATCAAAAGGTCAACGTAGGGCAGATCATTTAGTTCCTGAGTAGTTCATAACAAAAATTGTTTCCTGCAGTGCTGGTTTGCAGGGTCACCTCATGTATAAGCCACAAATTGCTTCTTGCTGGAATGTCTACTATCAATAATGTCGCAGTCCCCAGAACATCAGTGTGATTTCAGGCTCAGGCACCTCTGCAGACACCTCTGCTGTATCTCTCAGGGGGCTCCTTCTGACTCGCTCACCCACCTCTGCACACCTGCTGGGGCTTGAGACCACACTCACCCTCACCACTGCTCATCCCATGTCCCACTGCTCTTGCTTTCCAGGCTGTGGAACCATGGGTGATTGACCACCCCCATCAGTCCCACCACCATCAGCTCCCTGGGCTGTCCTGAGGACCTTTACCCCTGGCAGTACCCAGAAATGCCCTGCCCTCCACAGCAAGTTTGTGAAACACTTGGGAAGCCAAAAAGAGAAAGGAATCAATTTCACAGAATCACTGAATGATCGAATCCGAGAGGTTCGAATCGACCTCCAAGGTCATCCAGTCCCACCATCCTCCCAGCACTATCACTGTAACCCTTAAACCACTAATCCATATCACCCAGTGCCAAATCCAGATGCCTCTGAAACACCTCCAGGGATGGTGACTTCAGCACCTCCCTGGGCAATCTATTCCATTGCCTGACCATGACAGTTGAAAGCTTTTTTTCTAATATCTAATCTGAATCTCACCTGTCTCATCCTAAGGTCTTTTCCTCTAGTCCTCTCACTACCGGCATGGTAGAAGAGACCAACCTCAACCTCGTCACAGCCTCCTTTCAGGTAGTTGTAGAGTGCCCTGAGCCTGCTCTTCTCGAGACTGAAATCCTAACATCTAACCCTGCCTTCTGTCAGTTTGAAGCTGCTCCCTGTTGTCCTGTTACTCCAAACCCTTGTCAAAAGTTCCTCTACAGCTGAACCACTTCCAGGTACTGGAAGGGGCTCTGAGGTCTCCCAGAGCCTTCTCAGCACCAGGCTGTGGCATGAATAAGGGCTCTTACAAAGCCTTTGCAATCAGTCAACTGAAAATATGCAGCCTGACCATGCTAATTGTATTCTGAGAGGCTGCAGAAGAGCAGACTGTGAACATCTGGGTGTACTCAGAGACAGAGCAGTCAGTCTAATGCCACAAGAGATGTTCTGCCAGGAACAGAAACACATACAGGTCCCCATTTGTGGGGAATGAGGAAATGAACAGAGAAGTCACCAGACCCAGTTATTTTCTCCTGACACATGATGCTGCAAGAACCTGGGAGAAATACTGAGGAAATTGCAACCATCACCCCACTTCAGGGCAGGCAAGAACAAATCTCCTTGAATAACAGAAAACCTTTCTTTTCAGTGAAATTCCCTGTTTGTCACAACAGGCAGATTTATGACCAGGTATATATTGCACTGGGACTCCTGAGGGATCAGCCAAGCGCTTCTCCAGGCAGAAGAAGAAAGGTTGCCTGTTCTGAGACTCTGCTTCAAGGTAAGCTCTTGCTCCTTCCTCACCATTGACTCCAATATTCAAAGTCTTTCCTGAGCTTTGGAGTAAATATATATACACAAAGCCTAGGCTGGAGTTGCTGAGTTCCAACATCTGCTCTCCAAGGAGCAATCAGAGTTTATGCGTGCACTGAATTTTGCAGCTCTTTAACACTTTCTGTAAAGGAGGGCAAGGACAGAAGGAATGATTTGGGAAAGAATTTCAAGCCAAATCACCTGGAAAATTAACATCAAACTGTTGAATAAGAAGGAGGGGCGAGTTTATTGAGCACCAAAACTCCACCCATGACCTTGCAAAAAGCCTCTGGGCAAACACAGGTGGCTGAACTCCCGAACAAACTAATTTTAAACTTTGGGAAATCTAACAACCCTTCCTTCCTGGAGATCATATAAAAACAGCCAGTCTCAGACTGCAGCAGAGGTATTTGAGAGTCCTCTGCCACTTTGAGGCTGCAAGCAGAGTCCTGTGCTGCTCTTTCCCACGGTAGGTTGGTTTTTATATATCTGATATTAAGTTATATATTACGTTAGTTAAATACATTTTTTCAGCTCGTGGAGGGGGTCATGCAAAACGACTTTTCAGGAACTTCTCTGCTTGATTTGGGGTAGCTATGGGCATGCTCTGCAGAGTACTGCAAAAAGTCACTATTGTTGTTCCTGTTCTTAATTTCCAGCTTACTGGTCACCATGTTCCTGATCCGGGGTTGCTAAAGAGAAAAAGGACCAGATGTCTTGGGTCAGAGCCAAGGGTACAAGTAGCTTAATATCCCAATGTCAGCTGAGAGGCAGGACCCCAAGCTGGATTGCTTTGGGTTCAATACTGGACGTGACTGGAAGAGCTGTGTGTCTGTGTGAACCTGGATGGGGCCAGAGACATGTAGGAAGTGCAGCATCGCTGTTATTTCCCGGCCAAATGCCCCATGAGATTAAAGCCCAATTCAGCATTGAAGGTGGCTGAGCAGAGTCTGTGCCCAGCTGCAGATCTCTGCTGCGCAAGGTCCTCAGAGCATAAGGGAGTGAGAATGGCCTGAAGCTGAACCAGGGAAGATTTAAGCTGGATATCAGGAAGAGCTTTTTCACCCAGAGGATGGCTGAGCCCTGAACAGGCTCTCCAGGGAAGTGGTCACATCATCACACCTGCCTGAGTATAAGATGTGTTTGTACAATACTCTAAGGCACATGGTGGGATTTCTGGGGCTGTCCTGGGTGGGGCCAGAAGTTGGACTCGATGATCCTGATGGGTCCCTTCCAACTCAGCATCCTCTGTGATTCTGTGAGATCACGTTTGGAAGTAGGGGCTTCCAGGCCCTGGTTTGTTGCAGTATTTTTTCTCCAGTGCCAGTGCAAAAGCCGAGCTCTTGAGCAACTCAAGTAGGTTGGAAAAGGTGACTTTGTCCCAATGCCATACCTCAGTTCCATGATAATTGTGCTGTGAAAACTGTTTTGGCATGGGGTGTGTTTGGAACCTCCCTCAGACAGACTGAATTCCCCCAATGCTGCGTCCTCTAGGCACCTAAAACCTATTTTAGATTTCACCCTCTCATGTGAAAAAGGGAGATTTGCTCAAATCCTTAGTGTGTGTTTAGTCTGTCTGCACCACATGAAAGCCAAAATCCTTCTGCCTTATCAGTCTGTTGGTGTCCTGTTGTGGGCACCCTTCACTGAGCAGTTCTCTGGGTTGGAGGGTTTAACTGACTTGTTCAGGGTCACACACCAACCAGAGAAGGCCCTCCTGGGTCTCTGCACCTTTGCCCACTGCCAGAGACTGCCAGCACCCTTGAAGGACTCTAACTGTTTAACTGTAACAATAAAGCTATTTATTAATAAAACTGTGACTGGTTAAGGTTTGGGGCATGGCAGTGAAAGTATCTGACTGCAAAAAAGATGTTCAAAGCAATATACTAATTCAGAACAATATACTAATAAGCTTTAATCCCCAACAAAAGCTGGCTTGAGGTAATCATTCAGCATGCATAAAGCAGGATTCTTACCCAATAGGCATCCCTAAGTGAGAGAAGGCAGGTTCAGCCCATCGACTGATCCCAGAAGCTACAATGGACTCTACCACCACCTCTCTCCATTTTAAACTCACTTTTATACTATTTCTTTACATTTAGGTGGCATTTGCATGTAGTCATACATCTTTCTCAGTGAGGGTTTCTCATGCCTTGGGGGTGGATATCTCAGTGAAGTACCTGCAATAACCTTGGGATGGGGATGTGCGTCAGTCCAAGGAGAGGAATTTTGCCATGGTTGTTGATTCAGCAGCAGGACAACTTCATTTATCTGCCATGGTTTTCAGCTGCCATGTAGATGATCAACTAGAAAATACCACCGAGGTGTCTCCTCGGCAAGGGTTTTGACAGAGCCTGGCCATGGTGTCTCTGCTCCACTCCACCAGCTGTTTAGTCCCCCCCTTAGATTTAGACCTCCTTGTGTATGGGAGGCCAGGTGTGTTGACTGTGCTTCATCCAGGGAGAAGCAACCATATTTTCCCCTGTAACTTCTCTACCATTATCCTTTTATCCCCAGTCATCTCCCTACACAACCCTATAGCGCTGATGATTTTTTCATATCCAGGAGGACAAACTTACCCCCTCCTTGGTCTCTCATAGTCCCTTGCTCTGCATTTGCCTTCCAGGGGAGCAAGAGCCCTTCACTTGAAATCCTCCTGCAATGCTGTGGCTGCTGCTGATGCAGGTGGTGGTAAGCTGCCTCTGGCTCGGACACAGCGAGGTGGTGAACTCCTTTGAAACTTCATGTCCTCAGTTTTTTTTCCGGGAGACCCCCCCAAATGAAGGCCTGGAGCCGCAGAACCCAGCCTGGATCTGCCAGCGCTTCAAGAACCAGTATTACTTTGCCACCCTGTATGACAGGTTGATGCGTATTCCTGTGTACTCTGCCTACATCTACCAGCCTGGACCTGGCAAGAGACCTAAAACATGGTTGGTTGAGCCCCAGGTGAGTGTCTCTTACAGCACATCACCCTCCAGTCATTAAAAGCAGTATTAAAATAACCATTTCTATTTCCTCCCACACCCACACACATGCAAATGAACGCACTGGATGGGACTCTACTCATTTAACTTCAAACACCTGCACCACATGGTTCCTCTGATGAATCTGAGACATCAGATGAAGGATGAGATGAGTCATATCCCAAAGGTGCCCAGTTTTGAGTATTGACCTGAAAAAAACATCAAATTGCATTACACTATGAAGTCAAATGATTCCCCTCCCAGTGCCCTGCTGTGGTGGGTGACCAAGTGATGCAGAAAAGGCATCCAAGAGAGGCTAAACTTGAGGGACCAAGAGTCCTGCTGGGCTCTGATCCCCACTTTGCCCTCATCTGTTTTGCATCCCTGGCACAGCTTACCTGCTCCTAGTGAAGACTTAAACAGGCTTTGTGAGTGGCAAGAGAAGTGAGGAGAAACTCAGAATGGGGTGAGATGGCCCAGGGACAAAGCCTGGGCAGGCACAGGCACTGGAGATGAGAGGGTCAGGTTAACACTGGGGGGATTTCTGGAGTGATGTTTCAGGCAGTGAGAAGTGAGGAGCATCAGTGTCACTCCAGTCAGAAGGGCGTGATCTCCATCCCCGGGCAGTGACCCCTGAGCCCCTTTAGCTCAGGCTTGTGTGGTGGCACTTGGTCCAGAAGGATCCAGCAGACAGACAGAACTCCACAAACTACACAGCTCTCCCAAACATCCGTCAGACTAACTTCAGACCTTTAGCAAAACAGGCCAAGGAAATAATGGACACAAAAAGAGGAAATTCCTGTCATTGCTAAGGACAGAGTGGCAGGATTGATTTAGGTGAAAATGAACCACAGAAGAAACCCATATGCACTGTTTCAAAGGAAGACTAAATATAATGCACTAAATGTGAAATACATTTCTGAAATAAAAAAATATTTGCATTTGTTTCTCATAGGAACTTGAGCAACTAGTCTGGTATTGTACCACATCAGGACCAGACAAAAAACAGGATAAACTTCTGCTCCAGGGAAATCTGTTCCATTATTCCCATCCCCAATACTAACACCTTTTTCTCTTCTTTTTCTGTCAAGCTGATTGGCCCAACTTATCCCAAAACTATGGAAAAAGAGTGGACACTCTTAAATCGATACAATGTCAGCTTAGAGAAAATCAGCCAGAGCCAGGCTATCCTTCATGACTACAAGAACCTGACGGGTTTGAACCGGGGCCATTTGAACCCCAATGGCCACCACGATGACTACAGCAGCAGGATGGCTACCTTCACCCTCACCAACATAGTGCCCCAGGATGAGAAACTCAACGGCGGCGCCTGGAACAACTACGAGCAGCAAACGATGATCAGGAGGACCCAGGGCTGTAAAACCACCTACGTCATTGTGGGTGCTGTGCCTGGGAACAACTACATCGCCAAGGGGAGGGTTAATAAACCCAGCCACCTCTGGTCAGCTGCCTGCTGTGTGGTGGACAACAACTACATAAAGGCTTGGGCAGTCATTGCTGAAAATGACGAGAACCAGGTCCAGCTCCTCACGCTGGGGGAGCTGGAGGACACGTTGACCGAGCTCTATGGGAGGGGACAGGTTTCCCTGTTTGACAGTGACTGTCCCCGGGAATAAGCCTCACATCCTGGGTGGAAAAGGCTCAGGAGCTTTTCCCACATGTCACAGAATCATAGAATGGTTTGGGTTGGAAGGAATTTCAAAGACCACCCATGTAGTCTCAGTTCCCATGCCATGGGCAGGGACACCTTCCACTATCCCAGGTTGCTCCAAGCTCTGTCGACCTGGCCTTGGACACTTCCAGGGATGGGGCAGCCACAGCTTCTCCGGGTAACCTTTGCCAGGGCCTCAACACCCTCACAGTAAAGAATTTCTTCTTAACATCTAATCTAACCCCATCTGCTTTCAGTTTAAAGCCATTCCCTCTTGCCCTGTCACTCCATGTCCTTGTCCAAAGTCCCTTTCTCCTTTAAAACCCTTTAAGGGAAGGAAAGGAAGGAAACCCCTGGAAGGGGATCCAAGTTCTCTCAAGAGCCTTCTTTTCTCCAGGTTCTCTCACCCTCTCTCCAGAGCAGATGTGCTCCAGCTCTCAGACCATCTTTGTGCCTCTTCTGGACTCCACTCCAACCTCTTTGTGTCCTTCTTGTGTTGTGGGTCCAAAGAGCTGGAGGCAGAACTGCAGGTGGGCTCTCACCAGAGCAGAGTAGAGGGGGACAAATGGACTGTAGGGGGGGAACAAGGCAACCCAAGACTTCCAAAGGTCTCTGACTCATTTCCAGAAAGGTCTGACAGAACGGACTTCACATGACATCTAATTTCCATTAGGAAGTGAGAAACCTGTCTTCAGGGCAGGGAAATTTATCCACAAAAGGGTATCCACTGCCATGTACTTATAGAGTAGTTTAGGGACTAACATACAGATTTCCATGCCAAGTGTGTAATTTACTAATAAAACTTTGTGAAATTTTACAGATCTTCTGACTTTTGTCGTTCCTTTCGACCATGAACATTTAGGGATCCTGGGGGGGTCCCCTTCCCTTAAGGGTGGTTTTGGGGGCAGAATGGGAGCTTCAGGCAAAGGTTAATAGAGAAACCTTCCCACTGAGTCATGAGGTGCATGAAGGACCCCCTTGCTTGGTAAAATCCTTCTCAGAGAGGTGTCTGGGTTCAGCTGGATCCGATCTTAGCCCCGGACTTTGTCAATGGTTTATGTCTAAAGGATTATTAGGTATAATTGAAACTTTATACAACTTGTCCCACAGGTTTGAGGGTTGCAAAGCAGATATATTTACATAAATAGATATGACTTATGATGATAATGATTAGGCAAAAAGATCTTGATCAGAATTATTTAGTTCACTGTATGGAACCTATAACTACTAGTATAATACTGTGCACTGTGAAGCAGTATTGAAGCAAATACATTAGAGCAGTTATATTAAAACTAGCAAAAACAATTAAGCAGAGATTGATGTTACTCACCCATACCAATGACCATGGTCAAATCTCTTTGGCTCAGCCTCAAGAAGTGACCTGGAGAGGCGACCCCACTCCAAAGAGGAATCTTCACACACACACTCCAGGAAGGCGTTTGTTAGAAGAGCCTGCCACTAAAAAGTGGGGCTGGGCTTTTTCAGTACAAAGTGATGGACTGTCAGTCAGATGTCTCCAGACCAGCTGTGTCAGCTCAGCAGCTTTAGATAAGCTATTAGTAGTATCACGTGCTTGTTCCTTTATCAGCTACTTTTCCAGGTCCACCGTATATTTATCTCACCCTCAGGATGTTTAACTTTGGGATTGATGAGTCTGGCTGGTTCCAGCATTATTCAACACCAAAAGCAGCATGATGGCCCCTTCTCCATTCACCACTGGGAGCTTGGCAAATAGGCCATTGCTCAAGTTGTTTTACCCCATTCCAGGCAGAGCATCCTGCTACAGGTGGGAGGACTCATTTTTGGCATCGTGTATAGGATGCCATGGTTGAAGGGGTCCATACCCCACAAGGATATCATTGCTTTATCCATGAATCCTGGACAAGGAGGGCTAGGAAGTTATCCATTGGCTGTTAACAGCCGGGCAGGATTCAAGCAGCTGCAAGCCAAGACTCCCCAGGAAATGTCAGTGCTTGAGTGCTCCCCAGTTTTGGAAAAATTGAGAGTAGAACATTTGCATTGTCATCTGATGATGAGCAAGTGACATTAAGACCAGTAATTAGAACTGAAACCAGAGATGACTTCTGAGGTCAGCAAATTTCTACTAAAATGGTGCCGTATATGATGACTGAGATACCGGAGTTCCAGGAAAGGTACAGCAGAGATACATGGGATGAAAACATATGGGGTGATTCTGATGAGAGAGAAACAGGCAAAGATGATTCTTTATCTCCTTCAACTTCCTCCAAATGTACTAGTCATTGTGAACAATTAATAAAATTTCTAATAGATAAAGGAGCACAAATTCGATATTACAGCAGCGGGATGCCGTGAAGTTCGGTTTATGACCCAGATGGAAAAGAGTTAAAACCGTTGCAACAAATGGAGAAACTGTTACCTGTCATGCTGATAAGGCTGATTCATGGCTCCTGGATGGGAAGCTGGTGTCAGCTGTCTTTGAAGTTAAAGATCACAATGAAAATCATTTGGGCTTTGATGTTCAGAATGATCGAACCTGCTGGATGGCTGTGTGTGGTGCTTTGGTTCAAATGTCAACCCTAACCCTAAAAGAAATCCAGACTCTGCAGTGTGCTCGCTCCGCGTGGCACCTGCACGTCCTGATTCAGGGGTTGCCAGTGTATCAAAGGGCCAGATACTTGGTACGGTGTAGGGTGGGATTTCTGAAGTCCTAGTGGAGTGAGCCAGAGAAGGAAGCCATATGCCCTGTTCCAGAGGAAGGCTGAGTATGTTTCCCTAAAGATGAACAAAAAGATCTTGAAGTTACCAAAAAAATAATCATTTTAGCTTATTACGCATAGCAACTTGAGCAAATAACCTTGTGGTCTTGCACCACTGCAGCCTCCACATTTAGCAAGAGATAAAAACTTCTGTCTTTTAGAAAAATCATAGAATCATAGAATCATAGAGTGGTTTGTGTTGGAAGGAACCCTAAAGATCATCTCAATCCAACTCCCCTGCACGGGCCAGGCCACCTGCCACTAGACCAGCATGCTCCAAGCCCATCATACCTGGCCTTATCTTCCT
>VZTI01004719.1:0-33279 GCA_013397865.1 Struthidea cinerea
GGAAGGAAGGAAGGAAGGGTCACCACCAGTCCTGGCTCATGTTGACCCAGCTGATGGGCTGTCCAGGCTCCTGGGGACAAGCACCTGGGCTCTGCGGGGGTACCTTTTCATAGATAACTTTCCCCACCACGTCCTGCTCTTTCTACAATGTGTTATTACCAACAATCCTTGGTTGGCTCCATGGCTATCTGGCTGTTGGTGTCTGAGATATACACAGTAGCCCCTTACCTTCTAGGCTTCTGCACAGTGGAAGCTCCAGCTTTAGCCAGCACATCAGCAGCAGAATTTCTAATTAAATTGCAAGATCGGATTAAAATCTCTCTATTCCAGTATAATGAAGTACATAACCTTTGGAACCTGACAAAACTGAGCTGAAAGCAATGGAAAAATAAACCACTTTATTTCTCAAATTTTATTTTTCTACTTCCTTTTTTTAGTGGATGAAGCTGATCTTGTGAAATCTGTGTGAGTTTTAGTATCAGTTTCAGAAGAATTGATGGCTTGGGTCATGAAGGCTGCAATCTTCAGCAGAACTTGGCAAAAGCATGCAAACAAAACCAGAATTTGTATCAGGGGCTTGCCTTCAGTTTAGAGTTTCAGAAAGTTGAACCGAACCACGTTTGGTTTGACCAAACATAAAGTTGTAGCAATAAAATTAGGATAACCAATTTAGCATGTACATATGTTATTCTATATACATCTGGCAAGTTCTCTTAGAAGGATGAAAGCAAAATTGTGTAAGACACTTTCATAGAAATTAGCAGTCACACTGGAAAGACATACTGGCTCACACACATCCATAACTGAAAGAGCTACATCAGCACAGAAATCTGTCCTCAGATTACAGTGTGTAAGATGTTTTTTCAGTACTCCACACGAATGATGCTTCGTAGTTCTTAAAACAAAGGACAGTTCTAGCAGGAAAGATTGAGAAAAAATCATACAGCGATTCCACACCACAGTGGTTAAGGCCACCATGGCAAAATCAAGTCGCTTCCCTGTCTAATTCAGAGTAAGGACATAATCTAAATCTTCTCCATCCTTTTCCTGTTCATAGCTGTCATTCTAGGGCAGCTCACCACATCCTTCCTGCTGAAATTGACTTATTTTATAAGACCAATTGAGAACTTGTATATGCAGAAAGGAGATCGACCTTTAGGCAAATGGACTATTCATTTAGAGTTTGCAAGGGTCAAATTGCTACACCAAAATATTTAATATGCAGTGAAAGAGTCTGGTCAGTCTCCCACTGTGTGGAAGACCAGACGTAGGAAGACCTGACTAATGAATTCATGCACTTACGCAGGGAGAACATTAGGTACCATGTTATTACACATACCAAGGATTGCTTCTCCTGTTCTGATCTAAACAGTTTGTTTCACTAAGGTATTACTGGAACTGCTATTTTCACTTGAAAATAGTCATTTTTGATGAGCAAACATTTTCTTATAAATCACTTTCCAGCATATTCTCAGTCTTGTTTTAGATGGATACCTGTCACATTCTGAACAGCCATTACACCCTCAGACATTTTCCCATCTAAATGCTAACTAGAGGTGATACTGCCTACTTAGGAAAGTCATATGAAGTCATAGCCCACATCACTATAATAGCAATAAAAGGGCAAGAAAATGAGGAGCTGTGCTATTAAACATGATGAAAATAATAAATGTTGTAGCATTTGCAAATGGGCTGGGGAGTATTTTGAAGTGCAAGCATTTTTCTTCCTGGTCTAGAACAGAGCCTGGTAATGAGGAGCAAGGTGCCAGAAGCAGACACATTTCACTGAGACATGCTGGAATTGGTGGATCTTTCCAGCCTGCTTACTGCAGATTAGCCAAAGAGAGTAATGAACTCTCTGCAGTGCACTCGGGCTGAAAAAACTACCACCTACTGGAGGACAAGGCAGGTTTCAAGGAGAGACTGGCGCTTTACAAGGAAGATACTGGGATTTTGCTACACTGATAACTTTTATAGGAATGGTTGAAAGTGGGTATCAAGGTCTTTTATAGTCAGGTGATAAAAAACCAGAACTATGTGAGAAAATCTTCCACTGTAGCTGAAAAATTTATCTGAAGCCGGGGGGAAGAATCAAACCTTTTAAAAACAGAATGAAAAAGTGGCTGTTTTCTTCTTGAGGATTTATATATCTTTTAAACTTTCGTTAAAGAGGAGGAAGAAGCCCTCTCAGTTTTCATACACTCCTTGTTCAGTTACATCTGTATGGTTCAGATTCATCCTCCTACAACAGACTGCTTCCTGGCATCCAGCATCAGGTTGATCAAGTATTGTTTACACCCTGGCCTTGCTGTGCGTTACTCTGAGCTAATCCACCAAGGTCCCAGCTATCCGTCTGCTGGCCTCAATCTGCCCCTTCAGCCCTTCCTCAAAGCAGGAGATGGAACTGCTTTACAGAAACTCAGGCTCACATTTCTCATGGGAGCTCTGGTAAGCGGGGTGTGTTTTCCTTCCTCCCATTTTTAAAATGTGCAATAATACAGATTAGAAATAATGAGTCTCTGAAGGACAGGAGATGTAAATCTTCTCTGATAACCTGCTCTCAGGCTTTCCCAATGGGGACCACACCTTGGGCAGACAGAGTATCTCCTGCAGAAGCAGGTCCCTCCCTGGCTGGAGGAAAAGAATATGCAAGACAAAAAATAAAGGCCAGTCTATATGCCACATTTTTATCCATTTAAATAACATTGGGGGAAAAAAAACCCAACAACCCCAAAACATTTAGCTGCAATGGTGCAAGATTCTGTGCAGACAATCCCTAACCTTGATAAAATCAACAAAGGAGGAGAGGAGCAGTCACACTGAAAATAACCATCAGCTAGTACTCTGCTGTTTTCTACAGGTACTTTCAACTCATTTACTCAGAAACCATAATCACCCATCTTGTCATGGAAGACATTAATTAACTACAACCTTTACAGAATTATAGCAGTCAGTCAAGTATCTCAGTTTTGACAAGCAATGCAGCCAAGTTAAAGCCAACTGATGCAAGCCACTGATGCTTCCTTCAGAAGCGAGTCAAAGGCTGTGAGATAAACTCCAGGAAGATCCACCAATGACTACAAGCCCCAGCACCAGGAATAAAGCCTGCATGGCTGACACTGCCCTCAGCTGCAGCACGCTGCATTATTAAAGAAAACCAAGCCACTGCGAGCCTTAATTTCCCTCCAAGAAAAGGAACATGGGAGAGTGAGATTGACACAAGCAGCTTAGCATACTCTGGGTAATTAAGCCTTAGTATACTCTAGGGTGCTGTAATTCAGATGCTATAACTTTGAAACACTGAAACTTCAGCAGAGGAAAAGACAATTCGGTTTGTGCAGCGCTTTATTTTTAATTTGCTATCATGCAATGATTGGTTTATTCTAGAGTTAAGTTTTTACGATTATAGTTTCTGGCTTCTCAGTCTTCACTCCCTTTCAATACATACATGCTCTCTGTTCTCCTGTTAGCTACATCAGTTTGCAAGAAAATTGCATTGTTATTCCATATGCTTTGGTTTCTTTCTAACATGACAGTTTTCTTTGTTTCTTCTTCAACAGATTTGATGAACGGTGGCTTTATAACCCTCCTCTCAATAATTGTTCACATTAATGGAACTCCCCACTGCTCATGCCCCTTTTTCAACTCTGGCTTTGTCATTGTTGCAAACTTGCTTATTGGGTACAAAACCAAAGCCTTTTTCGGCTTTCTGTAGGGGTAGGGCTATACAAACAGATAATATGAGGCACTGTGTTCCAAGACTACAGAGCTTTGAATATGTCACTCTAAAATTTAAGAGCCATCTTGCCTCGTGGCATCTTTGGACCCTTTCACCTCAACCCCTTTACTTACTTTAGCTGAAAGAAGCTTCACTTCCTATTAGCTTTGATCCACTTCATAACAAATCAGAATTAATGCGGGCTAAGGAAGCCAGAAAAAATCAGAAATTAATTTCCAGCATCCTGACATATAGCCTCTAGGGAACTTAGTTGGCTTGGTCTCCAAGTCTGCTACAAGCTGCTAAGACTTCAGTGGACAGAATGTTGTGACCGTAACTAAAGGGAAACAACTGGAAGAACTCAAATACCCTGATGTGATTTAGGTTTAAACAAGGACATAGACATTAGGAAAGGATTTGATTTGTGGTAAACATGAAAAGAAATAAAACTATGTGTGTGTGTTGCTATTTCATGACCCACTGTGCAAACATTGCTGTAGGCATGGTGGGTTTTATTGCTCATTAGTAAATAATCAAGTTAAAAATAAGATGGTTGGGAAACTGCTGATTGATGAGGAATAAAATAACATGACATAAACATCTGTCTCCCAGTCTAATATGTGTTAGTAGAGGAGGACATTGCTAAGGCACTTGAATGCTCAATGCACTGATGAGATAGTGATTACATTGGGAACAGTGTAATGCAACTACAGCTGCCATTCCCTTTCCCACATGGGGAATGTTACAGAAGTGTGGGTCTGGATTGTTTACTTCCAGAGTGTCTTTAATCCCCTGAGACTTCCACAGGGCACAAACTTTCTTTCCACATAAAACTCTGCTCCCAAGAAACAAAGCTCTTAGACTCTTGCTTGCAGCATGAATCTCTCCTTTACTGGAAAACACTTTCCCAGCTACAGACAGCGACAGCTGACATGCCCTCTTCACCTCAGGCATGTCCAAATCTACTTTGTCAAAAACACAGATAGACCTGTGCAACAAAGAGCTTTTAAAGCTTCAGCATTTAAGAAAAATCCCACACAGCTATCCCTACTTCATTTAAAAACTTTCCTGGCAGAGAAGGAGCAACACACAGACTCTTCCACCAAGGTATCTCCTTCAGTGGTTTCCTCTGTTAGGTTTCACACATACAGAACCGAAATCACTACAAATTTTACTAGAGAATGCAATAATTTGCTCAAGTTCAACTGAACTCAATTTCTGTCCTCCAAAGAGGATAGAAATACAATTTCTCCCAGGTGCCACCCACACCCTGCTCCTTTAGCCTGCCTTCACATTGAGAAGAAAGGCTGCATTTGCGACGACCATCTCTCTATATTATTAAACGCACAGTGATCACACACAAATACAAAATAGCCTCTTTTCCCAATTAAACATTAAAATAGTGAGCAAGTATCTAGCACTGCCAAACAGCCTGTCCTCCAAGGTCAAGCAGTATTTTGGGTTTTCCATACTTGGAGAAATAAATATGAATAAAACTACAAAGCTGAATAAATGCTGTAAGAGATGCAAATAATTTTCAAGATGTCAGCATTTACCTCAGATTATAATACACTTATTCAGATTTCAATAGGCTGACTTCAGCCTATTTCAAAATTATGAGCAAGAAGATAAAGATTTTGTATTTAAAGAATCTACCTGCTTTCCCTGGCCACACCACTAAAAATTAAACTCTTTATTTATGCAAAAGTTAGAGAAAAAATACTAGTTATAATTAAAAAATATTAAAACTTGGCTCAAAAAGAACCACCTTGATTTTGATTTTATATTTTAGTTAAAGAATCAGTAAGGGAACGAAACAGAAGCAGTATTTTCAGAATACAGAGTATAACGTCGTACCACACAATACTGCACCTGAAAAACAAATCCACAGTGAAAACTCTCTTAAAAGCATATAAATTGAGATTGCTGGCAGATAGTAAGTGAAAACATTATGAAACAAGGATAAATAAAGAAAAGTTCAGAATGGTACCGAGGATTTATGTAACATCCTCATTAACAGCTTAAAAACAATAAACAATACACTAAGCTTTAAATTGACATATTAAACGGGGAGTAGGAAGCAGCTAGATCAGGAAGACTGAAAAGAATGGGCAGAAAACAGTACCTAGGCAGAACATAAAAGACAAACATCTGTGACAAATATGCATGACTGTGCACCAAAAGAGACAGAGACCACAAAACCAGGAATGAAAGTAGAGACAGGGAGGGAACAGCAAACTAAGATTGATTTGCTATGCAACACAGCTACAGTAAAGGCACAGCAAGGCTGCCAGTTGTCCCAGACTGAGCAAACACCGTGAAGTCTGCAGCCAAACCCACGTCTGGTAGACCACCACCGCAAACAGCTGCACCTTCCCCATGTCTGCTTGCCTGCTGTGAGCACCCTCAGCACAAACGTGTGTTGCAGTGTTCATCACACGCTCATTAAGCTCGAGGTGCACGCATTGACACGAGCACTGCATCGCATTCCTGGTGTCTGCATCAGGTGTGGCGGCTGTTCCCGGGGGGCTTAAAGGACAGCTTCCTCTCAGGAGGTTTTGTACCACATTTCTAGTGGAGATGTCCAGCCAAGGAGATGAAGCTATACCTAATCTAAAGTAATCCTCCCAAAAGATACATATTGAAGATAGGATGAGCAATATGGAATGTAATCAGAGCTGATGAAAACACCTCCAATTACATGATTTAAATTACTTAGGAATATTTGCTTGGAAGTAATGTTGCATAAAGAGAGGAATTGAAGAGATGACTTGAAAAGTTTCTTTTTCAGTTTTCATCAGTCAATAGGCAAAACATTTCTCAAGCTGACTGGGACCTCTGCTGCAGCCAAGAACATCTGCAGGAAATACGTAAATCCCTTGTAACTATGCTGTAGAAAATTAAACTAAAAGATCCCAATAATTACAAATGATACTCAGGCAGCTAAAATGTAGAGTGTGTTTTTATCAAATAAAAGAGTTGCTAGCTCTACTGTTCTCTGTACAAGCTGAGACTTAAAATGGAGTCCATTCATCAACCCTTGGGAAGCTGAACCTCTTGCCACTTGAGAGAAAAACCACAAAAGGTTTTCAAGAGCCATGTAAGGGAAATTCCTCTACTCCTACTGAAACTGTAGAAGTTCTTCCCTCAGCTTTCCCACTGATTGGTTTCCTAAACTTTTAACTTTTTTTGCATATATGCAGAAGCTTTGTTCACATTTTGCTAGAAGTGTAGTATTTTGTGGAGCCAAAAGGCTTAGAAGTCTTGGCCACACTGGGTAAGAGTCTTGTAATGGTCACATCCTTATGTTCTAATGACTCTTTCCTTCCACGATTCACTGTTTTCACATTTTGTATTGCTGCATTTTGTTGTTATAGTTGATGTCCTACTTTCTATATAGTGTGAATTACATATCTTTTTCTCCCGTTCCACACTTTATCATGCAGACAAAAGAAATACATTTTTGTCTATTTTGAAATTATCTTCTCAAGGTCAGT
Source organism: Struthidea cinerea (assembly GCA_013397865.1). Taxonomy (NCBI): domain Eukaryota; kingdom Metazoa; phylum Chordata; class Aves; order Passeriformes; family Corcoracidae; genus Struthidea; species Struthidea cinerea. Next base: position 7,216 of record VZTI01004719.1, read on the forward strand.
TTCCCAGCTTCTCCTGTTGCCAGTCAGCCCAGAATGCACTTACTCACAATGTCTAACTTTGACCATGATAATCATCCCACTGTATCATAATTTCCATAATGAAGTCAGAGTAAAAACTCTCTCACCAGCTGCCTCAAAATTAAGAGATGTGGAAGGTCTCAAATCAACTGCCCAAGTACATAAATTGACTACCACTCTCCTTAAAAGTCTGTATTTACTAAAGCAAAACTACTGAAATCTTAGGAACCCTATTGTCAGCATCCTTCCCTTTTGAGAGTGCCATTTCCCCCCAGTGAATAAAATCAAACCAGCAGACACTGAGCAGAGTTCTACTATTAGTGGTGGTTGTGCATACGCTCTGTATTAATAGAGTCAGTTGCCCCGAGGAATTAGCCATCTATATTCATGAACTAAATGAAATCGTATTCACTGAGCAGTTGATGACAGCACAGTTGAAGAACAGGTCAGTTCTTGTATTTAGGACCCAATCTTTGCTTTCTGTTGCAGATGAAGGATATTCTCTATGGGTTCAATAGTATTCCACCCAGACCCTTTTCTCCTTTCACCAAGGCTTCAGTCTTCTTCTCCATAACAGGGATGTTAACTAGAATCACTAGATTGAAGTACGGTTCATAGTAACACATGAGAGTACAATGAGAACTGATTTAGGGAGCACTAGTCAGGCAAGATGCAAAGAGCAGGTACCTTTGGAACCTATATTAGATGCCTTTCACATCTTAAATGGTATCTTAACGCCAGCCTACTGTATTGTGATTATGTTATCAACAAGGGGTTCAGCAGTCGGCCTCCTCCCAGCTAAAAGATTCCATGTCCATTCATAGATCCATTTGAATTCAGTGAGGTGTTCAGTACACAATGAAAGAGCAAAACAAAAATGAACATGCACAGAACTGACCTGAAAATAATAAAGAAAGGAAACAGTACTGTATGGTCAGGTGCTAAGTACAGTCGTTCATTAATTCCCTTTTTAAGGTGTTTACTTCCATTTTTATCTCTGTACTACATCTTTTCCCCCTTTTCAGTGACTCTACCGTGACATACATGAAACAGCTCCTGCTGTGAAAGGGGTTCAAGAGTTACCTTCCCTTAACTCTGAATGTTCACTTCATGAAATAATCTCGAAACCAGTTGGAGAGACCAACCAAAGGCAGAACAAGAACAGATATGTCATTTCCAGCACACAGAGATACAGTCATCAGATGTCACAGTCATGCATGCAGCCTTGACAGAGGCACTTCAGCTGAATATATCTATGAATACATGCACCAGTTGGCCCAAAAGACTTCCTTGGTCTGGAGAAGCTCTAGGACCTGGTCTTTCTCTGGGTCTTCTGGTTATCTCTTGGGAGCAGAATTCCATCCTATGATTACTTTGCAAAAAATGAACCCATACCTTATTTTCAGAACTTTTTCTGCCCTCTCCCTCTACCCAATAATTCTGATGAACACACTTTCCTTCTTGAATGTGAACACCTTTGTCTCTCTTGACTGGAAGTATGACACCTGTAGTGTCCTACAAAATTCATTGTACACACAGTTCTGGGGCAGGAAGCTGAAGCACACATCACTATTTCCCACTGCCCTGGCCACTTGGGAGCATTTTACTGACAGATGTGAGCTCCCTCTGTATCTCCAGGGCATGGTGGGGATTGCTCCCACCTTCTGGCCAGGACAGCACTCTCCTCCTTACCCCTTTTACACAACTGTGCCATGGGAAGACCTGCTCCAGTTTAATTCTCTCTTGCTCAGATCTTCTGAGCATTCTCTGCAAGTCTGAAGCACTCATATTCCCAGACATGAGTTCTCTTGTTCTGCTACTAGACACTTACTCTGCTCCCAATCCCCTACTTTGTGTATCCTAACATGCTCGCTGCTTATTCATCATTAACATCTTCATGCTTAATATCTCCTCAGCATTCCTCATCTACCAGTACATGTGGTAGAACCAGCAGGGAATTCACACAGACCAAGGCATTCTGTGAAAAAGTCGTTTCCAGAATGCGAGACTTTTGCACAGCTGCTATCTCAATGGTCACTGCTGTAAATACACAGAGGGCACAAGATGATACAAAATAATATCTGTGGCATTACTTCAAGAAATACCAAAGCCTTCTCTGTTTCCTCAGCCCACAGAAACACTGTGTTCTATTGCCACATCACTCTTTTTTCTACGTCTCTGGAGACAACATAGCTCCCCCCTTTTTTCTTTCCTTTCAAGGTCTCAGCCCAGCATCATACACATGCTAATACAGAAATTAAACATATGTTGAGTAGTTTCACATGAGTTTGGAAAAGAAGAAAATAAAGTAACTAGACTTACCCCAAGGAAATTAATATTACAATCATCTTCAACCTTGGCACTGAACTTTTAAACAAAATAAAGTACAAGTAAGTCCTCCAGCAATGACTGTGCCTGCCAGGTAGATAGGGAATATACCTTTTCACTCTGGATCTAACACACTTCACTCTCATTTACAATTTCCCATTTGATATTTAGATAACTTTATAACATTATTCATTATTAAGGCTGGATTCAAGTCAGTAACCTTCAGATGGGAAGTTACATATCCCATTTGTTACTCAGTTCTCCAGGTAAGTGCTTCTGCCTCAAACTCATGCATCAGCTTTGATGACAGAGAAACAGTGTTCATTGAAGTGTTGCTAATGCATTCCTGAGTCTGGCTAATTACACACAATCAACTGATTCTCAAACATCAGGATGCCGAATATTGCCTTAAATCACTAACGCTTGATGGGAAACTTTCTATTGCCTGAAGAGGTGAAAACACTTGAGTCAGTAATGAAAATCAGATCCAACGTTTTGAGACCAATGTCTTGAAGGTAGCTACATAGAAATGAAGACCTTTAACACTCCTCCCATTGCACAGAAAATAACTGCAGCTAGTGTTTTTTCTTTACTACAAAATTGAATAAATACAAGCCTTTAAAAAATCCCACACAAAATATTTATATGCGTTCACACATATGTGAAAGATTGTTGTTAGAATTCTAACCTGACTAAATTTGTATGACAACACACTGCCTGGAAAACAACAGTCCTAGCTCTTTATCCAAGGAACATGATTCCACACGAAATTCCACATGCACTATGGAATAGAATCAGCCTTCTGCAGATAATCCACCAGGACCACAATCTAATATCAGCTGCTACCTTCACTCTGGATCAGCTAATTTCACTTTTATTTAGAGTTCTCTGTTTGATATTTGAATTAGCTAAAATAATGCTGGTCAGGGCACTCTGAAACACCAGCATAACTAACAGAGGAATCTGGTTGTGGGAGACTGTTTCTGTGTTTGTAAATCCCTGTAGGTGTGCAACAGCTACAGAAATAGCAAGATGACAGGAAGGAATAGCAAGGAACACAGCAGCTAATAAAATAGACCAAGAGGAAACTATTGATACCATAAATCCTACAACAGACTGTACCATCAACTCAGCTTTGTTTCCCAGGCTAAAAGTAAAATTTAACTAGGTGCTACAAATCTAGATAACTAGCAGATGACCTATACCTGTCAATATGGTCTAATGCTGAAAAACATGGAAAGGATTCATGCACATGGAGTGAGGCATGCCAGGGTTTGATCACCCTCCCTCCAGGCACACACCTGTCCATGCCCTGTCACCCAAGCCACATCAGTGCCATCCCCTGCTTTTGCCACCAGGCTCTTGGTTGTGCTCCTCATCAAGGGGTTTAGGCATCTATAGTGGGACTTCTGAGTAGGTCAGCTACCTATGCCTGAGTCAGGTCTTCAAAATACCCACGTCGTTGTGTTTTATGCTGTTAACACAAAATACCCTGTTTGATACTCGGCATTGTACCCCAGAATCTTTTAGGGGTGAGTAACCTGACCAGTGTTCTTCAGAGACTGTTCACTCATTTGTACTCAACCTGTAGTAAGGCATTATTTTGAAACATTTCACTTCATAACCAAAAAAAGGAGGGAGGACAAAGATCCCCTAAACCCAAACAAGCCAATTCCCCATCAGTTTGGACATCCTTAGACTAAAATCAAGATTGCACCATTTATGTGTTTATAAAGAACAACGTTCTTTAAGAACGTTCTGTAAGACTCCTGGAGAGGATGAAGGAGGATCTTTCTATGGTTCAAAGCCGACAATTAAACCTGAAAAGGGTTAGAATTTAAGATACAGCCTGAACCGCAGCATGCGAGTTCCTTAGTTCAAGGCGTTGTTTTGCACTGTGGATCTCCTGTGTGCGTAACTCTCCCAACACCTGTTAAAACAGGAGTCAGGCACCAAGATCACAGGTATGGATGCAGATCTAGGGAAACACAGTACACCCAGGAACAAAGGCTTTACAGCTACAATGCAAATACACATCATCACCCATGCGTGTGCAGAACTTCCAAGTATTTTTCCTGACTCTCCTGAAACCAAACAAGAATACAGCACTGGCTACCATTCCTATATGAAGCAGAGATGCCCCCTTGGAAAACAGGCATCTATATATTGGCAAGTTGTCATCTCTGATGAAGTCAGGAGTAAAGTGCTCTTAAATCAACCTTGGAAGATAAAACTTCTAATGGTAGCTTTGCATAGCTGGAAGTGGAAATGGATCTGCAGCTTTGTATTTTAAAGGCCAAATCCTTCCACACCTTTGTTCCCTTTTTTAATTTTCCCTTCCCTTTTCTCCAAATTAACATTTGGAACACTTGAAAATGCTAATTGAGTTTCACTTCATTCAGACAGGAAATAATGACCTCAAGCTAATAAGACAAGTTAATAGTCCCCTGCAGGTAAATTAACACAAGACCAAATGCTTGAAGACCTTGAGGATCACAACTGTTAAACTTAAGTATGCATTCAAAGCAACTCTGAGCACCTAACAAAGCAGGTCACAGATCATCAGTCAGAGCTGTTGAAAAAAAACCTCTTCAAAGAAACAAGAGAACTGCAGAACACACGAAGGCAACTTCTTCTCAACATCGACTGTAACACAGCCAACTGAAAGATGCTTTTAAGTAAATAAATAAAAAACCACAACATGCATGCTCAAGGTGTGTTCAATGAAGACATTAACTTATCCCAAAAATCAAACAGATACAGTTCAGTAAGCCATCCATCAGAAACAGATACCTTTCCATTGCAATAACATCATATTTTATTTTTGTAATCACTTTATAGTGATTCATATTCAAAATATGAATTTGATTACAGTATATCCATGAAGATGAAATGCTTACAGAAATCATAATGCTGCTTCAAGTCACAAAACAAACATTTCACAGCCCATAAACTGAAAAGTGCTATAAAAGTGCCCAAAGCATAATAGTCACTCCGCAAATCAACTTCATGTCAGATTAGACAAAAATGTATAACCTAAAAACACTCACAGAAAAATATCCTCTCTCTTTAAAATACAGCTGTTGGCAAATAAGTGGGTAATTCTGACAAACTATTCAAGTTTAAATTCATAGCCGTCTATTAAAGTAGCACCAATATGTTTTAAAAGTTAAAAAATGTTGCTGGATCATGTAGAAATTAATAAATCAACTAACACTGGTTAAAAAACAAACAATTATGAGAGATCTAGAATCTGTGTGTTCAATATTGTTTCAAAGATATCACTGTATCTTATAATCCTTTAGGATGCTAAATTGTCTTGGTGTTTAGAAAAGAAAAAAGCTGTTACTTACAATTTTCTATTTTTAATTTGAAGCTTTTTCCTTAATTACTTTTTGTTTCAGCACAACTAGCAGGTGTCAAGAGCATATTTTTTTTGCTTGCATGAGTTCATCTACAGTCAAGATACCAACTCTGAATTGAAAAACCTGAAAAGCTCATTTTCCTCTCCCAACACATGAATATAAATTACGTGGTAAGAAGGGGGACCTGGTAAATTGAAAATCTGAAGGACATGCACAGATATTCATGGGTGCCCAACAGTACAGTCAGGCAGCAGAGAGACCTCTCTGACAGAACATTGTCTCTGCTGAAGGACTGCTGCAAGCATAACCCTGACACTTTATCTGCTGGGACACACTGTTGAAGTCTTTGCATTGATAGCTGATTAGACATCCAGAAAACCCAGTCCAACAGTGACTAGAAACAATAACAAAATTCAGCAAATCTGTTGCTTCGAACTGGAAACCTGGCATTGACAGAACTACAGTAATAAAGATAAAATAAATGCATTCACTATAAATGTGATGTTAAATTGTAGATTTTCTTTTAAAGCACCAATTTCCTTACAAACAGGAAGGGCACAAACTATGAGAGAAATAATAAGCAAACCTGAAATATATCAATTAACATTTTCTGTGTAATAAAAATTAAAGAGAATAATTCAATTGGAGCTTGCTAATGATTACACCACTTGAATTAATGTTCTGCATAAACAGTATGCTGGGTTTGCAAAGCGAGACCTCAAAAATGAATGTGAAGAAAAACGAATTGTTTTAATCAGAAAACACTATATATCAGTGGGTTTTCCTGCTCTTTGCTCTTTCTTCTGGAAACAAATGCAAAATAAGATTTAAAAAAAGCATTTAAAACATACTTGTTTATTTTATCACTACTGTCATTACATTAGGCTGTCATTAGAGACTTTAAACCTTCTGTTTAAGCCAGTTCACCCTTCTCATTTCTGTGCAATTCCCTGAATAGCTCAGTTCGCTTTTCCATTGCTTTTGGGTTTTATCCTTGCTGAACATTACAAAAAGCATGCTCCAAACAATTTTCTGTATGGTTTTGTCCGTAGTGGTTACATGCATCATAGCACTACTTTCCCAAACAACACTGATATTATCTTGTGGTTTTTGAACAAAGCTTTTCAATCAAAAGGCTGCATCCTCCAGGTTCAGGATGGTCCCTGAGGAACCTGAAATGGCTTCCAGACAGACTTCATGCAACACACAGGTCACAGTTACAATGAATGGCCCAAAGCAACGAGAAAAAGGTGCTCTGGAAAAGAGTTCATGTTTATCCCAACACTTTGCTGCCAGTGCCCCAATCTGACATAAAAAACTGAGCACCTGCATACATGCATACACCATTAGAGCAGCACTGGCACTAGTCCATGCTGTCCAATCTAAATAGTTCTGTTGCTTTCTACATAGTGTCATTCTCATTTTCAGTAAAAAATGATTCCCCAAAGTCCTGTGCAACATCTCATGGATCTGTTGCCCTCAGACTAAGGAAGAGTTCAGACTTTTACAAGCAGTACTGTGGTGGGCTGGGCACCAGTTGTTAGAACCAACTGGGGATAAGGTTCAACATAAACAAAAAGCAACTAGGTAACTGGACCACAGTTAGAATAATACAGATCAAGCCGTGTCTCTTCTACTAAACTAAATGTATATATTGTTTACCTTTCAATTAGTTTAATAAAGTTAACACTTAGAGTAGGTCTCACTCACCTCACAACGGAAGCCTCCAATTAGTTTGAGAAACCTAAATCCTTGTGTTTCCCAGACTTTGTGGCATCACCTGAGTGCTACTCAATTCCACCTCACTCCTTAAAAATGAATGCCAAAAAGATCTGTGTAATATTTGCAGAAGGTTGTGTTACCATATAGAGCACTTTCTATAAGCACCCTTGTACAGAGATAGAGCACATTAGAAAAACTCAGTTTCGTAACTTGTACACAATTCAATTCCAGATGTGGCATTAATTTTTCCATCCTGAGGTATCACAGCTGGAGTTGCTCTGATTTGCTGATTTATACCAAAGAAACACAGGTGCTGCAGTGCCTTGTTTAGGCAGAGAGAAGAGAAAATGGTACAGCATTTCCATATGAAGTTCTGAGGAATTATGCATGACTCAACCCAAATTTAATACAGGTTCATATTGTCCTTGTTTAGATGCACATATGTAATAGTCAAATTTAATAACATCAGAGATCTGCTCACAAAATTTCAATGCTCAGTGGGCTTAGTCAAGTCGAAAAACTCATAAATCTGTGGGAAAATATTAGACATTGTTACAACTAAAATCTTACATGACAATGACTGAAGCAAGGTAGTGAAAAAGGCAGTTAATTTTAGTATTTCCTTATGTAGTTTGCCAGTTCATCTTTCACAGTTATAAATATTCATGGGAGAGCAGGAATAAAAAATATGTTAAAAGGATTTTTTGTCTACTAAAAAAAAAAATTTGTCTTCTTACTGCGAGCTCTCACCTTCTTCCTACTACCAATAGCTTTGGCTACTCACTTTTTAAGTTGGCTTTTTAAAATTTTTTTAAGCCTTCTCCTTACATTCTTTTTTGTCTGGGGAAGAACTCAGCATGGAAATTACCAGCTCCTTTGGTTCCTTCTTTAACAGCAAGCGTTCTGTTGTTATGCACATGCATTACTAAATATGACTGCTTTGACGTGAATTTATGAAGACTGACTTCTGTTTTTAGTGCCTATGTCTCTACCTACATTCTGTCCTGCTCATCTGTTGCCTACTCAAAATTGTCTGAGCTTGAGCCAGTTTGTACACTGCTTTATAGTGCATGTCTGAGTGAGACCTTTAACTAATATTCTAAGATGCTATTCCTTGCAGAACTGAATAAAAATATTCTTAAAAGGAACAGTACTGGTTAAAAACTGATCTTACTGCCATGCAGACAAAATGTCTAGGGACCAGACACACACTGTGCTTTTTCCCATAGGTCTGCAAACACACTTTGCCCAGTAGGTGTGATGGTCCCAACTACAAGTTGTCAGCAGATTTTGAGAAAGTTTGTGGCTCTCGGTAACCTTTCCGATTATAACCCTCACTGGAGGAAGGACTGCAAAGGGAAACCAGGTGGCACTGGGAGATATTTGGGAAGACAAGACATGGGACATTCCAGATCCCTTATGCATCATTCTGCACCACTACTTCACCATTTTTCTCATGTCTATCTGGTGTCTACCTGCAGCATGAAAGGACAGGACTTAGAGAAGGCAAATATTCTTCACTTAGATTGTTTTCAAGCTGGCCAACTGAAGAGCAAGTGGATAGCACTCATTTTTTTTTATACACATATAGTTGGTATGTTTGCCTTTTGTCTCTCATTATTATGAGGCTGTCACTCCTAGTGACCATCAGAACTTTCCTGAAGACTTGAACTTTCTGCACACACTGGAAATACATTTAATTTATGGTTTTACATCAGTTTTTACATCAGCTGTCTTCCAGCTTTTGAAATGCAAGTAACAATATTCTTTTAAGAAACAGAACGGCTGAATCCAACTCACAATAACTATGTGTGTAACTTAGTCACGTAGACTACAGCAGGGGAGTAGGGAGCATACTCTCAGATGCTTACATTTCTTCTCCAGAGCAAGTAAGTCCCTCTGGAAGTGTAACCGGAGCATCCTCTTGACTCCAGTAATGCACAGGAAGAGTTGTGCATTTTGAGAGGGAGACTAAGCCTGCTCACTTTGTGTGATTATTGTGAGGGAACAGGGTACCGGCCTGGAAATGGAACCTTCAGTCAATCAGATCCAAGAATGGCTTTTTGCTTTTATCAGTAATGGTGCAGTTTACATCCATATTCTGAGCAATCCTGAGCTGGGAAGAGGATTGCTCAAGAGCAATTCCCTTACCAGGCGATTGGTCAGGCCAATTCCCTTACCAGGAGATTAGGTCATCCATCTCCAGGCTGATCAGCAACCAGAACCTGTGTCCCCCACTCCCGGGCCAACAAGGAAAAAACAGCCCCACATCAAAATCCATTTCACATCTGCCCATATCTTGTTTTCTGGACATCTCTTGGAGATTTAGACACTACTTGTCTAAATTCATCTAACATCACATTAGATGAATATATAATTATGTATTTTTTATATATTTGTATGTATAAATGTGTGTGTGTAGATTTAGAATATATTACTTTGGGCATTAAGCCAATGATATGGAATAAAGGGTGGAATGTCCTGGGGAGACCGTATGATACTGTATCCCCTATTGTCTGCCCTATGCCAGACATGAATCCTGTGCCTTCCTGTGTCTTTAAGCCGGGTCTGAGAGAAAGGGAGAAAAAAAAACCCGAGTGGTTTTGTGTTCAAGGAGACAGACACACACTTCCTTGTGTTCCTGACTGCTACAGAGCGGAGGAAAGCACCTTCCTGCTTTTCCCAGCTCTCGATTCCGTTTCTCAGGAAAGAGACGGAGAGTTAAACTCCTTTGCTTTTAAGCTAGCCTGTGAGCTAAGGCAAGAAAGTTTTTTTCCCTGGGACTTTGGCTTCTTCTTTTTCTCTTCTGGACCGTTCAGCAACACCAGAACATCATCCGGGAGGCCTTACACTGTGGCCCGGAGGGGCCCACACCAAACCCCAGCTCCAGAGAGGAGAGAGCCACACCCACAAGGACTTTGAATTTTACCAGGTTCTCTCCACAGCAAGAGGTTTTACTATTTAGCATTATTCTTTTTTTTTTTTCCTGTGCCTGCATGCACTCTGCTTGTTAAATAAATAATTTTTTTTTCACTTTCCTCCGAGGAAAATTCTTTCTGAACCTGGTGGGGGAGGGGTGGCTGTAACCTGCCTTCTATCAAAGAACGTTCATTTCGGACGTTCCTCCGAATTTGTCTCAAACTGGGACACACATACGGGGCCCGAATCTTCCGTAGGCCACTGGAGTTAAGCATTTAGAGACCTTAGTGAATAAGGAACAAGGCCACAGATGCAATTAGCTAGCTCCTGAAATTCATCAGACTGGGTGTCTGTCTGGTCTTAAACTCTAGGTATTGAAATCTTAACACAGCAGGGTTTAGGAGTCTAATCTCATCCATGGTCATCTACAAGTCACGAGTGCTGCATCATAAACAGCTCATGATCCAGGCCTCAGCTGAATTTTTACAAAAGCAGATATTATCTGAAATCTATGGCTTCAAACTGCCTATGTAACCCTGAACTAGCTGTATATACAAAGTGCAGGAAAAAAAATCAATAAATAACTCAGAAGGTCACCTAGTCATGAGTACGCGCAAATGTCTTCTTGACAGATACACTTAAAAACCTTCAGCACTGCCTATGAGAACTGTGGCATCACTTCATCCATTCCAGTGTTTCATTACCCTCACCATAAGATATTCCTAATATGTAACATGATTTTTTTTGTTTTGGTAGTGAAGTTTGTGATTTTGCTATCCTGTCCTTTTCCCTACGTAGCAGCATTTATGCATAAAGACTATGTTTTAATACAAAGATTTCCTCAATTCATTGAACACTTCTTCTTAAGTTTCCCAAGTACCACAGACAACAAAATTATAAATCTCTGCTTCAAAAAGTGTAATAGCTGCTTCATTAACTCAGATAGAATAATTACAGTCATTTGAACAAATCTGAATTACACCCATCCAACCAAGCAAACTAGCATGATCCAGAAAGTTCCCAACTACAATTAGCTGTTATTTCCTATGCCTGGAAGTAGTAAGACCATACTGACATAGTATTTGAGGGTTGCTGTTCAGTTCTCCAGACCAGTAACCACATTATAAAAAGCACCGTAGAATATGGAAGTCTCTTGGAAGAGACTAAAGGACTGAGGGTAGTTGGACACCTCATCCTGTTTGTTAGTTTGTCTGAATTAAAAATTGGAGGTTTGGAATGAGAACCTGCAATTTTCCCTAAGCCTAAATTGATAGTAAATAATTGTGTAGAAGGCAAAACTTTCTCTACTGTGAATTGTGTAGGACAGAAACATTCTCTACTGTAACCCACGGGAAAGCAAGCAAAATGCAGAAATGCAGTTTTCTCTCATTAGCATGAAAACTTAACTAATCAGGGCTTCTGATCATTACATTTTTTCATTTATTTTCAATGAATAAAACATACCTTATGTAAAAAAGCATAGCTCTGTATCTTGCCTCTTGAGTGCATCTACCTTTAATTGTCAATAAAGCCCAAAACAAAAAAAAATGCAGTACTGAAGGAATGCCTATAAATTTAATCAACTATGACCCACTGCTCACCACTTTTCAACAGCTAGGGAAAAACGAATTGAGCTGTAAAATTTGTTCTGGGCAGGAACTTGGCATCTGCTATCAAGTCAGAGTCCAGAGAAAATTAGCATCATGAATTTCAAATACATTGGCTTATCTCAGGTAATTCAAAGACCACAAATTTGATTTAAATCATAATGGACTAAATCCTTCCAGGCAGTCAGACCCATGCATGGGACAGGATGGATTCTGACAAAGAGGGAAAAGGGGGCAGAAAAGTCCCAAAAAATTTTGCCCAGGTAGGATGAACTGTTTGACACCTATTTTCCAATGCTAGAGGTAGATCTTAAATACCAGTTAATCCATTCCTGTGTCTCTCCCATTAAGTACTATTTAATAAAAAGCATTTGAGTGCTGCATTCATTGATCCCATCCTTTTTGACTGGACAGTGTTTCAGACACCATGCTGGGGGAAGGCCTTTTGATGGTTCTCTAAAAATGCTATTTTCATTTTTAATTAGGACTCACCAGCAAACAGCAATCCTGTTCTCTCATAAGCAACTCCCAGCTTTAGAAGATATGCTTGAAGCTAAAACAGCGTGAACTCCCTACTCTCCAACAAAAAGCATAAACACTAGTATGAGAATCAGAAGTGCAGAAGGAACACCCTGTGCCCACAGAGCCCCAAGGAAGATCATACTCTTGAAAGAGTAGGGCTGGAAAGGTTATATTCCTCATACTCGATAGATCAATCTCATCATAAATAAGTAGCAAAATAGGGAGAAATACTGGAATTCCTCATTAATAATTTATCCAAAACTACAGACAAGTTTACTTTTGTTTAAGGAGGAAATATCTGCCAAGGTAACAAAGTGTGTTTCAGAGCATTGTTAAGATCGAAGCATTCACAGAATTTACAGTAACAAGGATAAGGTGAAATACCTTCTCATCAGTATTCTGCAGCACTTTTGTTATCTGAAATGCTCTTTTCAAAACACTTCTATCAGTCATCAGAGATTATACTGTTTAGGGGAGAACAGAATTAATGTGGCATTTGCCTTACCTCTCTTCAAGCTAACTCATGCTAGAGCAGTTCTGATGTCTTCTGTGTTAACTTGTATGCCTGCCATTGGCTTGGTTTCAGAAGAAAACACTACTCGCTTCTGCACGTGAAAAACATTTGGTTTCCACATTTTCAAGGACCAGTCAGAAGCATTTCATCAAACCTGTGAAAGGGCTGGGATTTCCAGAGTGGGCCAAGTTCTTACATGACACAAGCCTGTCGCTGTTACGTCCAAGGCGCATAAAGAAAACGACACAGAGCCCAGGCTCATGAACAAGTGGAAGCTGAAGATTTTCTTCAATAATTTTCTGACTACTATATAGGATAGATTGCAAAAAGTGTGTTGAGTGGCAATAGGTAATTGGTTCCTCGGCCATCCACCCCTTGAGAGGATTGGCCAAGTTTTAAGATACCTATTCCATAATATTTTCAAAGTCAAAGCCATAACAATCTTGCAAAACAACTTGCAAGTGCAAGAAGTTTATGAAACTGTGACCTTGTTTAAAATAGTTTACATAGGAAAGACAGTCTGCTCACAGAATATTGAGAAAAGGCTGAAGAATTTCTCTGCTTCTAGCTTTTTAGCACCTACACAAGCCAGATTTAAAAGACTGCTCAACGCCAAACAGCTCAGAAAAGATGCAAACGTGGATGAAGTGCTTCTGCTTTTACTCATATTAGATACTGTAATCAAGTTTGTAGAGGAACATCCTCACCTATTTTCAGTGTTGTCACCTTCCCCATAACATGCGTATAAGTGCAATCATTTTGGCGTAGTAATTCATAACTGAAATTTCCCAGCACCTCATTTTGCCTGTACAGCACCATTTGAAGAACATGAGAGCAGTTTGAAGACAGTCTCCTTACCTACAGTATCTTTCTACTGCCTGTCTTGACCTGGGGAAGAGGTCACTCGGTCTTTTGGAAGAACAATTTGTAAGATGAGCCAAGGATGAAGGCAGGACTTGGAGAGGGCAATTTCATCCATGGCAAAGATGTAATGTTGTACTTACAATCGGATAGCCACTCCACATAAATTTGTAAGTCCCAAACAGTTCTTTCTATTCATATACGTTTTAGGTGCAGTGATTTCAAAGATAGTTCAGTCTGTGGTGCCTATTTTGCAAAGCAAACACCAACACATAATTATCTCCCATAATTATTTAAAATAGCTCTCAAACAATTTCTTTTCTAAATTACATTACTGTGCAACTGGAACCATTAAAAATGATCATATTGTTTAATTAGCCAGTTTCTCCTAATTTCTTCGACAATTCAGATTTTTAATTAACATTTCATAGCTCTTAAACTGAGTGTAATTACTAACAGCTCACATGAAATCCAAACTAAAATTAAATCTTTTAATAAACTGCTATTCTGAAAACTGTGAGGAAATTTAATATTTAATAATTAAGCATTTGCTTGGCTAAAATCCTTACCTATTCCAAATGAAGAACTAGTTCAACAGTCAACATAAAAAATGAAGTAAAATGCCCAAGCACACAGCAATTTCTGTTCAGAAACTAAAATAACAACATAGAAAAAAAGTGTATGCTGCATCGTATCTAAAAAAGTGCATGTTCTCACTTTTAGCTTCTAAAAGAGATGGAAGGCAGAGTTTTGACTTGGTTGAAGATAAAGGCCACAAAGAAGGTCTAAAAAAGGCTAAATTAATGGTGGGCAGCTACCATTTCGGAAGGAGGCAAGGGATGGATTTGTAAAATCAGTAGAAATGCTTAGGGGACAATCCAAGGTTTGGGAGGTATGGCAGAAGACTGTTCCTAAAGATGAAGAAAGACATTAGGGAAGCAAATATTTTAGAAGTGATAGATATTAATGGGAAATTATGGGGAAAAATAAGTGAAAGTAAACTCAGCAAGGCTGCGAGTAAAGCAAAAGAACCTGCTCTTTTAAGGAAAGGAGTAAGTGTAAAGGGCAATCGCCTTGGAAAGTGGAATTCAGCCTACCCAGGGAATAGGCAGGTCTCCTGGGAGAGGAGCAGAAAGGATGGAAGTGTTCTGGAGAGCTAAAAGAATCTTATTAAATACAACAGCAAAGAGCTATGCTATTGCAGAGGAAGGGTACAGAGCACAGTGATAAAACAATATGACTGCGTTTAGAGTCCTTCAGCGACCTCAGAATAAAAAACCCTATACAGGAAGCTTAAATAAGGACACCTATTTATGGACAGGAACAGAGGAACAGCACCAGCATGTAGCAGTAGCACTGCAAAGGTTATGACACAGGACAAGTTATAGTTTGTAAGGGACATAAGAGGCAACAAAAAAAGGTTAATAGAAGGAATAGACAGTGAAACACTTATTTCTGCAATAGGAAAAGAGAGCACATAATGGATGAAGCAGGGAAGTCTTAAGCATTTAACACCTACCTTCTTTCAGTCATTTATTCTCCCCCACCCCAAATTAATTAATTCCGCTTTAACAGCTGAACAGAATTTGATCCTGTGAAGGATCAAACTGGGAATTACTGAGTAATAGTCATCTGAGTTGGGCCAGCATCTGAACTGCCCCCTACACTCCTTTAGGAAGTAGGTGAAGATGTCTCTGAACCTTATCCACCTCAAAATACTGTCAACAACATGAATTTGTTTAAAGGCAAAAAAGATTTGGACTGAAATTCCTTCTTTAACTAGTTCAGAGCAGGAATTTCTGCCAAAGTCTCACTTTTTGGTAACACTCCTGTAGCAGAGTATTACATGAAAGCCTAAAATACTGTTCTTAAGATTTTGATGGAGATGTTCCCTTTTGCACAGTGAGCTTTACCAGCAAATGAAACAGACAGCAAGAAGGAAAATACTCTCGAATTTAGATGACTGGGTCCCAGTCCTTGTCTCTTATCCAAAGTGAAAGCTTGCCGGTGGGAAAGGCGGAGGATGAGATCTAGTGCTTAGGTGTATGTCAGATTTGGAAAATTTCTGTTTGTGCCCTTGAGTAGAGAGGAGAACTGAATCAAGTTCTCCCACATCAAGGGTGAATGCCCTAATCACCAAATTAGTTATGGGATTAACAAATAGAAAACTTCCAATTAAGCCTTGGATTTTTTCCAGCCACAATTATTTGATGCATTCAAATGCTTCTGAGACTTTAATTCACACTGTTCACCAAATTTGCAGTTTCTCAGTAAATGTAAACATACTCATACAGCCCTAATGAATACTGCCTGAAGGTGAACAGGGAAGGAAAGAAAAATTGTAACTAGTTCAACCAGGATACAATTTTTTGACAAAGTGTTCAGCTGGCAGTTACAGCCTTCATCCCTGCCACTCCACTTCCCCCCAGCTTCTTCTAGTGGACTCTCTCTACCGGTGCTTCCATCTTGGAAAGCACTTTGCTTCCTGCATGGCATGGCAGAGCTGCAGAGCAGCAGCAGCTACTTCACCATAATACCATTTGCATTGCATAAATATGGAAAATCAGAGTGTGTTATTTCATAAGACATGCTTTTAAGCTCCATATGTTGCTACCACTGTTCTCACTCACCTGTCCCCCTTCTCATCTTCACATTTGTAAAAATAATGCCAAATTATTATTCATTCTTTGTGAGAGAAGGCATATGTAGAGCACTAACTGGCAACAAAGGGGAGAACAGTGTATTAGCTAAGTCTTGAAAATATTTCTTATTAATGCGCCCATTTTCTCACTTTTATCAGGCTCACATCTGAGTCAGCAATTTTGCCCAAGCTGTTGTTTGAGGAGCAATGCAATAGCCAGATGAAAATGGTAGCAGCCACATCATCTTCATATTCAGTGCTCACTGAGAAGGAGAGGAATGAAGCCACACTTAATCCTCAGAAAAGGTCTGGGGAAAGCAGTGCAGCTGTTCACCAGATTTGGACTTCACCACCTCTCCTCCTGACTGCAAACCATCAGTGTATTGCAGGGGATTGCAGCCAACCATTCCAGAGCTGCCAGTTTGTCTGTCCTTTTTTTGGTGTCTATAAAATATGTTATCAAAGCCATCTCCACATCCTTTCCTTGATGCTAGGAATTGATCGATTTTGGTGGAGTTAGCTTTCCTTCACCTTTCTCATAGTTTTGCATAAGGAAACCACTGTTGCCAAGCTATCATTTTAAAGTGCTAAATTTATGCGTCAGGAATGTTTTATTTTCTCCTTACGCTTTAAGTCAATCATCTTAAATGTTTCTCCTGTGTGCCAGCTATGTTTTGCTGTTTGAAAGTGAAACTTAAAACTACCAAATATCTTATTTTTCACTGTAGGATAACTCCATGTTTGTGGTAAGCGAAATAAGGTTCTGTGAGCAACAGTCTAAAGTTTTAAATCCTTGCTTATCATCTGTGGTAAATGTACAACTGACTTCTCTGAAGAGCAGCTTCAGTAGCCTCTCAGAGCCTGAAGGATCTCTCCCAAAAGGGAAATGTTGGCTTAAGAAAGCAAAAGTTTTGCTATTTCCTTCCAGTTAGAGCATGATGGGCTGCACCATTCTACATGGTCACATTTTACACCCAGCAACCTCATGAAGACTCTTCCAGAAATGAAAGTATTTGCATTACTGACACAGGAATGAGCAACAGGCACGCAATGGAATCAAGCCAAACCTGAGGAGCACGAGTGACAACTCACTAAATAGCTCAACCCCATTATGAACGCATGTGCTGCATTACTTGACTTGTAGCTCAAAGTCACACAGCATGTGATAGAAAAAGGAATTCAAACAGGAAGAGGGAATATCTTCTAATAAATGGAAAAAATATTAACATTCACATAGGAATAGATGTATTTAAAGAATTCCTAAAGGAATTTCAATATAGTTCAATTCTACTTGTTCAGGATAAGCAGCAGCACATTACAGGCAGCCTGTGATTAATATCACCTACAGAAAATGAAAGGTTTGCAGGGAGCTGTGATAGTGGTTAATACAATAGAGACAGCAAGTTGTTTTAATGAAAGTTACTCTCAGCCTTAAACTAGTTTGTGAGGCCAAAAAACCCTCTCAGGATCCATACTGCCAAACTTGCAAGCTTCAATTTAGGTGCCTAGAAAAGCACTCCTCAAAGCAGTGGGAAAGAGGCAGGTGTCCTTGAAGGCTTCCAGAAGGGAAAACCCCTCTGCCCAACTTTCAGCCTCTTTGTCATCAAACAGGTTTACCTAACATATTTTAAAAGATTCATCTCTAATCCCACTAGTTAATGCTGTATTATCAAACACTTCACTTTATTATAAAATAAGTACTTGTCAATCTTCCTTGCTTTTATTCTGGATGTCATTTCCCTTCCAGGTCTCTGTTGCGAAAAATTAATGGCTTGATTTCAGAGGTTGGTAGATGTTAGATTACTGTAGAGTTTCTGCACAGGCAACGACCCAACACCAATAATAGAAGAAAAATATTGGAATCATACACAGAAAAGTTGCAAGAAAAACATGATATGCTGGGGAAAAATAGTAAATTCAGAATGTGTGATTTTTCTCTCATTATATGTATATGTCTGAAGAATACCTTGATCAGTAAACACTTACTATGGCTGAGAGAAACAGAACAAGCATGCATTCCTGGCTGGCCTCAGTTATTGTAACCAAAATAAACCAAGTTACAGAAAAATTTATTTTTAATTTCATCTTGACAGAGAAAGAAAATGAGGTTCATCTGTGTTGTTCCTAAAGTTCTCCCAAACCAAAAAGCTGTTGTAAGAGTTATTATTAGTTACATAAATATCAGAAGCTTGTTGCAATCCAGACTGTGATCACTAACGACTATAGAGCAGAAATCACAGTAAAAATTTAGCAACTAAATGGTTTATCTAACTGAAGCAATAATGAGCTGCCCTACACCCCTCCTAATAAATTCAGCTTCCACCTACCTGTCTGGCCTGTTTTAGTTCCTTGTTCCCACCACCACGAGATTTCATTCGACCTGCATCCGTGGTTTATTTCACAGAAGCCCATTCATCTTCGCCATATACACTGCTTCCTCTCAGAAGCCTCTGTTGCTCCACTCTCCCTTTCCAGGCATCAACAGCCGTCCTCCTCATCCTTCTCTAGTTACCTTCTGGCATCCAACTTGTGTGGGACATTTAGTGCCATAGGAATGATGATGTTTTAGCAGAATTCAAGATGTTTTCATGCCTCTCCTGTGAAAAAGCTGCTTTCAATTGTCTCCCTCATTTCCTTTAGCTAGCCCATGCTGCTGGTCCCTGGGCCTGAATCATTCCAATATTTGCTTCCCCTGTACCTGCTTTTACTCCACAGGGCACCTTTAGTAAATACTGAAAAGTCTCCCCAGTGACATTCACCACAACTGATTCAGCTACTCTTCCTTTAGCTCAGCCACCCCCTACTTCCTTTTAATACCTTCATTTCAACTCCAAGAAATCTCACACTGACAGTCACTGAGACCTTTTTGATGTCCAGGACTTGTTCCTCAAAATCCCAAGGCATTTCCTGTCTCTGCTTCTCTCTCCACATGTAATACTGTTGATTTCTTTAAAGAATACCAAATGAAAACATTTTGGCTGTTCTCTTTCTTTCAATCCTACTTTTCATGGAGAGAAATGAGCCAGCCTGGCTCTGCCATGTTCCCCATCTCTCTCTTCTATAAAATCTGTGCTTCCCACCTGTCTCATCAGCTGGGATTCATCTCACCTCACTGTTGACACATCTGCACTGTAAATGTCTGTAATGCAGCCAGTTAGACCCAGCTGGTAATTTTTTGCCTTTTCATCAACAGGGAAATATGTCCTCTTAGGGCACAATTCACCTTCCCCCAAGTCACCTTTTAAAAGAGGACAAATGAGTTGTGCCCCCCAAAGTCTCTGCTTTCCTACATCACCTGTAACAGGAGTCTCAACAACCAAGCCAGACAGACGTAGGCTGATAAAATTAAGCAACAAAACAAACGCCCAACGATCTGTACCTATCTTATAGTTGCCCATGCAGGTTCAACACAACTCAGAAGCTTGTCATGCCTCCTTTCTGGTTTGTTCTGATCACCACCACAATGCAGATCTTGGTCCCGTAACTTGTGCATCAGACTTTACTCTTCTTTTTTAAAACTCTTTCTTTTTTTATTCAGGAGATCCGTAAGCCCTGCACTTGTTTCCAACTTAATGCAAAATTGCTCTTCAAATCTCCTCCCATGGTTTTCCATTGCCTCCAGCCTGCCAAAGCCAGGCCAGTGATACTCTGCTCTGTGCAAAGGTCATTTATCACATCGCCATTTGGAGCACTGACTGGCACACTGCATTGTATCAGTGACTGTAACAATACTGTATTGCTCTATTCGTTGTTCTCCTGAAATAATTTATTCTCTCATCTTAAATTTATACTTAAGGACAGAGATAATTTTTCTGTTCTGCATTTACCTATCTTTCAATGGGATACTGTATCATGACTATGCCTTTGAGGTATTATAAATACAAGTAAATAACAAACACACACAGTAACACAATTACATTGGTTTTGCTTACAGCTATGCAATTTTTCTTGGGCATTAGGCAAAAGAAAAATTAGACCTAGCAAATGCTTCTGTGGGACTCCCTCAAATTAGAACATTTCCTTTATTAGAAATGCCGCATAACAAATAAGAGTAATAGAAAAAGTTAACAGATTTACAAAAGGACCAAAGAGCACACATATAATTATATCTAGTTTATTGCTAATTTGTTGGGCTCAGAATCCTTCTGTACATTTACTTTCCTGTATTTTCCTGATTTGGTTTTATTTTCTTCGTTTTGCTGTAGCTGACACACTTGATGGACTTGACAGCACTAGAAAAATAAGGCAAGCCTACAGTCAAAGTTGTTTTCACAAATTTATCCAGCTCTAGGAAAAATATTACTATGTCCTACTTATATTCTACAACTGTAAAACTTTCCAAGTTTTCAAAAGTAAGGTTTTTAAGAGCAATTCTTTCCATTTGTAAGAGGTTATTTAGTTATTCCCATCTGTCACTAAAAATCAGAAACTGCCTTTTTGGATGACAGGCAAAAAACCATGCAAGGTCACCCCTGTAAACTGAAGTTTGTTAAGATCTCTTCAGCTATTTTACAGCTCTGCTTATAAACAATCCTACATTAATAGGATTTTTATTATCCCCAAAATGAAATCATTATCTTAACGTTGAAGAAGCACAAAGGTAGAAATGGTGCACTTTTCAATACCTGGACCATCCACTACCATATTTAACCACATAGCTACTAGGTCATATATACACATATACTTGCAAGCAGGGCAGGGCTCATTTGTAGATCTTTGATGATTTTTTTCTTTTCTTTAAATGTTGTTGATTGAAATCAGTGTCTTAACGTTGCACAGCTCCGTCTTTTGTTTACTGCAAGTGATTAAGGCAACCAATGGCAGTAATTTTTCTCAGCGCTATAAAACAACACAAAATAACACTTTCCAGTTCCACATTTATTCGTGTTGCATAAAATATTGCTGGAAATTCACTTAAATTCCAGTAATGCAGTTCATATGCAGCCAACAGCCAGCCATTGTCAAGGGAGTAAAGCTTTTAACACACCTTGTCCACAACACGAGAGAATCCTGTGTTGATTATGGGATAAAAGGTTTTCTACGATAAGGCATGTTCACTGTGAATTGGCACTTGCTCTGTGAGGTGCTGAGTTAGCCACTGGCGTAACTCTTTGTGTGTACACTGCATTGGCTTGACCAAACTTCTTGGTTTGTCAATAGGAAAACAAGACAAAACTTACGTGTTCAGAAGTCAGAATGATTGTAAATGTGGTTTTGTGATATTCTCTGTGTCACACTCAGCAAGGGGAGTTTCAGTTTCCTGAGATGTGTAATATTCTTCTTGCATTTCCTCTCCCAAGTAGTTACTGCACTCCTTTAAATGACTTCTAAGACTGAGAAAACTCAGAAAATATAGTGCAATTCATCCAACCTACATTTCACAAACTTAAAAAGGAATAAAAATGCTGTTAAAGCTGCATAAATGACAACTTAATCTCACATCAGGTAGAGGTAAACAGAGCAAGAAGCCAAATTAAATGCCATTTCTTTTTCTGTTTTTCTCCTTGGACTGCCACACACCAAACATTTCATATGATCTATGAGCTTTCCAGGATAATAAAGCAAAAAGATACATTTGTATAATTCTTTTGTATTTACAGCAAGACAAATCGTCTTGTTTTGAAACACCAGGGCTGATTGGAGTTGTACAACAGGGTATAAAATTGTCATTGCAGCAGTCTGTGTTTGCATATAGCCAAATATCACACTGACAGAGTACAAGAGGAGTTAACTGTGCTTTGAAGAAATTATATCTGTACATTGTTGTCTGAACTAAACCCCTGAAACCTTGCTTTACACTTCTAATTTTCTAATTTTACTCTGTTTCTAATGTGTGCAGATTGATTCAAAATGTGAATTCAAATCTGGAAAAATACCAGAAAGTTATTTTTACCTATGTTGTCCTGGCTCTACTAAGATGTTTTGGTATGTACATAAAACATGTTTTCTGTTTGCAATTTTTCTTCTGCTTATTCTGTGAAAAACTGAAGTAATAGCAGCCAATGTTTTCAATGGTTGTGCCTGAAACTATCCTTCCATATTTAAGCTTATGGCCTCCATTAAAACCAGACATATTTTAGAAGACATTGGGAGCCATCAACAATTCTCAACAATTTGATCATGATCTGAAAATCTTGCACCTTGTAGACCTAATAAGACCAGATGCTTACACATGGCACAGTTTGTACAGTTCACTCCCATTCCAGCTGAATCCGAGAGTGCCCAGCACCTGCATGGAGAAATCTCCGGTGTGTTCACAACTGCTCCCCCACACCCTGAGGTCTGGGGCACTGCATCAAAGCCCAAGACCAAGCAGCAGCCCCTTCTGCCACATTGTCCAGTTGTGAGCAGCAGCCAGGATTCAGGATCTGAGAGGGACCAGTTCACAAACAGCTCAAGGAGAGAGGTGGGGACAGATCAAAGGGTCCACAGAGTTCAGTGCCAGGAGGCCACAAATGCAGAAGGTTAAGTGTGAGCATGGATAAACTCCTAGCATGCACCAACTTTTGATTCATGCACTTTCTAATCCAAAGGGGGCAACTTTCAACGTGAATGGATTTTTCTTTCATTAATTTGTTCAATGCCTTTTTGAACCTCTAAAAACTTAGAGCATCCATTCTTTGTCACCCGAGCAGAAAAAATTCTATAGCTCAAATAAACATTGCATGCAGAAGTATTTCTCTGACAGAGTTCCGCTCATTTTTGTCATCTAACTCTAGAATTACAACTATTGACAAGATTTGCTCATCCTATCCAAAGCAGACTCTAAAATAAAAAAAGACTATCTATTTCTAAAAATCTCCTCCTCCCTGAAGTGAGTAATGAACAGCAACTTATCATCCCTTCCCAATGCAGAGCAATGTAAATCTAACAGGAATAACTAAGAAAACTTCCCAGTTTGCTTGGTGAGGGCGCAGAATGCCCTTCAACTTCTGTACTCCATAAGGAAACTGAGTACAAAAAAATTTTGAAAGAGGGAGACAGAGAGGGAGAACGGGAGCAATGCGAGTCACTGGATGCCAGCAGAGAAGACACACTTAACTTGAGATCCAAAGCTTCAAGAGTTAATTCCTTGATATGGTTTGGAATGCCAACAGACACAAGTGTTTCTTCTCACATCTTTGTGGTGAAAACATTTGTTGGCTTTGTATAATGTTTTGGCACTGGGAAAACTCTACTGTGTGGCTGTGAGTTTGTCACGCTTAGAATGAAAACTGAGCTGAAGAGGAGTATGGGATATCAGTCACAACAGAGCAACAAAGTCATGGAACCGAAGACCCTCATCTACCAACATCATCCAACAAAACACAGTCAATACAGGACTTTGCATTTCTCTCAGTTGAACTTCATCGAGTTCCTGTTAGCTCAATTTTCTAACCTGCCAAGGTTCCAATGGCAGCCCAGCCTCTGGTATACCAACCACTCCTTCCATTTTATATTGTCCATAAACCTGCTAAGGGTGTATCCTGTCCCATTATCCAGGTCCCTAATGAAGATGTTAAACAGTACTGGTCCCATTATCCAGCCTTGGGGCACACCACTGGTTACTGGTCTCTAGCTGGACTTTATGCAACTGATCATAACAACCTTTTGAGTTTATCAGTTCAGTCAGTTTCCAGTACACCTCAGCACTCACTTACTGAGAAAATTAAATCCCCAACAGACAATAACATAACCATTCTCTCTTAAACTGAGTCGGCCAGAAGAACTCAGAACACTTTGGTGCAAAGTGCATCACTTTGTAAGTCAAATACCTCAGTCCAGCTTCACTCACTTTCAGCTGCAAGGTGCCTGCTGGGAAGAAAACAGTGGGATACCCAGTGCCATAGGCATTCTCCATGGTGTTCAGACTTTCACTGTAGTTGACACCACACCACTGATGCTAGTCTTTCCTTAGCTTTTCTCCCCTGAGATAAAAGATAAGGTCCTAAAGAGGGACATAATATGTCCTAATATACTACTGAGGCTTTTATCAGTAGCATGTAAAAAATTTGATTCCCTTAAGAAGTAGATTATCCTACGGCCATATGGATTTTCTGGGACATACTAATCATTGTGATGTCTGTCAGACATCACGTTCTTCACAACTCCACTAGGAGTAACAGAGCTTACAGCAGGTCCCGAAGGAGGGTCCTCATGGTTCAGCTGCTTTGCAGGAAGCATGCCCATGATCATGATTTCTCCCTCTGTCCCCCCGTATGCCCTGTCCAAAACCCACATGATTTTTATAGAGCCTGACTGGACCATTGGTCACTCCCATCTAAAACCTGAAGAGCATTTCACAGGCCTAGTCCGAGTCTGACACCTGCTGCTCAGAGCTCTGCTGAACTTGTGGGATCCACAGTGGGACAGGATCCACAAACTGGCACAACATGCTGCCCATGTGTCACACATCCATCTCATAGTGGAAAGACTGCAGCACTAGCATTTTACAAGTAGCCAGGCAAATTCAGAGGCCACATAAATGTGGGATCTAGAAGTTTTTAATCTATTTAGTGTGCCTGTGCTTTAATTTTTTCAGTAAAAATGGGATTTCAGTTAAGGAAAAAAATCAATAGCAGCTCTGCCTTTCAGCTGTGTTTCTGAGGGCTAAGCGACCCTTCAGCCTGGTAATCCATAAAGGGCCTGTTCCCCATTCTTTTCTGTTTCTCATTTCATAGCTTCGATTCTCTTAAAATCTCCTTCCCCGGGCACTTAAGTCTGTGATTAATTTGGATATTTCACACTTTGCTGTGTGTGAAAGTCAGGTTTACCTACAATCATAAATGAACTAGGCTATAAATAAAGTCATCACTGTACATTGTGATTCACTGAGCTCCTTTCCTTTTCAGGTTGTTTTTTCAAATGTATCTTAAGCATCTGTATTACAAGATGCCAGTCTCAATTAAAACAGAATGAAGAGACATAGGGCTAACTTCACCTTCTGTAGTTATTTGCCACCAGACAAAATAAATATAAAACTGCCACTATTCTGTTACAATACAATTTCAGAACTTTCACACCCACAAGTCTCGAGCAGCACACTTTCCAGCTACACTCTTACAATTAATTTTTTAAAATTAACCCATCATTATATTTTGCCTTTATTAAAGTCACATGAAATAAATAAAGTCACATATAATGCATATTCTTAACCAAAGTTATCTATTGCCTGTTTCCAAATTAAACAGTTGCAAATGCTGAGATAACTATAAATGCTGAGATAACTATAAATATCCCTCTTCCTCATTATTCCAATTCCAAAGAAATTACTGAAAAACTACAAGTTCACTTCTGCTTTGCCAAGGATCATTGAGAATTTCCCAATACATTTCAGAAAATCTCAGAGTAGCAACGGATCCCAAAATGTTTGCAGAGGATAAAGCAGTCTGGCATTAGACTGCTGTCTGCTGATGCAATGTAAAAGCCACACAGGTGACAAATAACTGATAATTTGAGAAGAGCTTAGAAAGGAGTGATTTTCAGAAGGCTTTCCATATTTTTTTTCATCTGTCAGGTAAAATATAATACATAATATATAAACAAATATTATGTTATGTTATGTTATGTTATGTTATGTTATGTTAT
>VZTI01004719.1:33341-44471 GCA_013397865.1 Struthidea cinerea
TTATATTATATATCGTCTCTCCCTGGAAATCAAAGCTCAAAAATACATGGGAAAAAGATTCAGATATGAAATGAAGGCCCACAGAAAAATGTACCAGGAGGAAGAAGCAAGGGGAAAAAGAACGTTCTGATTAAAAAAAACCAGCTGTATATTACCATCACATAAAAAATCAATTTTTCTCTATTTGATTAAAAAGCAGGTTTGTGTAAACCTCTCCTCAGAAACCAGAAATTAATCATTTAACAGACGATTTCTACATACTCATAGGTGGGGGGCATTTTCTTTTATTTTCTTATTGCCAAGAGAGATTAAAGATGACACGGGAGGAAGGTGTCAATACTGCTGCCTCTTCGCAGGCTCAGTTCAGGAATCACTTCAGAAACTACGAAGAGTTGGTGGTATCCTGAGTTTCCCTAGCGGAAATCAATGGCATGTCCTACATAAAGTTCTCAGTGCAGGCAAAATATCCTGCATGTTCCTTCAGTAAGAGTCCTGATGTATCTCCATAACGAAGTTACAGACCTGAAGGACTTCTTGTGCAGGAAGGCGAATGCGATGCTCATTGCAGACAAAAGGCTTAATTTTTCCACATTCAGAAAAGGCTTATTCAGTGTCTACATTAAGCCTACTGAACCACTAATTCCAGCTTGGAGGTCCATTAGGAAGTAAAGCCTTTGCCCACAGACAAAAAAGTAAAGCTATGCCCTCATTCAGGAAGGAAGATGGGAAATGAGGAAATGGCAGGGAAAAGCAAGAAAATAGAACTTTGTTTTTCTTTTCTTTTTTTTTTTTTTTGATCAGGAGAAAACAGAAGAAGCAAAAAATTCAAAAGGTCTTTTACATCAACTATCTTCTGTAAAGAAAGATTCAGGAGAGCTTCAGTAAAACAAGTAAGTCCCACACACCTTCTGGAAACCCTCTGCAGTTGTAAGTTAGAATTATTAAAAAAAGGTGAAACGAGGTTAGTGTAGATCTGGTTCCATCCTGCCATATTGGACAGATATTACCATAATTATTTATGACATATTCCAAAAGCACTCTAGGAAAAATTACTATAAAATTAATTTCAGTGTACCTTTAAATACAAAAGATTCACATCATAAAGACAAACTGGCATCCCAAGTTAATAATGTTCGTCTAACGTAAACTCCAAATGCATGTCCCTTTATGTTCTATTCAACATTCAGCATTATTTTTGGGGGAGAGGAGGGCTGGGTTTGGTTTGTTTTGTTTTTTTTCTCTTAAATACAGTCTTCCAATCTAAAGCTGTCATGTAAAACTTACATGGATGTTTATAATTGTGCTGGAAATAAAATAGCTAGAGCCATTTAGCTCAGTCTAGCATGTGGAAAGAAGGCTGGGGGTAAAACAGCAGTCTCGGCTCTCCTGGGGCACTGACAGACACATCAAACACCAAGGGTCAAGGAAATCTTCCCCTTTTCACATGACATAGTGCCATTAAAATCTGCACAAAAACCTATTTGCAATCCATTAGGAAACCGTAAGGCAATTTCTTTCAAAGTTTTTAAATACTATTTTTAAATATTTCTTTGGAAAGCACAATAATTCATGGCAGTGCTCACAGAATGGGTCCAGCATAGAAGGCTGGTCATCAATCTGATTTAACATGAGCCAAAGTGTGTAGTGGCCAAAGAGAAGCAAAGCTTGACACATTTCATTTTTACACACTGAATTGTCCAATCACATCCGATCTACTAAAAAAAACCAACCCAAAGTCGTATCTCCACTGATAATCATCCCTTCATATACTTTTTGGCTTTAGATACCATGGTGACAGAAACAGGCATTGGAGGAGGTGTCCTTTTCCTTCAGTCCCACTCAGAGTTTCATAGTGTTGTCTATTAAAAACACAACTAACTTTTAACCGGACACAGTTCAGAAACAGAAGGTGAGTAGTAACATATAAACATGTGCTCATGCTCCTTCAGTCAAAGGGACCAGAAAATCTGGGAGAATAACGCTTTGGAGACCTTTATCCCATCCATCAAGGTGCTTCCAAGGAAGAAATCAGGTCTCCATTTTAAAAGACAGGTGCACTTTGGAGGCAGTCCCTGTCATGCCAGTCTCACCACACGGACTGGGTTTGGTAACCGCTCCCCAGCTCCTCAGCACACAGATGCTATAGATTGAACAAAAATGTAGGCATTCTCAAAAGAAGAATGTAACCTCTTGGACAACTACACTAACATGCACTAGTCAGGAATATGCAATCAGTGGAAAAATGAAAAGGATTTTAAAGGAAAGCAGCTGCATTTCTGTGTTTTAAGAAACAGACAATTCATAATACAACTGTCCTTTCATTGACTGTGTAGATTAAGCCCTGTAAAGGAATGAAAACACAGGAAAGTCACAGAAGTAATCAGTTAATTTTTACAATTACATAAGAAAATGAGTATGATTATTTTTCATGTAGTTCCAAATAGGCATTTATTCTTCTCATTAGCAGGATAAATTAAGTAATACATTTTGATAATGGTAAAGCAGTTAATTTGTTTTCATAAGTTCATGCAAAATTTCAACATGATCAAATACCATTTATTTGTAACTCATGAGTCGAGAAGCCTCTGTTGCCACATTTTTTCAACAAATCTGCTTTGGGCACGCTAAGGACAAGTACTGTCCTATTCTTTCAAGCTCTGCAGCATCATTCCCAGAAATTTGTATTGAACACCTTAATATTTTTCCACTGATGTGAGCTAAGGAGTACTTAAACCACTGAAATGACACGCTGAGGTCAGCATGCTGGTGCTAGGTACAAACGTCCCACTTTACTCCATTTCAGGGCTCTGAGAGCCCAACAGGTTCACCAGCACTTGTCATTTTCTGTTCCTTAAAGCACAAATAGCTTTCTACACAGGAGACTCCCAACAAAGCAAAGCAAATACACAAAACCAACCAAGCAAGCAGTCCCATCGTGTAACAGCCTATCTGCTGGGCTTGGAGAGAATTTGCACTCAGATTCTTTTTCTTCACTTTTAGGAGTGGGAAGGTAGGAACCAGGTGCAAGGAAGCAAGAAGGAGAATTGCTGCTTAAATCTAAACGCACAGACCTTGTGGAAACATCACAGGAAACCCTTCTATTTTTTGTCACGAAACTTATCACATGGGGAAATTTCCTAAAACGCCCTTTTCTACAGGCAAATAGAGAATCTCAGCCCTTATTTCTACACACACACATACCCTGATGCATGTTTGCTCCTAGTTTTCATTAAGATCAAAGGTGTGTGGCTACAGCAAAACAAGAAATGTATATTCATTACTGACCAAGCAGAGGTAATTTGTGCTCAGGGGTAAGTGCCCGACACACCATCTCATGACAGCAAGCAGGTCTGCATTGATCACAGCTGGATTATTGGGTGGGAAGACAGATGCCTTATGTGCTATCACTCCTATAAATCAGCCCCCTTTCAGTCCCTAACTTTTTCCCTCAGATTAATTTTTTTCTCAGACCTAAAACTTATTGTGATGGTCCTTCTTATTACACACCAAGAAAAAGATGGTGCGGGGGTGTAACACCATAGGTTTTCAGAAGCCTCCCTTAATCCCCACACTCTTCTTCAAAGACAATGGACCTGTTCCTTGTGTTCTTTCTTTGTTCCTTTTCAGGCAAGCAGTGGCAGTATAATAAGCTGCAAGTTTTGCAAAGTGGTGAGCAGAAGCAGTTATAGACTCTTAAAAATAATAAAATAAAATAATAATAATAATATAAAAACCCACAGAATAATATACTTAAGCTTGCAGTTACCAGCTAAGAAGGCCATGTGGGAAATCAACTCCTGCATTTTCCAAGCAACCAGACTCACCCCACACTTCAGCACCTCCCTAATAAGTCTATTTATGAAAAGTAAAACTAAAATAAAAACAAACAAACAAACAAACAAACAAAACAAAACAAACAAAAAAACCCCCAAAAACAAAAACAAAACAAAACAAAACAAAAAAAAAAACAAAAAAAAACAAAAAAAAACAAAAAAAAAAAAAAAAAAAAAAAAAAAAAAAAAAAAAAAAAAAAAAAAAAAAAAAAAAAAAAACAAAAAAAAAACACACAACGAAGAGAACCAGAGATACAGCTTGAGAGGTTCTCAAACGTGAGGTAATTAGTCATGGACAAGCTGAAAAAAATCCTTGGTGGTAAATTTTAATCAGCACATTTAAAAAAACCTCAAGCCTCTATTTGGAAATATTTGCCGAGACTCACTCGCTCAGAGTAAAACATACTGTAGATAAGCCATCTCAGAAAAGGCATTTGAATCACTCTTATATTTCATCATTTTGTTTTCAGGAGTTGTGCTACATGAAGATGTTTTGATGACCCAATATCCTGATGTTTTGGCAAGAACCTTGCTTTACTGCCTGCCTGCTGAAAAGCCAGGCTGTCAAGATTATGCAGCATTTCAGCACTACGTCTGGTGTTTCTTATTTAAATAGTTTACTACTAATGTCCTCTGGTGCATGTCCTCCTTGTGCTCCTCTTGCTTTTTCTGAGACTCGTGTGGCAGATGGTTCAAATGGCGTGACACATGCTTGGTGTAGAGAAGGAAAGTGACAGGTTGGGTGGGGCTTTGAGCAACCTGGTCTCATGGAAGGTGTGTCCCTGTCTATGGCAGGGTGTTGGGAACTAGATGACCTGTAAGGTTCCTTCCAACCAAAACCATTCTATGAAACCATTGCTGAAACCCTGGACATGGCCCCCAGAGCCAAGACTCATCGGTTGAGGAGAGCCATGTCTGAGTATTAAGTTGTGTGGGTTTGGATGACTTGGTGTACTTGGTGGTATCTTTTCTCTGCTGTTTCTCAGACCCTTTCTGCCTCTTCTTTATTTACACACTGTAACCACCAGGCGTGGATGTTTCCACAGGAGGATGGTTTTCCAGTGCTGATCCTAGCAGCTCCAGAGCCACAACTAGTACCAGGATTTGCCAGGTGCTCAGGCACTAGGAGAAATTAGGACTCTGGTAAAACAGAAGTACAGGAACTGAGCTGCAAGTTCATACTTTTTCTTTTTTTCCTTTTTTTTAACTGTTTTCATTCTTTTGAAATCTTTCTTCCAAGTTTTCTTTAAAGAAAGATTTTCAATTTTACACCCAGAAGAAGGAAATTGAATCATCCTACTATGAAAGCTGACAGCAACAAAATTGCAAGCAAATGCATTATACTATATTTTGGCTAAATTTGTGTGCATTCTGCACAAACCACATAAAAGAGATTTCTGTTTCTCACAGTCCTGTGTTCATTGATCTGGATTTCTCTGAAACATTAGGATTTCCAAAACAATTCACAAACAAACAAATAAACAAACAAACCAAACAAAAGGAAATAAATTTGTTCAGGCTTGTACTGTACTTTCGATGTTAACTTGTCACCTACAAAAAAATATCGGAAATACTATCAAGAGTATCTACACAAGCAATGAGTTGAAAAGTGAAGGAGTTGGTAGAGTACAGAATTATCTAACCCCAGGACACAGCATATTTATTTTGCCCACCTCTGTGAGTTTATTTCTGTGTTAACACTGTAGTAACAAAACCTTTGTGGCTACACTGCCCTGCAAAGTAAAATTCCTTAGGGAACTGGTATCATTTTGCTCCACCAAGCATTTACATTCATTTTGCATTATGCATGCAACTCCACACTTCCCCGTTTACTAGTTACAGAGTAAACTTTAACTGGAGTCAATAATATACATTAATAGCCTCCAACTGTATGTTTGCTGAGATACTCTCAAGTACTCAAAGCGTAGCATGAATAGCATGATCATTTCACAAACCATTTCATCTCAATGTGAGGATGTGTGTATCTCCCTGCTATTATAAGAGCAAGTCTGCAATACCAATATCTAACATAACACTGAGAGGACATTCTTTGTTTTTTAAATCTTACCAGCTCTTGTATGCTGGAAGGCATTGGGGGACTAACTGGATCATATTCTTCTATGAAGAATACCACCCAAGGGAAGAAAAGGTGATGTTACTTTGGTTTTTACCTTCTATTTTTTGACTTTGATGGAAAGGCAAGGCTCCCCTGTTAAGCAACCTTTGCCAGAGACTAATTCACTGGAAAATTGCTTCTCTAGTTCTAGCTCTTTTTCCTCCTGAATTGCATCTGA
This sequence comes from Struthidea cinerea, assembly GCA_013397865.1. Lineage (NCBI taxonomy): Eukaryota > Metazoa > Chordata > Aves > Passeriformes > Corcoracidae > Struthidea > Struthidea cinerea. The sequence goes on from VZTI01004719.1 coordinate 39,469, forward strand.
TTGTCTCCAGTGGCAGATCAATATACAAACATGACAGACTTGGCCAAGAATTACTTTGCCTCTTCTGATTTCAAATTACATATATGAATCATTTTTCTGATTACTATTTTCAATATTTGAAGTATATTTTTCTAATACTATAACTTTCCCAAATCATTATTAGAAATGTAAAATTTGTCGATGCACATTTTCTCCCAGCTTAGTTATGATTCTCTAAGGCCTTTATGCAGCCAATCACTGAGGTAAGAAAGAGCTCCACGTAAAGAACACAACAGCTGAGGGGGAAAAAATTCCTTTCAATTACTCTTGGTACAAATGGTCAATTTCTTCGGATGGCCAGAGATGGGCAGGTATCAAAACCAGAAAAGTCTTTCCCAAATAATAACCAAAACATCAGCTTTCTCCAACACCTCAAAATCTTTTCTACTCTTTTGTGTATCAGCATGCTACAGATCTTGCTACAAATGAGGCAATACAGTTTTGTGGGAGTCTTTGATTAAGCTACAGACAACACAACATTGAAACCAGCAGTGTTACTGCTAGACATCATCTCCAAACCAAATTGACATGGAAATAGATGAGCTTTGCCTAATGAAATGCGAAACAGTTGCATCCCCTATTAAATTTGGGGGCTGGACTAGATGATCTCCAAAGGTCCCTTCCAACCCTAACTATTCTGTGTTTCTGTGATTTGTATGCATTTTTGTGTCACATAACTGAGAGGAGAAACTTTGTTATGGTGGTAAAGTCTATTATTTTTTCAAACAACTTACAAGTGAAGTGACTACAAGACTGTGTGTCAAAATGCGCTTCATAAGGAATAACCAGCATGAATAGCTTACCTCTTAAATAACAAGGAAGCATCTAAATAAGAGCAGCTTAATAGAAGTCACGTTAATAAATTGACTTCAGTGACAGCACTTGAATTATCATTGAAAAAAATTAAAAATAAAAAAGTTCTTTTAGTAAAACTGATGTGCTGTCTCTTTCAATGAAATTTTCATTTGCCAGTCATTATCATTTTGGTGGAAGACTAAATTATTTGCTGCTTGTCAGTGAGGGGCAGAGTGTAGACAAAATGTAAGAAGTTGACAAGTTAGATGATAGAAATGAATAAAATTTATGTTCTTATGAACCTAATGGCAAGTAATTATCTCTGAACTGGCAGTACAAATGTGCTTTTTCATCATGAATATCTGACATACATTAGAAATTTCCAGAAGACATATTATTTATACAGTAAAGCAACAGAGTGGAAATTTGTTAAATATATAGCTTCTGCACCCAGCATTTAATAGAAAAGTTTAATTGAGTGGTGAACCTTCTAGAAATTTTTTATGCCATGTTAAAAGGCAGGTGCTAAAAAAAAACCCAACGAATAATATCCTGTAAGTCAACATTCTAATTTTTTTTTTTTTTTAACGCTTACCAGAATCCTAGATATGGCTGCACTGTATGTTCTGGTCACAACCTGCAGCAGTAACAAAGCTGGCTATAAGAGGATGAGAATGTGTGTGTGTCTATGTAATAAACAATATCACAAAATACGGCACCTCATAACAACAGTATTAAACTGTAACTTGGCAGCCAAAAAGTTGCATATATCAGAATTATGGTGGACTGTGCTACTGTTGTTCTTTTTCATGTGATTATGTACACTTACACTCTCAGCACAGAAGTCTTGATTCATCCTTTTTTTTAATCTAAGATAGGGGCTGTGCCTCATTTGGATGCACGGTGCTCTAGTCAGCACTTTGTATATGACCCTGTACCTCGATTAGCAAACAATATTCAGATCCTGCTAGAAAGACAGAATGTTTAATTTCCTTGTGGACGGCACAACATTATTCACCCCTTAAGTACTTAAGTGGTTCACTAATAATTTATCCTCACAATATCCCTGAAAGATGAACAGCTGGTATTATCCAAACTTACGATGAGAAAACAAAGCACAGGAAAATCAAGGTCAAACATACCCATTTAAAGGGAGATGCCTATTTTGAGTATCTAGACCAGGTTATTGCTGAATACACAGCACAACATGGCTACAGCTGCAAACATTCACGAGCAGCTAGAAGGAGCCACCAGAGGAAAGCTCAGTGAGCTCTTCCTGCTCTGAGCTGAACCATGCTTGGGCACCTTCAGTGACAGCCCTCGCCCAGCTCCTCCAAGACATCGTCTGGAGTGGCAGCTGGAGGCCAGGCAGGGTGCACTACAGTGACTCAATGACACTAAATGTCAGCATGTTGGCAATTGCATGGTGTCTATAGGTGTCTTGGAGCACAGTTTTCTTTTTTTTTCTTTTTTTTTTTTAAGAAAAAAAAAAATTGAGAGACTATTTTGCCATTAGAAGTTTCATTCAGCAGTTCTGTATAAAAGAAAATAGTTTTCATACCTAGAAACATCAGGAATTCTTAACATGCCTTGCGCATTAGTACTGAAAAATTAAATGCATGTGTCTTGGAAGTTTTAAGAAATGAATCAGGCCTACTCACTATATTTGGTTTCAAAGAACTTTTGCAGGAACTAAGTATTTTTAAGTTACGTAGGAGTACTACAGGTTCAACTTGTACAAAAATTATCTCAAAGAACATCTTATATACAAGTGGGCAGGATTTGCTAACTGATTTTTGGAGCTGATAAATCTAAAAGTGACTAAGCAAGTATGCCTGATACTCCAAAAGTGTTATTTTTGTGTAACTATACTTCCTAAAAACCCTTGAGCACTGCCTTGTAACAGAACAACGCGGAACAGGACAAACAGTCCTCCACGGAGCTGACAACTCCTAGTGGTTATAAGAAGTTACATTGGGCAGATTGCTTTGTGCTCCTCAGCTTCACTGTACTGAGTCCTTCCTGCTCAGGAGGAAAGAGGTAGGTGTGATTTGAGAAAACAGCACTCTCAAAGGATGACAACTACTCTCACAAATGCTATCCCAAGGTTCTCTTCCCCAGAAGTGACCGTGCTCTCTCATAAGTGATTCTCCATAGGTTCTTCCATCCAAGGGCTTAAGAAAAGGGTATAGCCCACTTGGATTTTCTCCCATTTTAATACAGCCCCCCATCACAGGTAACATTAGTTGCAGGACACAGAAGTGCCCTGTTATTAAGTTGGCACCTCAGAGAATATGAAGAATGGAAGGAGCTTAGTTAAATGAAAATCAGCTTGGCTGAAGTTTTCAGTCAACAAAGAAGAAAATTAGTTTTGTTGCAGTATTTGTCTTCACTGCCTGTCCCATTACCAAAATTTGTTGCATTCTACTTGAGAATATCAAACTCTTATAGTACAGCAGTCCTGACAACTTCAATATTGAAAGGGAAGCATTTCAAAAAGCAGAACACCCTCACAGCTTGCTTCCTGAGGCTGGTACTCCAGAATGGATTTTCAGTTTCAGCAGATGAGAAACACAGTACTTTGAGCAAGTTTGTTTTCACTGCATTATTTCACAATTTATGGAAAAGGTATTTTATTGACAACAAAATTACAATATTTATGTCTTTAACCCATATAAGGCTATATGTTATTATCTGACATCCATCAAAGACCAACAGGTATCACGAAATGTTAACTTTAATTACTTGTGTGTGACAGAGGAACAATATCAGTGAATACCACAGGACAACAGCATTAGTGCACATGCACATCCTTTTGCTGATAGAAAAGTTAAATATAATATGTTTCCTAAGCAGAAACATCTAAGAAATCAGTCTGTACCTAACACACAACCGACACTGCAAATTCTTTGCTGGGTTTATTGTATGTGGGTTTTTGCCCACCAGCAGGAGGAGCTCTTTGCTTGGTCTTGTGCAAAGCATCTGACACTGTCCCACACGACGTCCATGTCTCTGAACTGGAGAGACATGGACTTCACAGATGGACCACTTGGAGAATAAGGAATTGGCTGGATGGTCGCACTGGAAGAGTTGTAGTCAATGGCTCAGTGTCCAAGTGGAGACAAATGAAAATCGGTGTTCCTCAGGGGTCTGTTTGGCACTGGTACAGTTCAACATCTTTTTTGGTGACATGGACAGTTGGGACTTGAGTGCAAGTTTGCCAAAGATACCAAGCTGTCTGGTGAGGTCGACACATTGGAGGGAAGAGATGCCATCCAGAGGGACCTTAGGCTTAGGAGGTGTGTCTGTGGGAAACTCATGAAGTTTGACAAGGCCAAGGTTCTTCACATGGGTCAGGGCAATCCCAAGCACAAATACAGACTGGGTGGCAAATGGACTGAGAGGAGCCCTGAGGACAAGGACTTGGGGTGTTGGTGGATGAAAAACTGGACATGACCTGTCAGTGTGTCCTCAGAAAGCCAACAACAAAGAAATGTGTCCACCAGATCAAGGGAGAAGATTCTGCCCTTTACTCCACTCTTGTGAGACTCCACCTGGAGTGTTGCATCCAGCTCCAACACCCCCAAGATAAGGAGGACATGGACCTGTTGCAGCAAGTCCAGAGAAAGGCCATGAAGATGATCAGAGGGCTGGAGCACCTCTCCTATGAAGACAGGCTGAGGGAGCTGGGGTTGTTCAGCCTGGGAAGAAGAAGGCTCCGGGGAGACTTTAAGGCAGCCTTCCACTACCTTAAGGGGCCTCTGCAAGATAGCTGGATGGTGTTTTTTTAAAAAAGCATGTAGTGACAGTGCACGGGGGAATGGCTTCAAACTGAAAGAGGGCAGGCATAGATGAGGTATTAGCAAAAATTCTTTACTGTGAGGGTGGTGAGACACTGGAAGAGGTTGCACAGAGAAGCTGTGGATACCTCATGGGGTAGGAGGACTGGAACTGGATGATATTTAAGGACCCTTCCAACCCAAACCATTCTACCATTCTATGATTTACTAAAAGAAAATAGTACTCATTCAGTTTGTTGGAGGTTTACAGCCTTCTTGGCTCCTCCTGAACAGAGAGCAATTGGGAAAGAATTTAAGATGTATGAAGGTTGACCTGGAGAAAAGAGAATGAGAAAGGAAAACAAAAGGGAAGGAAAAGGAAAGAAAGGG
>VZTI01004719.1:44537-74855 GCA_013397865.1 Struthidea cinerea
GGAAAGGAAAGGAAAGGAAAGGAAAGGAAAGGAAAGGAAAGGAAAGGAAAGGAAAGGAAAGGAAAGGAAAGGAAAGGAAAGGAAAGGAAAGGGAAGGGGAAGGAGAAGGGGAAGGAGAAGGGGAAGGAGAAAAAAGAAAAGGTCCCCCAAATCAACAAACCAAACCCAACAAAAAAATCCACACAAGTACAGCAAAGGCAGTATGCTTAGTCCATCAATTTCTGAAAAATAAAAAAACCCCAACCTTAAACCACGCATTTTTGGGCTTCTCAGGATGACTACCAGTATTGGAAATATGTAAAAATACTGAAGCAGCTACCTGAAGTCAGTTACTGAGTTAACTACCTGAACTGACAGCACCTGGGTTTTCCCCCATACACAGCAAAAAAAGCAAAAGAAAGTTAATTTTCTGAAGTTATAACACTTTTATGATTTAAAAGAAATAAATCAGTTTGGGTGTTCTAATAATAAAATTTTCAGTTAAAAAGTAAAGATCTCATGCCTGCTATTAAATGTAGGAATATGGACAAAAGGAATGTTTGAGCTGGGCATTAAAAAGGAACTCTCAATTTCTGAGAAGTGAAAGGTTCCCTCAAGGTTTCTATTACTGTTTCTCAGCAGGTCTACACATGCAGTAGCAATTTGGTGCTCCCAAGCAAAAAATACTGAAGGTTTAAGGTCAGTGTCTATTGTCCTAGTAGGAGAGAGAAGATAAAGCACTAAACAGCAGCTATCTTCAGTTATCTAGGATTATACAAACCTGAAGGATTCCTTTTTATTTCAAACCCATGCTGGGCTAATCGGGTTAGCTCTTAAATCAGAAGACTCTGTTACATTAGCTTTCTGCAGATACATCATTACAGCTGTCACTGCAATGGTTTTCTTCTATTTTCTTTAGAAACCATAGGCAACCGTACAATTTTAGAAATTTCCTCTATTACATACAGATACCTGTTTCTCTTCCCTCTATCTGATTTGAAGGACAATAGATAAAATCTCTTATTCAAGTGAATAAGTGATGCTTTCACCTTTATCTTCAAATTTCTATTTTTTACCCTTACCCCCAATTTCTACAAAAAAAAAGTGCAGGAGGGTCACACCTGTTTCCCTTAAAATATTTCAAAATTCACTGATTTTACTCCATATTTTGAGCACAGTACTTCCAACTACATCCGTACATTTGCTATTTACTAAGTCACTCTGTGAAGATGGACAGAGATGTCAATTTATCACCTCTTACATCCACGTGAGGATGGACACAAAATGCTCTCTGGAAAGGCTTTCTCCTTTTCTCACTTGGTAGCCACAAGAAGGTGCATAAATGATGAGCTCAGTCCATCCACTTAGACTTTCCTATCCCACATATCCACCAGGCAGGATCAGTCCTGTCCATCATTGTCACACCAGAATACAGACAAGGAGGACTTGTACAAGAGTTTTTTGACTTATCCTGCCAGTATCCAAGTCATAACTTCACTCTCAGAGAGTCACTGCCCCGTGCCCATCTATCTCATTAATTTTCACCTACTAAACTACTACCTGACCCCAGCATAAGCCACATTTTCATTTTGCCTAATGACTCACCCTGCCATTTCTCTCTAGAGTACCTTCTCCCTGGCTGACCCTTATGCAGGGAAGCAAAGTCCAATCAAAGCCTTTAAACTGCATCCCCATCTTCCTTCAAATTCCTCATGAAAATATGTTTTCTGTGGTCTTCTGCAAAACAAAACACCCTTGCACTAATGAGACCACTGGTTACTCAGGACTACTCAGTAACTACTCAGGACTACTGATTTATACATGCAGTTCTTGCCAAATCACCCTCCTAAACAAGAAACTCCCTCATCATCCAGCTTCCTGAAACCAGTAAGCAAATGCATTTTATTTACCTGTTGAATCCCTCCATAATCCTAAAATTAAAGCTCTCTGGTTGGCTTAAATTGTATTTGTAAATACAGCCTACGTGATTGTACAAACCTCTGGTTATTGTCATGTACATTTTTACGAATAGCTGTTGCAGCCTCCTGTTCCCGGGTTATAAAACTAATTTGTTTTTAAAGAGAAAATTAGCATTTCTCAATCCTCTGAATAAACTCAAAGGACTATCAGAGACTGAGAACATTTTGGTAAAGGTGTTAGCAAACCATGCCTAGTGTAGCCACTCCCTTGACAATTTTCCTGCAACTTTAGTAATTCTTTTAAAAACTCCTTTTGGAATTAAAATAATTTGCAGTGATCTTTCTTTTCACATGAAACAAAGAGCTAAGTACCGATTTAGCTCATTAAAGCTTAATCATTAAGCTAAGGTGACTAATTTAGCACTAAAACTACCTCCAAAGTGTCTTTTGCATCTGAGTTACCTAATCCTGAAGGGGCCTATTTTCCTCTGTTGACTAAAAGGGAAGGATAAGCAATTGCATCACTAATGCAGGTACTTGCACCAAGTTGTGTGAAAGCAGGTAAGGTGAGTATATGCCTCATGCCTGTGTTCTCAAGCTTAAACACAAAACCTACGTGTTTGATAAATATGAGACAATTAAAATCTCAGCAATAACTAATGATTTTTTTAAAATCCTTTCATTTTACACGCCGAGTAATACCTTCAGACCCTACTTCACGATCACCAATTTACCACATTTTGGAGAAAAATAATAAGTCACGGTGCTTTTGCAAAAAGCGTAATAGGATAATTTAAGACTGAGGCTACATGCTGGAGACACGTTCCATCTCCATGTCAGCAGAGCACAACCCAGTTCAACAGGTTAAGGCAGATGAAGAACGGAGTGTGTGAGAGTTCCTGTTTTGAGTGTGAAGCTGAGCTCATTAAGACATGCCTGAAAAGTCCCAGTTTCTGAGCAGAATTCTAGCCTGGGGTTGTTACTTGTTTACATCAATCGAGCCCTTTGGCCTGTTCCTTTTTCTGTGTATTTTATTTCATCACACGCAGGGAGTAGTCGCTGACCTCATTTGGGCTACACTTTCCTCTCAATTGACTTTGAAGAAAAACTGTATCAGCATCAATAGGCAAATTTACTGGTATTCACCCAAGCACGACAAAAGGTAAGAGCTCATGTTTCCCTGCCCCGGCATTCATCAAAGCCAGAGAGGCGCACAGAAAAGAAAGGGCACACTCCAATGACACACACCCAGTGATGGGAAACCTGCCACAGCATCAGCTCAGGGCTGCTCAGTTGCAGCACATGGCAGTCACACAGGCTGCTTCTGTAATCCATATTCAACAGCCACAGTCACTTCAAGAAACAAATTTTGTCCAGTTGGGCAGCTAGGTTGGTTACGCCCACCTTTTCTATTTAACTGGCAAGTAATTAATTTGATAAACACTATCAATATTCAATTGATTCAATTTGATTTCAGGATGGAATAATAAAAATATTTAAGCTTATTTCTAATTTTTAGTAAAAAAACACCCTAGAAAGGAGAAATAAGAGAATAGAAGGAGAAAGTGCTGAGTCTGTTGGTCCAACACAAGTGTTACTATTTCGGGCATTCTGCTTATCTGATTGAGGATTCAGAGAAGTTCCTTTTTTCATCTTTTCTTCTGCACTGTCAGTGGTGATAAAGGAATGAAGTGGGGGAAAAAAAGGTTATCCTGCACTGTTGAGCACACCACTGACTTCACAGGAGAAAAAGGAAAAACTGTCAACTAAAATTGGGTGTCCTGCTCAGAAGCAAAGCCTCTGATCTGTGCCACCCTGCAGAACCAGGGAACAGACCTACTCAAATAACTCTGCAGAGCGCCACTCATTAAAGGGAACCATCTCGAAACAGGTGGAGAAAGAACAGGCAAAAAGAACAGTCAGAGCAGCCCAGGCAGTGACAAAAAAAATGCCACTTCTGTGACTTGCAAAAGAAGAGATTTCTTCTCCCTCCCCTCCACAAAATCAGTAATTTTGTAGAAGAAAAAACAACAACTGGATAAAGGAGAGAATAAAACAGTGATCTAATGTATGACATGGAATCAAAAACTCGAGACAGGCAAGGCATGAACTAAAGGATTAAATGGAAGCACTGTGCTGGATTAGGCATTTCTCTGCCTGGTGAGCTTGTTCAGCATTTGAATCTGCTGCAACACTTCTGGTTTTTTTGGAGGGGCTGTGGGATTGAGCTGGGCTACCCTTCAGCCAGCTCAGGCCCTTAACTAAGATGTGTGGCCTCAAAAGGGTTCATACCAGAATAGCAGAGGGTGAATGAGCAAAAACTGCTTTTTTTAATTGGTAGAGCTTCCTGAAACAGTACGTACTCTGTATGGAAAATGTTCTGTTTCTGCAGCTGACAATGGCAATTTCAGACAAGAAACAGTGAGGATGTGGGCGCTTAATGGCAAAATGTTGGTTCTGCAGACTTCAAGTTAAGCTGCTTTGTAGCACGGCAATTTTTACTTCAGCTATTTAGCAATGTTGCTAACACCTTGAAATTTTACATACTACAAAGCCTGCAAATTTTGTTTCCTGCAACACTTTCAAATCAATATGCATTGAGTGCTCTGTAGCACTCGAGCAATGACTTTCTGACATCTCATCTGTGTGTCCCTCTGCAGCACGCCTGTAGAAGTCAGACAGAGCAATTCCATTCGGAGACCCTGCCACAAGCCCACTTGTATTCCTAAATAGCAGTGTATGTTCCCCGTGCAGTAACCACCCACTACTGTGTCCTTTTATTTTTTTGCTTCGCATGCTTGACACACCTGGCCAACTCTAAGGATGCATGGGATGGTGGAGCAGGGAGGAGGCTGTGAGATTCCTTGGCATCGCAAACCGGGTGCTTCCCAACAGGCACTGTCCTGACAGGAGCCTTTCTAGGAAGCATGGGCTCATGCTACACCCTTGCATCCACAGCTTTCTGTCATTGTATCTCAAGACATGGACTGACACACTGGGACTTCATGAATTAGAGAACTTTGATGTGGTATTTCTGAAAAATCATGAGATCTGCCACTTGGTCCTGTTGACCTCCTTACCACTGTAATTTTCAGTCCTAATTTGTGACAAAGCATCAACTAGCAAATGCTGGGAAACATCACACATTTATGCACTAAAATGTCATGCTTAACCCCATCCAGGAAAGCATCCAGCAGAAATGCCTTGAAAAGCAATCAGCCCAGCTCCAAAAGCACATCTGGAACAGCATGGTGCTGCATCCTTGCGAGCAACCAGAGATGAGGCCTGCAGAGATCACCTGTGGTTTTCTTTGGTTTGTTTTTGTCCATCAATGCATCTGTTCTCTTGAACTGGCAAATCCTTTATTTCATTCTGTCCACCACTATCAGAATGCATGTCAGTGTTCAGATGGAGGGGACATAAAATGGTAAAAATTACGGTGAGACTAGAACATTTTTCTAGTTCTAAGAGGACAGACTTAGATAGCTATTTTGTGTCATTTACATCACTCTCTTCTCGGTTTCATAGCCATGAGAAGCAAAAGGAAAGGATGAGTCTTTGTTCCAAATTCGTGGACAGATCTAAAATTAAAAGCCTGAAGTAGGACTGCAGCACCAGAGCTGACCATAAAAAGCACGCCTGGGGGATGGTGTGCCCAAAGCTCTGCTGCTCCCAGTTACGGCAGTATCTCGACTCCATTATCAGCTACAACTAGCTCATAATGCACTTGAACCCACCCAAGGGACTAACCCAGTAAATTTTCTAGTTTATCACCTTATCTTTTGATAGATGGCAATCCACTGGGACCACACCCCTGCCTGACCCACAGCTCCCATCTTCCAGCATATTTCCCAGGAACTGCACAGGGGTTTACCCCACTCAGGAAGACAGGACACTACACTAAACTGCACTTCACTGCACCAAATGATAAACATGCACATGTGTATTCCATATTTTATAATTTTTCTAGATATTTCAAAACTGTGTTGCTTGATCCTATCCTCTGGTGATAACCATAATTGCAAAAACCTCACGTGTACACTTCAGCTATCTTTATCTGTCTGTCGCTGAGTTTTTTTGGGGTTAGTGTTTCTGTAACACCATATACGTTTATGTGTAGGACCAGGTGCCCACACAAGCCTCAAGAAGCCCCATTTTATTCACTGATTGAAGAACTTCTACCTGATGTGTGTAAGGACAAGGTCCTATCTGTGTTCCAGGTGGTAACACCTAAATTCTCTGCCTGAGGGGAAGCAAGTAAATAATCCACCATCCCACGCTGCTCTTTAAAATGCAGAAAGCTGATTGCTTACATAACCCTCAGTACGTGTGAAGCCCTTCATTTGTCCATCTAAGTAAGCTTTTATTGTCAGAACATTCCTCACCCGTCTTCCTCCAAGTGTGACACAACAAGCTACAATTTGCTGCTTTGCGTGTTAGCAGTACACAAAGACCCTGGGACATTTCCTGCACCATTTTTAATCAGAGAAAAAGATTTTTTGTATCTTTTGAACTTAGCAATCATCCCAGGTACTACGTTGGACCCAAACCAGTAGCAGCAACAAGACCATCTGAACTTATGCCTGACACAGCACTACTCAAACCAAGGGTGTAATTCTGAGCGATGCTCACTATGGCACGGTGCAGCGCTGGACAGCAGCTGGCTTGCAAATTGACCACAGGTCTGTAGATCAAATCAAACATTTCAATTATCTTGTATTTTGCATGAAATCATTACGTCTCCTATAATCACCACCTGTAAAATTACTGTAGGGATAGGGAACTTTATAACCATCTCTGAGGCAGCCAGGCATTTTATTCTGCCTCCTTGGCATCATTCATGTCTTACAATCCTATTAAGCAGCCGGATCTGACACCTGTCTCTTTAACCCACTCCCACAGATAACCACATACATCTGCATGTAAATGATTAACACTCCCCTCTCGTGAAGCCACACATCTTTGCACTCCAGTGAGAATAACTGCTTATACCATTGCAAATAATAAAACGTGTCATTCAATCCTTGTAATAAAAGCGTAAAATCCAGTGTGAGGTGATGTGGGTGTAAGTCAACATCAGCAATTTGGACTCAAAGGCAGTTTAACGCTATTCATAGGTTCAAAGATGAGTAAATCGTCTCTTCTGGCTCCTATACTCTACCATCATCCTAGTATTCAAACTTCTGCCAACAATAACCTATTACACACCACTCAAACCCCGCAGGGATCACTGCTCTTTGTCTACCTTCTCCTCTTAATTTTGGCGTATAAATTACACTAGCTTTGGTTGACAAGGGAAAATGCTAAGCTGACGTGTAAAACAGTGTAAATAACCCATATATAATAACTTTCAAAAAGTTTACTTCTTCAGTCATCCTTTCTGTTGGGCATATGTAACCTCACCAAGGAGTACAATATTCCAGAAGACATTTACCAGTGTACTCTTATCCAACTGTAGTGTATCCCTACTTCCATCTTTTAACACAGTGAAGGTTTCTAACATACATTAAGACAAGTGTTCTGCCCTCTGCACTGATTGCCAGTCCTGAATAACTGAGCTCCAGAGGTGCACCTTTCGTCTGACTGTATCCTACCATGAGATACTAATATAAGCAAGGGAGAAACACAGAGGAAACATTGTTTTAAATTGGGCTGGTAGTACTTAGTCAGAAAACAGTTTTTCTTCGTATTTCTTCATTCTCATAGGATAGAATGATTTGTTTCTAGTTTTAAAAATCTATCCATAGAATCATGATGCATGACCTTCCCTTCTTCCACTAGAATAACATGTTCTTAAATTGAGCTCATACCGTATTTTACGCTTCACAACTGCTGCTAGAAGTGTTCTTGCTCTTTTCCCAGGATCAAGCTGGCCTTCGCTAGAAGGAATGCTTACAAGTGCAAAGAAATCAGATCTCCTACCCTCAAAGCGCTCCTAATTCTGGGTGCAAGACTAGTGACATACGGTTCTTGTACCTTTGTGATGCCTTTTTTTTAAGAACAGAACTACAGTAATCAAATCGAACTGGTAAATTTACTGAAACAACAAAAGGAAAGGACATTCAGAAAGACAGGCGAGTATCCCCTTACAGGGAGGAAGTGCCATACCAAAGCGTTTCAAGTGTTATCCAACTACTACTTACACAGACCTTTTTGTGAAAACACTCTCATTGCCTGCAGTTTATCAGCCTTGCCCAACCTACCCAAAAGGTGATCTAAGGGCTCATATGCCATTTCCATGGGAGATGGGACATTAAAATAAAATATATTCCAGCTCTTTGATTCCCATTGATTTTGTGGGTAATACAATAACCAGAATGAGATAGCTGAAACCAATAAAAACTGATTTATAGCATTAAAGGCATTCTTTATAGCACTTATTTATGGTACATTACATCTGAAATCCAATTTCACAGGCTGCTGTTTGAAACTTTCTGTTCAATCATAAATACACTACATACAGCATAGCTCAGTGCCAGAGTCAGATTACACAAACGCCTGTGTTCCCAGAAGGAACTGTACTTCTGCTGTAAATGAGTTTGACAGTAATTTTTCCCAACCAACTTCCCACCAAAAAGTTCTAGGCAGCACTCAATAAATTTAGGATATATGGTTACTCCTTTAGTCATAATAAACAACTATTTATTAATATATTTCAGTTATTGAAAAGGCATTAACAGAAATCACAGAAAACAAACTGGGCATATGTTGCATGATAAACTACTAAGTACATTTAAGCATTGTAGCAGGGACACTGTTTGAAAAGCGCACACACAGAGGCACGTGTTCCACTCCCATTTATGGGTATGGGAACACTACAGTCCTGCTAGCCTAATTTTTAAAGGGTGAAAAGAAGGAGCCTCCTCAGCGTTTCTCAAAGCTGCTCACTTGAAAGGAACATACCACATTCAGGTCACTTGATATAATCATTGTCAAGAAAAGGGCAAAAAATCAGATCTGACTTTTATAGAGACACTGTCATTTGAATCTGGAGCAAGTTCTTATTTATTTGAAAAGACTTCTCCCTGAAAGTGAAATCACTGCAAACTATGTATGTCAGGCTTTATACAAATCTAAGTTGAAAGATGTTTTCTCTCTGTCTCTGATACGAGGGCAGACTTTATGTGATGTTTCCTTTCTTGGTTATAAAAGATTATTTTTAAAGATGTAACTACACTGACGTGTTACAAAACAGAGTACTTGTAGTGTTACTGCTTAAAAAACTAATGGACAAAAAAAATCATATTGTGCCACATGATGTTTTGCTCTTCTAGAGACCCTACTCCACAGAAAAATAGAGCAAGACAAAATTGCATCTCCAAACATACAGTAGTACTTCTGATCTTTGGCTCCTCAGCTATAAAGCCACAAACTCCTTCAGGGAAATAGTAAAGATATCAATATTGTAGAAGCAGATGGTGGCTGGAGACCTAGTGAGAGTCACAAAAAAATATTGACTTGGTATACATTTTGGGGGTAGGGAGGGGAGAATGGGAAAGGAGAACCCAAATCCCAGGTTACCAGTTGAGAGCAGACCTGACCTGACACATGTGCTTTATTCAAACCTCTTCTGCAGGAAGCAGAAGGGAGGGAAGGACGCTTTCAGTGAGGAAACTTGAGACTGCAAAGCATTAATAATTGAATATCCAGACTTTCACCTCCAGAACACCAATTCAAATCTGATCCACGTCACCGGTGACCCAAACTTATTAACTGCTCTGCACGTTGAAACGATCTGATAGACTTAATTGCTTTCTAGTGTATATGAAAAAAAGCTGGCCACTACCTTTGACATTCACAGCAAACTTTACAATGGTTGAAGGCAACAGATGAGAAACACTCCCCCAGAACCATCTCCCCTCTCCATTGCATGCTGAACAGCTCCCAGGAAAGAGACTCCCTCACACCATAAACAAAAGGAACCTACCTGACGTTAAAGCAATGTAAAAAATATACCAAGGAGAATTTGTTAGGTGTGTGGTATTTTTCCAAAGAGTAATTACTGTATAACATGGATATTTATTTAATTTTGTTTTGTTTTGGGTGGTTTTGCCACTGAAAGAAAGGTTTGGCCACTAAAACCATGTATTGAGTGAGACCACGCAGTCGGCTGACATGGATATGAGCAATCATTTGACATCTTGTATTCCTCTAGATTATAACACAGATCCTACAATTTAGCATAGTGGATAAAAAGTGGCAGAATGGAAAAGAACTGCAGATGCCATTATCCAGGTCCTGGTAACAGGCAGAAAAACCTTCTCTGTTTTCCTTGACATCAATTAAATGACTTGTACTTGAGAAAATACATAACTTCATACCATCTCAGAAGGCTTCTGGACCTTAAACACAGACTTTGAAGCCTTGTGGAAAAAAACATCTATATACATTTCACAGAAATGAAAAAATATCATAGCACCTATTCGGAGTTTTAATGAAATAAAATCAGCTAGGATTGATCACAAATTATTTACATCCACATCAAGATTTCACTTCAAGACAAGACATATCTAAGTATGTATTTCCAGTTTAAATGACATCTCCAGATCAAAGCCCCTTCCATAGTCTTCCTGCATAAAATGAGTAGTACTGCTACAGAAATTATTTTTTCAATTTTTCAGCAATCGAGTGTTTTGCTTACACTGCAGTTTAATTTGTAAAAGAATTTATGATGAGTCTGCTCAGAATATTAAATGCAGCATGCTAGCACTTTGATGACCTTTCCCATGGAAAAATGTCCCCAGCAATCCATGAAAAAAAAACCCTAAAAATTCTGTGATCTCTCTCAAGGACAGATTAATATGGGCGGCAAAATTTTGCAAATTAGAGAAAACATTTAAGTTAGTCAATCAAAATTTTAAAAGGCCTGAGGTCAGTAGAAATACTTCACTTAGATCAATGCACAATATTAAACATGTTATTGTATACAATGTATAAAGCTTAGAAAAGTACTTAGATCACTACTTCTGAATTCTTCACTAAACCACTCGAATGGGAAAAGAGTGAAATTTATATTGGATAGTTCACTGAAGTCCCGCTTTATGTAGAAGTCCAGCTAAGATGATGGAATTAATTTGAAAATTAATTAAAACAATAAATCTTTATTTTATGTTATCGATTGCAAACATGCAAACATGTTCAGTTCCAGTAAAGTGCACTCTTTGAAAAAGAATATACAAGTGTCAGAGGGATCCAAAAATACAGTGGTAATGGTAAAAGACATGAGAATATTATTTAAGCAGATAAATTACTAAAACCATTAATTATGTTGTGTTGTATTTTTATATTTTTCCTATAAGACAAGATCAAATTCAAAGATAATACATTAAAGGAACTTTTAAAAATATTAAATACAATACATTCCCACAAGATAAAGGGCAAGCTGGGCTGCTATAGCCACAAAAATACAATCCAAAAACACTATGGATTATGAAAACACCTCAAAATTACCCCAATGTCTTTTTGTTATTTTCTATTAAATGAAATGCATAGCTCCTTAGATGCACAGAAAGTGACAAATGTAATGCTGATGCAGCTGTAATGCTTCACGTTGACACACAGCTCTTCTCTGGATACCTAAATAGGAAATTAATAGCATAACAGACACCAAAGTAAACATCTCACGAAATCTAGATCTACCCGGTTAACCAAAGAAAAGCAACAAAGAATCGCAAAATGGAGTCAGCTGCAGCAGAAATTCAGACTTCACTTCAGTCTGTCTATGGGGTAGACTGATGGCTGGACAACTGGGCACACCAAACCTCTTCAGCAAATCCTTAGTCTCCAAAATAAGGGCAATTAAAAACCACAAATGTTTTCCCAGTTAAGGCATTGTGTTTACTGTTACCCTGCTTCAGAAAACTTACCAAAAAAGGCAGAAGAATAACAGAAATGGAAACATAATGTCTAGATAGGACCTCCTGAGGTCTCAGATTCAGTTTCCTTGAATAACAGCAACCTCTCCCATGCCCCCTCTCAGATCATGCTCTGTTTCAAAAACAGCTAAGAGGGCAATCAGACATACGATAGCTGTACAGACCCAGATAGATGTTAAAGATATTCCGTATGTGAAGCCAGTATCTCTCACAAGAGAAGTTCAAAGATGAAGGAAAGAGGCACACTGTACATTTTACACTGAAGGATGGCACATATATCTCAGAGTACCTTACCTCAAATCCCACCTAACCTCATAGATGTCAGAGGTCTTGTCTACCCTGCAAAAGGAGGGCCAGCATCTGATTCTCTGCCCCACCAGTAGCTCAATTTTCTTTTGCCTTCATCCCATCCAGCCCAGACTGGACGATGCAATATTATTTTTGGGGGGATTTCTATGCATTTGAAATGGCTCTGCTGCAATAAACAAGAGCAGGCCTTTATAGCAAGAAACTGAGTGGGTGCATGAACGCCGTGGCAGGCTATGGGCAGTCATGTGGGCATACTGGAGAGGGCCCAGTCTGCTCAGACAGTGTCGGAGAACTGCATGGAAGAGGAAGATGAACCACGTGCCTTTTTGTCCACAGCACCCTCTGAGAGCAATCCTTACAGTAAACTATCCTCAAGCAAGGTGAACCCATACCTGGTAAAACCATCTGCCTTTAGGAACATGACGCAAACCCCAGCAATGCCTCCCTCCTGAAAAGACAACCAGTGACTGCTAAAATGACTTTATCATCAAAACTAGATGCCTCAGAAATGGGACAAAAGGTCGAGAGACGGTCCGGGGCCAGGACAAGAAGGGCATCAAAACCTTTGGGAGGAACGTTTTCATATCTCATATGTCAGCCCGGAGTTGCACAGCCTCAAAATCCTCTGGAGCCGCAAGGAGGAAAGGGGCATGGACTCCGAAATGGCCCCACAGTGCCCTCCTGCTTCGCCCTCTGAAACAGCTGCAGTCTGACAAGCCATCAGCTGGCAAAAACCCAGCCTAAACCTTTACACTGTTACTTGGTTCCAGCTTTCAGGGAAATCTAAAATGTGTATTTTCCCCAAGTTCTAAAAGACAAATAAAAGACCTTTGCCAAGGTTTTTCCACTGGTATGTGGAGGAAAGTCTGAAAATCCCAGTACTAAAATGCACAGCACTCATGATCTGAATGACAGTAGTTCTACCTACCATAAAAAGATCCTTCTTGCATTAAAGTATGAGGAAAGAAGAGGTAATGCACCAAAAAGCAAATTTAAGATAGTATCCTAAATGCTTCAAACTTTTTTTTGATGCATATTATGCATTTTCCTAATTTTTCCTTTTCATTAAAATCTCAGTTCAATACTGTGCAATCTACTATAATTCAGGCACTGCAAAAATGTCAGTCTCAGCAAATCAGAGCTAAGATTTATTAGGATACTGTTGAAGCACAAAATAAACAATTATAACTATTAAAGCAAACTAGACTTTGTGTTTCATTTTCATTTATTTCACATCTAAAGACTTTATTATGTTTTATTTACTAATTCATAAGATTTAAAAATTTGTAAGGCACTTTCAATGATTGATGTGACTTCAGTTTTCCAATGTGATCAACATATTTCTGGCCTCATAATCTAAAGCCTAGAGGCTCTGAATTTGTTCATGTAACTCCTATCCAGCTGTGCACATGCAGAGAAAAGAAGGGAGAGTCCACAGATCAGCCACCACCATGCAACACAGAACCATCATAGAATCAGAGAATGGTTTGAGTTGGAAGGGACTTTAAAGATCATCAGGTTCCAACCTGCCTGACATGGTCAGGGACACCTCCCACTACATCAGGTTGCTCAGAGCCCTATCCTGCCTGGCCTTGAACATTTTCAGGGATGGGGCATCCACCTATATGAGACATGTGGAAGCTTAACCTTGATTTTACAGTCTAACATCACAAATCTTGATAGTGACTGCCAAGGGGAGCCATCCCCTACACACTGAGGATGGGATACAGCATACTTCCTTTTGTTCCTGGAGTACAGGTAACCACAGAGGACCACATGCTATCATCAGAAATCTTGCATATTTGGAGGGCTTCACCATTTCTGCAAAATGTTACCAACTTTTAATGAGAGAATCTCTACAGCAGAGTGATTTTTTTCTTATTAACCATGATAATTAAACAAAATATACTTGCTTGTCACCTCTAAATCTTTCAGGGAACATGTGTCATATCGTGAAAATTATAAATTCTCACTTTTAACTGACTTTTCCCTAATTAATAACCAAAGTGCTTCGTATGTTTTTAGGACCGCTGTTAATGAAGTCCATGAACTCATTACGATTGGGAAAGTTACTGCATGCCAAAAGTGCTTCATAATTATTCTAAGTTGATGAATAATTTTTATTGCCAGGTAGATCAAAGCCAAATCAGTTAACTTTCAGTTAGAAGTATTTTTAAATGTTATTGTCTGCAGCAGTTGTACCAGATGGCAACCAAGATGCCCTGCTTTTTGGTGAAAGTTCATAACATCCCTTTTACCAGTCATCTTCTCTACTGTAATCCAGTATTAAATATTTCTGAGAGCTTCTTTGACTGACAAAACAAGTCATAACTACATAGAGAAAATACAGCCTAATTTGAATGGGCTTGCAAGTATCTTCAAACTGCACCAACAGCTTTTCATATTTTTAAGTCAATTTTTAATGTTTATGTAGTCATTAAGCTCATAAGGGCTTGAAAGAGTTAAAAAAAAAAAAAGAAGTATCTGACTTCAAGTAATGACCTACAGAAATAACATGGAGGTACGTAATCCTTGCAAGTGAAGCCAGTACCTGAGAAACAAATCTTAGTAATTTGTCAAAGCCTTCTGCTGAACAATGAAGCTCTGCAGAGCTGTCTTGCAGTTAGGGAAGTGAGATCACATTCCCACTGTTAACTCCACACTACTCACTACGATTTATTTGAGTTATACTGCTTGAACTCTGACTGTAGGAGCAGCAGTGTACAGCTGGTCAGGTATAAGCTCACTCTGTGCCTTTCTGATCTGATGGGGTGAGCGTACAGCAACCTCCGGAATTTTCAAGGATGTTTGCCTCGAAAAATCTCATCCCATGTACAAACCCTTCCGATACTGATGATGTATTGCCAAGAAGCTTCATGGGTCTATGCTCTGCAGTTTCTTGACCGCAGAACTGAAGATGCAGGCAGGAGACCGACCTTGTCTCATGATTTCCCTGCAGCCATAGGCTATAAAATGTTCCTACTGAAGTTCTCAGAGTCCAAGGAGGACTCACACTTGACTTTTTGTTCTTCCTAACAGAGGCCCAGCAGAATAACCTGGACAGAGAAGACAGAAGGCTGACAAGGTGAACAGCAAGGCATGAGAGTGCCAATTTGTTTAAATTGGACAAAATACATTTTCTGGCAAGTCATTTTCCTAAACAAAACAAATGCTGAAACTGCCCATTATGAAAGGGAAATGCTCTCACACAGAGCAAGAAATTTGGGAAGAAGCATTTCAGCCCATGAATTTTCAAAACAAGGAGAGGGAAAGAAGAAGAGCTTGAGTTCCTGCAAAACTAAACTCAGAAGGAGGAATCAAAGATAAGGTCCTATTTCAGAAATAGGTGCTAAAGTAGGATGATAGTTCAAACTGAATTGCATGATAGCAAACAGTCTGCCTCTAGGCAGAAGCACTGTGGAGCCTGCAATTTATGCTGTGAGGGAAGAGAACTGCAGAAAAACCTCATGAAATCGAGTGATTAGTCAATAAAATGGCAAGTGAAATTCAGTGTAAACAAATGTGGTGCACATGGGGAAAACAGTAATCTGAACCATGCATTCAGCCTAGCAATGAGATCTTAATGGGCTGTTTCCACTCAGAAATGAGACTGTGAGATAACAGGAATTTTTATGAAAACATAAGCTCTGGACCGATCATCTGCATTTACTCCAGGGTTGGTGGGTCATCTAAACCAGATGCCTTTCTCTTCTAACGATGTATTCAAATGTCTTTCTGCAACATATTTCTGGTGCAAACATCAGATTCTAAGGCTTGGGCTGTAATTTGCTTTGTGCTTCTGCAATATGACCATAATCACACTGGAAAGATTAAAATGCTTTATTAGGCCTATTTCGGTAAATCCTACTATGCAGTTCATTATCTTCAAATAATATTATGGTGAATTATTCTTCAGCCATATTCACATCTTCAAAATAACACCAGAACACTCAACACCACTTCCCCTTTTTCTGAAAAATGCAAACATAACCAAGACTTACCCTTCACTGGAAGGGCTTTCCCTATTACCTTGAAATGCTTATTCCTTAAAAAACACTCCCTGGAAGCCCTTCACAAAACAAAGGAACACTGCCTATTTGGACAGGCAGAGCAGTAATGCATATTTACAGAACTATGAAACTCAAATACTGTCTGCTGTTGCAGCAAAGCACAAAGCTGAGGTCCAGTTTCAGAGCACACTGGAAACCACACACCAACTCCTCCTTCACTGCCCCTGTTGGGTACAAAAGAGGAAAAATAGAAAGAAATGAAAAAATGTTTTGCACAAGCTTCATGCCACTGAGCCTGTCAACTCTGTTAATCTCAGCAAAGAGAAGGGTCAGAGCAGCCTAGGAGCTATTCAAAGTTTTCAAAATCAGGTTGGACAGGGCCTTGAGCAACCTGATCTACTGGAAGATGACCCTGAACACGGCAGGGGGGGGTTGAACTAGATGAACTTTGAAGGTCCAACCCAAATGATTCCACAATTCCATGTTTCTGTTCGAAGGAAGACTTTGGCAGCAACAACCCAGGAGGTCCATGTCAGCAGCCAGAGGAAGCAGAACACAGCACACCTTCCCCACTTGATCACCTACTCTCTGCTCAGGGGATTGCCCAAAAGAATGGGAGGGAGGACAGTGATAGGACCCCACTCTCCATTCTTCCATAGTAACATTAGGACCACTATTGAAAACAAGAGCAAGTACAGGAAAGACTGGGATTACAGGAAAGGTTAACAGGAAAGGTATAGTTTACGCCATTTGTCATATCATGTTTTGGCTTTTCCTCTTCCTGAACAATTGTCCTCTCCCCGCACAGAAAGGAAACCTTTTTCATTATAAGGTAGGTTCATGCCATGAAAAATCTAACCAGTAGATAAAACAGCAATTCATTATCTATTTAAATATTGCAGTGGGTTAATCCAGCAAATAAAAATGGAGCATGAAGCAGATGGCCCTTTATAGTTCTCATGATTTCTTAAATATTCTCTCCCAGTGCACAGTCATTCTTGTATTTACCATGAAATGCACAGCTTTCACCGTGTGCACATTATGCAACCATTCATACAACCTCATAAACATTACATCTTATAGAGCAATTATTTTTTATGCCTTTTTTTAAAGGAAAAGCTGTATCATGTCATGGCAAAGTATTCTCAGATGTCTTGAAATAATTTGAGGTAGCTGCCAATAGCAAATGATAAATCCACTAAATGCAAATACTTGCTCAACCTACTTTTTGGACGTATATGAATTTTCTGAGTTCGAGAAATAACACAGGAAAAACATTTTGACATTGGATTTGGTTGTAATATTTCAAGTGTTTAGTATCTTGCAGAACACGTGCCAGGAAAACAGGTATCTGAGCTCCTCTCTGCTTCATTAAAGCAATTACTGTTCATACTGAAATAGCAACTGAGTACAGGCAAGTGCTGCTTTGGATTTCATAAAAACATATTCTCTGTCACTGAAAAAATGAAAATGTAGAAATCAGTGATAGTCTCTTATTTGTCTGCATACGTGACAATCAAGTCCAAAGCTTGACCATATTCCTTGCAAAAAATCTGACTATGCAAATACCTTAAAAAATACACCTCCTCTGTTCTGAGATCCACATGAAGCAAACAATTTCTGAAAATATTTTTTGTTATTAAAATGCACTAAGATGCTAACACACCAAGTGCAATTAATATACCAAAAATTAAATCTGCTGTGTGCAAAAAGCCAACATGAGTCTCATACACCTACTAATCTCACTTACAAGTAAAGCAGCATTTATATATGTTTTTTGCAATGGGGCATTGCCCTCTGGCTAAAAAACAGAAAGTAACCATTATCAAGTTTTATGCTTTTGCTCCTCTTTTTAGCTACTATTTTGGTACTAAATACCACAGTGTAATCCACTGTGCAAACAGTGCAGCACCCAAGAACAGACAGGAATGCCTAGAAGAACCTCCATGAAGAAGAAGCTGGGAGAAGCAAGGAAAAAATCTGAAAAAGGAACTGGGCAAAAAGAAAAGACAAAGCAGGACAGGTCAGAGATGCTTGGTAAATGGCAGCAGGGACATGGGCACCCAGAAGCACACTTTGTTCCAGATCTGGAATTAACCCCAGGATTTCCAGCATGGTAAGCCAGTTTGTAGGGAGCTATTGGAAAAGTCATTCAGAGAAAGCAGATGCTAACTGCTAAATTAGGTTTAGCAGCAAAGCTATGAACTGTGCATCTCAAATTTTTTAATCCTTATGATGATCTATTTCTGTACTGAATTATTTGCTGCTTTCTTCCTAACGGATCTTCTAAAACTACTGGAAAGTGCAGGCACAAAACTGTGTTGAAATAACCTTGTGATGACTTTAAGTCAAGCACTCCAGAGACAGGACAGCAGGAATCTGGTTTCATCTGCCAATTTAACTTACTCCCCTCCATGCACACACACCATAATTTGGTCTTTAATTGTCCCATCACAGTAGTTCATGGAGGTTGGGTTCAAATGGTGCGATCTGTTTGCAGACTGATGCCCAACAAATTCCTGAAACAGCGGTCTGGCTGTAAGTGACAGTTTCTGACAGGCACAGGAGGAGGTATTTGGCTTTTTAGGCAGACGTCATGCAGTGATTGAAAACCATAAAGGTCAACTGACAACATCCTTAGGATAGGTAAAACCACCTGACAGGCACAGCAAGTGGACCATGCTGATACCTGCCCAAAAATACCTCTTTACTACACAGTTTGCAAGCAAACCTGATGCACCAGAAATAAAGTTGTTGCAGAAGTTTTTACCAAAGGCATATAATGACAGAAGTAATAACAGCAAGGTGTAACAAGGAACCATTGTGGGCTTCAGGGAGTACAAAAAGACATTGCACTGATCCTCCTATCACAACTACATGCTTAAATTCAGATGGAATTAATCCACATGAGGAAGCCCCCAGGCTAGGTGGATTCCTGAAGCACCTGAAGGTTTGAAATAAGTAAAAGATCTTAGACTGCTGATAAGATTTCTCAGCATTACATGGTATTTTACAAAGCAAGGAATTTAAGAACCTACGTCCTACTTGCCTGAACGTGACCAACTCAAGCATAATAGTTTCCCCTGTAGCTCCTCAGTGGCTCACTCCCTTAGCTCAGACCAGGGAAAACACCACTCTCTGAGGCACGGACAGAACTCACGCATTGGTGAGGCAAACAGATCTTACTGTGACCAGGAAAAGAAATTTATTCTCACATGGCCAAGATTATAAAAAATACTAAAATAAGTTATGGAGAATAGGCTGAAGAAGACTATCATAGCAGGTTATTATATTTAAGGGAATGCCACGCTACCTAGTGAAAAAGCAAGAAAGAGATTCCATATGAAAAAATAGTAAGAGATCATTTAATTGGAGGCCGTGTCACAGGCACAAAAATTAAGTTTGCATGCTGCTTTTGCAAGCTTATTATGGTCTTATTACAATTTCTGTATTTGCAGCAAATTTATATTAATATTTCATGCCACACTGAAGTAAGATAGATGCATTTAAACTGAAAATAATTGGTCTACTGTATTTATTTATATTCAGCAGTTTATATTTGTTTTTGTATTTCATATATTTAATTTGCATTTATTTTGGCTAGCATAGAATATTTAAAATGGGTGTTATGAAGTCAAAGATATTCTTACAGCATGAAAGAGATTTAGAGAGGAAAATTTTGTCAGTTTAAAATTGGAGCAAGCATAATTGAACAATGAGAAGAAATTTGAACCATCTAAAAGAATTATAATTAGAGCCCAAGTCAAAGATGACAAATTTCACCATTTAGAGCGATCATGATGAAAATGGTAAATATGAGTTGTCATGCTTTAATTAAAAAGGAGTGGAAACGGCATGAAAGCATTCATTGTTAAAATGTTCTTAGCACTGTAATTATTTTTATTGATTAAAGTAATTATTAATTCATGAACAGGCTCTAAAATGTTGATACTGTAATTCACGAAATGAAGAAAGGAATATGCCATCTCATTTATTTATAAAACTCCTGTATTTCCATAAATAGATTTTTATAAATGCATGATAGATTAAAAAAACAAACAGACAAAAAAAAGCCCAACCTGAGACAAACTCCTGAACACATCCAAACTTACAGAGTGCAGAGAAATTTACCCTTTGCTGTTTGCCTAGCTCAGCTACTCACTGCATCTGAAAGGCTTTTCAGCAGAACTGCCTCCCATGTATTAGCCTGGTGACAGGAATAATACTGATACATGACAAAAAAGGACTCTCTTCCCTCAGATCTGTCCTGCTCTTCCTCCTGGAGATTTTTTGTGCCTGGGTGGCAGAAAAAAATTGTGTCCAGATTTCTAAAACGTGTGGGACATTTCAGAACTACATGCACAAGGTGGTGTAGATGACAGGGACCCCCTGAAAAAACACTGCCTTGACACACACAGGCACGGCCGTTCCCACCCGTGTCAGCCTTGCTGTGCACATCGTGTTATTGAACAGCAAATGGCAGCTTCCCTGGAAGCACCAGCCTGCCAGAGTTCAAGAAGCATTTGGACAATGCTCTCAGGCACATGGTGTGATTCTTGGAGTGTCCTGTGCAGGGCCAGGAGTTGAACTTGACGATCCTTATGGGTCTCTTCCAACTCAAGAGATTCTATGATTCCGATTATATGACTCTGTTTTTTGTATGGAGGGTCAAGAGCCACAGCTCCCATCCCCTGCTGACCGTGGTTCAAAAGGCCTCATTCTCAAAAGGGCGAAGTTCCAGAATTCCTGGGAACTGTGTGTGGTGGGAGATGAGAACTCTATGAGCATCTCTCTGTTATGCTGCTGGCAGTAACCTACACACACCAGAGACGACAGCCATCCTCAGAGAACTGTTCTGGCGTCTTCTGGAACACTTTCCCTGTGCTGAGAATTTCAGTGTTGGCTGCCGACACCTGAAAAGCAGGCACTGGGGGAAGCTCCTGCAGGCGCACAGAATGGGAATGCACAGACAGTCAGGTCAGCAGCTGGGCTGATTGGGTGACATGGGGGGCTCTGCACAGGGGGAGGGGTGCTGGGAAGAGGTGCTTATAATGCCCTGCAAGGCAGCCTAGGACAATATCTAAAGCCTTTTCTGCCTGGCTGCTGTACCCTTCAGACACAGCTGCAGGGCAGAGGTGTCATAAGACTGGCTTTGGGGTCTGTCCTTTGTGTCATCTGACATGCTCTGAATAGACCCTTGCAAGTCAGACTCCACATCAGCCTGAACAGGCTCTGCTGTACTCAGCCAGTGTGACTTTAGATGTCTTGCAAAGGTGTTCCTCCCCTTTGCTGACAGTCTGCAATGCTTAAACTCTTTCTTTTTACATTTATTATTCCTATTATTATTATTTCCATTTATTGTTATTTCTTTTAACTCTGTTTCATTTTTAATGCCACCCTTGTGATTAATAGCACATTGATTTCACTCTTCTTTCTCACCCAGCCCTGCTCCAACCTTGCACTCATTTATCATCTCTGAGCTCTGGGGTGGGGGACACTGCTGCACCTGCAGCCTCTGTCACCCCATCAGCCCTCCTTGATGTGCTCAGCACTGGATGCCCATCCTTCCCAGTACCTCCTTCCCTCTCTACCCAGACAATCCTGATTCAGGGCAACATCTCATGCAAGCTCATGGACAAGCCTTTGCACCTCATGTCTCACCAGCATGTCCCCATTCTGGTGGAGGAAAGCCTTGAAGATAGCCCCAGTGAGGAAAACAGGCTGATGCTGGTACAAAGGTGTCCCACACTGCAGTGCAGGTCTCTGACAGCCCCTCTCACAGATAGAGCCCTAGTGCCAACTCTGTGCATTTTACCCCAACAGAAACAGCTAAAACAGGCAAGAACTCACTGCTTTTGGCAAAAAAAATTCTATTATTCATTGAAAAAATCACAGTCTTCTGAGGCACAATATCCCTGTTGATACTGGTTACAGGGACACTGGGATGATGTGGGGTGAGGTGAATCCACAGATACCCAGTTGTCCTGTGAAGAGGCACCATCAGCCAGAGAGCATCTGAAACAAGCGGGCAGAGTTGGCAGATCTGCATCCGGGTCCTTTTCCTGACTCGGCTTCACCTTTACCTCTAGTTTGATCTTTGCTTTTTCAGACAGTCAGTATCAGCTTGTCCCAGTGCTGCTTCATATCTCTGGGGCCCCCTGTGCAAATGCATTTCAGGAATGACTACTCATTGATACTAATTAAGAGGACAGTTAAAGGACCGCGCTGGGGAAATCTCAGCAGAGCACTGCCAGCAGTTGCCTTGTCAAGACAGCAATAAATAATTCCCGTGGAAAGCCAACTCACATGTCTTTCTCCCTCAGCCATGACATGCATATGCAACATACAATTATCCAAAGCAGCAGCACACACAAGGCTACTGTAATCCCTAGAATAGAGTACATGCTCAGCAACTGAGGATCATGAGTCTTGGCCTTTTCCCCAGCCTCTTGCCCTGCAGGAGAAGAGAAAACAGCACACATTACTGTGCTCTGTGCCGCAAATAATCTCACAAGTGGCCTCATTCCCAAAAGAGCAAAGTTCTGAAATTCCTGGGAACTGGATGTGGTGGGAGGTGAGCAATCTCTCACCCCATCCAGACATGACTACAAGCATCTCTGTGGCACACTGCTGGCAGTAACCTCCACACGCTAGAGACAACAGTTATCCTCAGAGAGCTGCTCCTGTTTCTTTCACAACACTGCCTGCAACCCAGGCAAAGCCTGCTGGTCCCTGCAAACCAAAACTGCCTGCACGTCCTTTCCAGCAGCCAAACGCTCTCTCTCCTCCAGTGACTGGCAGGGTGCTCTCCCTCTCCTGGCTCAAGAGCAGTCAGCTCCTCTTCAGATCCCTCACACACCCCAGAAGCACCACCAACAGTCACGCTCATCCCACCACAGCTATCAGTCTGCTGGCTGAAAATCCATCACAAGCAGAAGAGCCTGCAGAATCTCTCATGGGTTGTCATTCCTGCCTTGAAGCTGGACTGTTAATGAGCTGAACACAAATTCAGCACACACCTGTTCCTGACATCTGGATATTCACATCTGCACAAAGCAACTCGGACCAGTAATTGCACAACTGCAGCAGCAGCTGCCCCTGGGACTCATCTGGAAGCTCAGCTGGGAGCAGACACTTTGCCAGACCATCACTGTGGCTCAGCAGCCCATGCAAGGTGTGAAATCAAGTGTCCCTGCAGTGAGGCTCTGACTGATCCCTTCCTGCTGTGCAGGCTACAGGAAGCTAAAAGCTCAGCTTCCCAGGTCCTACAGTTAACAGAGTGAGTAATACTAACCCTTTTCAGTTTTCTCCAAGTCTTTCAGGACCTTCCTTGGAACTTCAAGTGTCTGCTGGAAATCATTCCCTGTTTCAGCTTTACCTGAGGACATTAACGGAAATTATGAAGTTACATTTCGCATGAATAACATGGAAAAGGAAAGCTTGTTCTGTGAAGTCAGTAGAGACTCACAGATACCCACCTGTGGGATATAAGCTGGGAACCAGCACAGAATCCATCTGAGGAGCTGGAAAAGCCCTCTCTCTGGCTACATCTACAACCAAACACCCATGAGATGTACCCATTACATGTTGTGCTCTCCACTGTTGTACCTGAATACAGAACGTATAAGGAGGTCATGTAGTGACAGGGCACACACCAGCGGGTCTGGATTCTCACACCTGAAGGTTTGCATGGCTGACCTTGGGACTGTGACCTGGCAGCTCTCAAAGCAAGCAAAAAGCCATGCTGTACCCACACAACCCGCAGATCAGGCCTGGAACCCAGCCTGGAAGAGGCTGGCTAACCATCACCGAGTGGTGGAGAACCCAGCGCCAAGTTCCTGGCCCCACACTGTCACTCCCCACCTCTCTGCTTGTTAGGAATCCCTCATCCCCCCCAAAGTAGCTGCAGCCCCCCCACCTCCTCGTGGTGTGTTTGCCCCATGCCCACACTGTGGAGCCTTTCTGGCTCACCCAGCCTTAGCCCTGGCCCTGCTGCCACCTGCCTGGGGCGGGGTGCAGGTGCCTGCCTGCCTACCTGCTCCCTGCCCTCGTGTTGGAGGAGAGTGGGTGTCCCGGGCTTGCAGGACCACCAGAAAGAGAAGGAGGCACTGGGTGAGGACCACGACCCACCAGGCTCGCAACATGCTGCTGTTGCTGCTGCTGCTGCTGCCGCTGTTGCAGCACTGCCCACAGCTGGCACAGAACAAGTCAGAGGGGCTCTGTGACCTCACGGCCCCGTCAGGCCATGCCCTCCACCAGGGATCCCCAAGGTACTCCCACTGCCCATGAATTTCTGAATCTGCCCACTGTTGAATTTCCTGTTTCTGCATGAGCATGGAAGGAGCAGAAGTGGAGAAGGGTGGACCTATTTTGGGAGGCAGCACTGTGCATGGGAGTGCAGAGCTACTCAGGTCTTTCTTCTCAGAAATCTGTATCAAAAGCACTGTATGAAGACTGCATAAAAGAGTCAGCTGCAAGAGCCTTGCAACTATTTTTGTCAGGCAGCATTCTATCAAGAAATTGGCTTTTCCCCTCTCCCCCTCTCCTTTTGCTTCAGTTCCATTACCTTTAAAGACACCATTTCCTACCTCTGCTACTGTCCTTCCAAAATCAGTGTGCCACCCTTAAGCTTATCCCTAGTCAGCCTAATTCATCCCTTTCCCCCTTCGGCTCTAGTTTGCAGCTCTCTCAGCAGGCCATGTTAACTCCTGAGCAGAGATCCTTTTTCCCTCTGAGACAGGTGTACCCCACTGCAGCCACCAGGCCTGCTGTCATGTAAGCTGACCTGTGATCAAAACCCTCAAAATTCTGCTGGTAACACCAAGCTTGGAGCCAGGTATTCACCATATGATTTTCCTGTTAAACACGTTGAACAATAAATAGCAAGTGCCAGATTCTGCACTTGCAACAGGGAAACCCTGGATGTACATACAGACTGAGGAATGAGAGGCTGGAGAGTGGAAAGAGACTGCTCTGTTCTGTGCTGGTGCAGCCTCGCTCTCAAGTCCATGTGCAGTTTAGGGCACCACAACAGAAGACATAAAGCTACTAGAAAGCATCCAAAGAAGGGCTACGAAGATGGGGAAGGGTCTAAAGGAGACACCATATGGTGTGGCTGAGGTGACTTACCTTATTCAGCCTGGAGAAGAGTAGTCTGAGGGAAGACCTCAGTGGTCTGCAGCTCCCTTGTGGGGAGGAGTGGAAGAGCTAGCACTGATCTCTTCTCTGTGGTGACCAATGGCAGGCCCCAAGGGAATGGTCTGAAGCTGTGTCAGGAGAGGTTTAGGTTGGATATTAGAAAAAGTTTCTTCACCCAGAGCATGGTTGGGCACTGGAACAGGCTCCCCAGGGAAGTGGTCGTGACACTAAGCCTGACAGATTTCAAGAAGAGTTTGGACAATGCCCTCGGGCACATCATGTGATTCTTAGGATTGGATTATTCTTGTGGGTCACTTCCAAGCCAGGAGATTCTATGACTACTCTTGGTAGGGGGTTAAAAAATATAGCTGTGATGATATTTAAGGTCATGGGTTCTCAAGTGGTGTCTGATGTGAGGAGAGTACTCTTTTTGTATAAAGATCCATCAGCTGTGAGCCAGATGGATACCAATCCTGCAACAGGATATGACTGTAAGCAGGACGTCAAAGAGATTTTAATTATGCAAGAACTTAAAGCCAAGTAAAAAGAAAAAAAAGAGCGGGGGGAGAAGCTCATTTTGGAGATGTCAAGAATACTTTGTGTGACAGATTGCTACATTCTTTTGTTTAGGAGGCTAGACAAGGGTCATAAGTGAGAAACAGAGGGAGCACAGCAGCTACTCATTTGTTTCTAATACTCACTATTTTCCTTGCAGATTAGCTTTTCATCATGCCAGAGTCCTCAAGGAAGGAACCAGAGGGGTGTTGGGTATGGCACACCGTGCTCACATCCCTTGTGATTATCTAACTGCTTCCATAACACAAGCACCCCAAACACAAACTGGGAAAAGAGAGTAAAAGCTTGGTGATTTTTGAGTTTGTCACTGTATTTTAAATTTTTTTTCTGCCAATGCACCTCTCTGACACAAGACTATAACTACAAGCCATAAAACACTAAGAATGGACAAGAAATACAAGCAACGTTCCCTGTTCACGGGCACACAATAATTGCACTTTGGGGTGCTGGAAACAGAAATGGAAAATACCCCACTAAAGGGTAAATAGAATGCATGATCAATTAAGGAAGATACCCTTAATGTGCATATTCTGGACACATTTAGGTACTGTACCTACACCTCTGAGCTTGTTGTGAGTCAGCCACATACCACATACTGCCAGGGTCCACGCCACACAACACACTAGCCAGTGTACAACTACTAATATTGGTAAAATGAGGAGTTCAAAGAGTGCAAAAAGGAGTGAACTACAAGAAACAGATGCTCTCTAATTGGAACATTTTTGCAAAGACAACACTTGAACTACTGCAAAGAATACTGTCAGAGATTGCCAAGAAGCCACCTGATGCCCAGTGTGATGCTATCATGCAAACAAATGGAAGACACAGTAATCCCAACATCCAACCTGTGTCATTTCCTAACGCTAACAATCTTACAACCCTACAACTTCAACTTTCTCTATGAGGTTTGCCTTAAAAAAGACACATGAACAGGTCCTATGATCTTCAAGTTCCAGCAACACTATGGGAATAATCTCTGTTATGTGAAATAGACACTTAGGAAATCCTGTAGAGCCCTGCTTCACTGAGGACCATTAATATAGCTGAGTAAAATCCTGCCTAAATCCTGGAATCCTGGATGCTTTGGATCAGCATCCTCCAGAAGGACGGACACCAGAGAGACTTCTAAAGCTACAACTGCCAGCCCTGGGGAAGAAATTCCAGCCTGAAAGTTGCTTCATGGCAAACAGGGCAAATCAAATAATTTCCAAAAGCTTCTTTAGCCCTCCTAAGTTTCTGTAGACATAATAATGAAGAATAGAGACAGACATCTCTTCCCACATGTTTTTACAGGAAATTATGACACAGCCTTAGTAAATGGATATGATTAATCATTTACGGAAACATTCTCATTTCTGACAGTACAGGAAAAGAAAAAGGCATTAGTGAAGTTAAGATTCTCTCATCTTTTCCACAACATGAAAAAGCCTACCGTAATCAAGACTCACAGAAAAGCCTGTTCCTCCTGCAAAGGAAGGTGGGAAATTGGTTCTGCTAGAACTGAAGAAAGTAAGAAAAGCTAGAAATAGTCATTATTTGGGCTGCAACCAGTTTTCAGAGGCATTACTGCGGGGGACAAGACCTGCACACCTGCATTACTGTGAGGGAGAAGACTAAGCAGACAGAGGAGAGAATGGCCAGAAGAACTTCATACCATGCATGGCTCTGGCTAGCAGAAAATCTCACCCTTTACTGCCTGACCTGTATTGCAGGTATCCATAATCACTTTGCTTTGCACTGGAATTTTTTAACACCATTTTTAACTGCCGGTACTACAATACTTGTAGACACATTTATTTCTTCTGAACAAAATTTTGTCTGGGTAACTCACCCAAAGAGACTCAAACTTTGAGGAAAGAAAAAGAAATCTTAAGATGAAATGCTTTTGTACCATTCATTTCTCTAAAAGTCTTGGTAGCTATTTGAGTTTGCATTTAGGATAAACATTCTATTGCCTACAGTTTCGCAGAAGAGAAGAAAAATATTAAGGAAGCATCGTTTTCTATTTTGAATTGAATTGCCCCATAAACAGAAAATATTATTCTATTTGTTCTCTGTCCAACATGTCATTTTTGCAGACTTTTGTTTTAGTTGAAAATATAATCTCATGTGACATTTATACTACAGATTTTAAAGACAGGCACCTGCCAGGCTTTCAATCTCTTCAATGAGAACAGGAGGTAAATAAATTCAGAGTCTTTAAAACTGCCTTTACTAACTTTTCATTGTCATACTGGAAAACATCAGTGAATAAAGTATTCTTCAAAGAAGCTGCTAGGTCATTACATTTAAAACATCCCAAACCATTTCCTCAATCGTACATTATAATGTGTATTGCTGGAATTCAGTGATGTGCAGACCAAACAGAAATAGTTAATCGTTTGTAGAAACATTCTCACTTCTGTCAGTGCAGGAAAAGAAAGGGTCATCAGTGAGGCTGGATTCTTCTCTTTTGAAAAACATCATTGGAAATGCATGTGATCCCATGAGCCTAAGCATACCCTACATAAGATATACTTATCACTAGCATGCACTCAAGCAGCTTCGTAGGCTGCCAGGAACACTCCAAAGCATCCTTCCATGGACTTGGTATGCATAGGAGACAGCAGAACAGAGAAATAGTGTGCTCCTGCTATCATGGTTAGGACCAGTTTGGACACAGCCACCAGGTACCAACAAAGCACTTCTTTAATTGTTATTTTGGCACTGTGTTGTAAATTGTCTTAAGCAAGGAGGATTTTATGAGTGTGAGCATCCCATTGCTCTTCCAGCTCCACCCAGCGTTACTCAAGCTATCACATGTAGGACAGTTTACCCTTACATAATCCTAACTCACTGCACAATTAATTATATTTGAAAAGTGAAGGGCACTTGTGGGGTTCGGTTTACATTGCTCCTCCACCTCTCCCTCGTCCCTAGCCCTGGCCACTCCCTCGGGCTCTCCCTGTTGGTTCCTGTACCCCAACTGCGCCCATGGTCTGCCCCTGCGATCTGAGAAAACCCCCCTGCACTCTGCCCACGCGTCTCTCTGCCCCTGGGAACTGGCTGGATGAGATGCATGAATAAAGCCATGAGGGGCTGCCATGGGAGTCCCTTCTTTACCTCCTTTGCCATCACTGTGTTGTAATTGCTGATAGCTAGCCGGAGCGAAACTCTGGACCCGTCCAGAATGGACTACGGGAAGACAGGATTGCTGTCCTGCCCCAAGCAGCTCTGCTGAGCTCCCAGAGAAAGCTGCAGCTCGCTAACCAAAACCTAGCGCTTACAACAGGCACTTACTTTGCAAACTTCAGATTTAGAAGTTTAATTAAATATCTCAAGAAGGGGGTGCTGCTAGGACTCCAAAGTCTTTGGAAGTTAGAAGCCTTGACTTCTGCATGAACCCTCTTATCAGAACAGAAATCAGACTCATAGTCTTTCAAGGACAGAAAGATGAAGCAAATTGAATGATCCTACAGAATTAAACACTGCTATGAAAAGCTGTTGAAAATAAAGCAAGTGGATGCTGTAATCACAGACCTGCAAGCATGAGATAGCAGTGAGTTAGTCTTTGTATCTTACTTTTACAATACGTATAAACCCCAAACCATTTCCTTCTAAACTGCAAAGCAGATTCCCCTATTGATAGGGATGCTAAAAAAACACCTTCTACTACAACAGAAGCAAATTTTAAATACACCAAATTATAAATGCACCAGCATTTAATTTTGCATTGAAATATGATTAAGCCCCCTGATTTAAATTAAACAAGAAAAAATAATTGCAGTCTTGCATGTCTTCACTGATAAAAACCAAGGAAACCTCAGAGCACCTTCTCACCACAAGAATATTTCCCTCCTCATCTCCTCCCTTGCTTAATTACTGAAATCTTGAGGTACAAACTGTACAACAGACACAATGCAAATAAAACTGCTCTACCATATATTACCAGAACAAGAAACCTCATCTCTTTCTAAAAGTATGAGCCATTTTTTGCAGTTACTAATTATTAGGTAGGATAAGGAAGAATTCAGGAAAAAAGGACATAAGTCCAGAGCAGCTTAGCACTAAAGCGTCAAATGAAAAAAATATCTCTCATTAATTCCTTCTCCCAGTTTTACCAGCAAAAAACCCCATACCAATTATTTTAAAGCATAACAACTGTCAAGTTGTGCATCAATTCAAGTTCCATAGCATTTATATGCATCAAAAGCAAATCTGCAAACAGTGTGGCAAAATCTATGTTTGCACTTTTCAGCAGGCAATCACATGGCTGAAGGGAAATGCAAATGCAGTCCTGCTGAGAATCTACTGGTCTTTTGATGAGAAGAGAGGCCAGGATCAACCACAAGAAGGCATGTGAGAAAGTTTAAAAAAATTTAAAAAAAAACAACCCAAAAAACCCACCAAAAAAACCAAAACAAACTGCCCCCCAAAAAACAAAACAAAACAAAACAAACAAACAAAAAAAAAAAAAAAAAAAAAACCAAACAAAAAAAAAAAAAAAAAAAAAAAAAAAAAAAAAAAAAAAAA
>VZTI01004719.1:74879-218368 GCA_013397865.1 Struthidea cinerea
AAAACCCAAACCACCAGACACATTCTCATCTCCTTGCTTCCTGATAAGAAGAGGGTTGATGTAGTCATATTTATGGACATAATGTTGAGTGCTTATATGTGTCTTTTCATAGAGAACATTGAGATTATTCATTTAAATGCATTTAAAATGCATATTTCCTTTTTACAGGATCCTTTTAGTAGCTTCAAAACTATAGCAGGAGAAAAACACATAGACTTACCATAATTTAGGGTTGTTTAGTAAACCATGCATCTGTTGTAAATCCTCTAGAGCTCAAACACAATCTCAATAAATAGTCACTGAAAAGATTTAATTTATAGACCTCAAAGACCCTTGATTATCAGATTCTTCACAGACTTACTAGCAAGCCTACTAAACTGTATTTAAATAGCAGAGATGAAATAGCAATGAAAAGGAAATAAACCACTGGCTGTTTCATCCTAAATATTGTTGTTTTAGATATAGTTTACAGTCAAATTGCTTTGGAACAGAACTGCAGTTTTTGCCCTACAATTAAAAAATCCAAACAAAACAAGACCGAGCCAAGCAAAATCTCCAGCCTCATAGAGACCCTGTTAAATCTGCAACTAAACCCACTTTTGAAGCAGAAAGGACAAAGTTCAGGCTATGTCCCTGCGAGCACATTTAAGTGTGTGTCCAGAGCCGCTGCTCTACAGAACCCTTGCATCGCTGGAGATAATTCTGCACATGCCTTTGATCACTTCTGCTTTCTCTACTTACCTGAGCAAATTCCAAACACGGCTGCAAATGGCAGGGGGGCCTTTGTGTGTTTGGTGTTTTGTTTCCAAAATGAGACCACAAGACATAAGGTGAAGTGCTTAGAGAAACAGATATTCTCATTGACTGAGGTGTAATTCACTGCACATTCCCTGCTCAGCAGGAGCATTGCATGTTTCTCCTAGATGGTGTTTCCAACCACAAGGAAATGCTAGAGCAGCTAGGATCCTTTCAAACAATGTCATCTCCACCAGTCAAAAATACTTGTCCTTCCTTTCTTGCTGCTACAAAATGGAGAGAAATTACATTTATCAAAACCCAAATAGGGTGTATATTAATAAGGAAAAAACAAGCAAGCGGATTCTGGACCTTGAAACTTCTGAACTCCATCTGCACCCTCATTCACTTTCCAGCATGCCCCCCAAGTGGAAAATGAGTGCACTGGAAACATGTTCTTATGGACTGCAATATATGGTTGTGAAAAAAAAGGAAGGAGCAGTAAAGTGAAGCAGAGAATCCTGGTTTTATATTTACCGCTTTTTAAGTTTTTCATCACTATAATTACTGTATGTTTGCTGGTAAGTTTTCTATGCAGTTCAAGCAGAAAAATTGAAAAACTGAGAAAAAGAAATCCCACTGTGTTCAGCAGTATATCAGACAGTGGCAACACCCTCATGATAGATGCATTCCTGGTGAAAGAAAATGCTGTACCTCATATTCATTTTTCTGCCTGAAGACTAACAAATGAAACAAAACAGGGAAATACCCCTCCAGCTTGCTGTACCAGGAACATTTTTGTTTAGAAGAATGGGCAAAACTATTCCCATCAACTGGCTCATTCAACAATGCATAATTTTGGAAGAGTGTTTAAAAATAAAATCAGTGTACAAACTCAAGAGAATAATTTTTGTTTTCATCCAATTTCAAACGCACATGTAACTTAATGAAAGGCCTATGATAAAAGCTGATCACATGGTTTTGGAACCCCCCTGATCTGTTTCTGAACCCCCTTTCTGCTCACTCTCTAAAAAGCCAAACATGACCGGATTGCTAGTCCAAGTAACTCACAAGCTTACAGTTAACAGATAAGAATCTTCCCTTCTTTCCAGCTTTTAATCTGCCTCCTACAAAAATGGCCATGACTTCTTAACATCTTAGGGCAGAGAACCATATTTTCTGCTTATAAAGAATATTTTTTGGAAGAAAGTAAATTCACAAACCAATGAAGTGTTCATGAAAATGAAAGAGCCCATGAAAATAAACAAAGAAATTTTATTTTCCTGTGACTGCAAAATATATTAGTGCCGTGGAAAAATTCCAAATTCATACTTGGGTAGGCAACAGAGCTGGCAAAGTGAGTCCCAAATACACTAAACTTGAGAAATTGTAGGCTGGAGAAGAAGAACCTTGAGAATGAGGAATGCTGAATTCGCCTCACCTCTACCTTACACTAGAGCCTTCACTGAAGTCAACGTGCTTTGCACAGCAGCGAGCAAGACACACAGCAACGTTTATACACTTTAATTGGCATTGCCTTCCCTATACCAGGGTCTGATATCTTTTGAAAATAATTATTATTATCTTTTATCATTTTATCATATTATTGAAGCCACTTCCATGATTTCTTGAGCAAGCATAGTGAATAAAGTAAATATCCTATAGTGAAATTCCATCTTTGTTGAACCTGTTATTCACAAGATTGCAGAGGTTATGAAAACATGCTCTGTATCCCCACAGTAACTTGAAAAAGCAATTTAGTTACTTCCATCCTACATAATGAAGTTTTATCTTTACCTTCGCATCAAATCCAGATGTATCCTTAATTTTCATTTGCTATTTTGATGGACTTACTTCATCTGGGAGTCTCTTTTGTCTTCTTAAGAAGTATCAACTAAGAGCTCTTCCCATAAAAAGTTTTTAGATTGATGAGCAGATGCTTAGTTCCTAATGGTATTTCTGAGGTTAGTCTACTCTAAATGAAACAGATTAGCTAATTTTTAGCTGCTGAAGAATCATCTTAAATAAAGGTCACAGAACATCTCACTATGCAATTAATAAAGATTCAGCTAGTAATTCCTTGCTCAAATATTAGTATTTTTGATTGGTCCCAGAAGAAATATCCTTTTTTAATGCAAACCTGGCACATGAATCAGAGCCACAGCTGCTGCCTGATATAATCAGTGTACAATATTCTAATCCCATGAACTCTGACTCAGCAAGCATCTGCTTTCCAAATAAACTTTATCAAACAACATTTTTTCTCCAGAATTTTGTCAGCCAAGGTTTAAAAGGAAACAAATCTAAAACCCTTTTGCAGATGCACTTAGAAGTCAAGTACTGTATTTTACTTTCCTTCCAGATGACATTCCCTAGGATTTAAAGGGTTATGACACTGAGTTAGACTGTTTAATTAGTAAAGAGGACACTGTTAAGTTTTTTTACTGACATTTTATTCCGGCTACAGTTAGACGATTTGTTGGATCCACAAAGCTTGATGTGCAAGTTTTAATTGTTAGTGTTTTACTATACCAACAGTCCCTTGGGTAGTAGGAATTAAGTAAATTTATAACATCCATGTTTTAGTCTGTACATTACCTGTCTGCTTCTAAGCACACACAGAAAGGCATAAATAGTGGAGGTCCAGAGCTATCATTCTCTCCTACTATCTTGCAATTAAAACCACAATTTTGTGATTGCACATTTCCCATGCAGTTTATAGACTGAGACCTTTCCTACCACCAACAGAAAAAAATTTCAGTTGCAGATTCTTTCAGAAATGTTAATAGCAAAACACATGGACCTTTCAGGAGAGGCAGAGTGCCAGTTCCTTCTCATCTTTTTGCCTTAATGCTTTTTGAAGTGCAATCATTTGGATTGCAAACAAGCAGTAAGATCATTCTACATAGCTGAGGGTGAGCCAGAAAGAAGGAAAATCACAGCAACATCATCTTATAAAAGGAAAAGCACAAAATCATAGAAATGGTGACACGGAACCTTGTAAATCTGAGGTCCATCTAGCATTCCACTCAAACCAAGACTATTACCAACATTGTACCATTAGGTCACCTGGAGTTTTATCAAGCCCAGTCTTGAAAAACCTTCAAGAATGGGGACTTTGGGTGACCTGTCCCAGTGCCGCATGATCCACCTACTGAGGTTCTTTTTCTGATGTGCAGCCCAAACCTTGTCATACACCATCTTCTGTTGCCACCTGTTATATTCTCCATCACTACTTAGAAGACCTTGCCATATCTGTAAATGCCTTCAAGGCATTTCTTCACAATTGGAAAAGGCCAGTTCCTTCAACATCACTCACACAGGATGCTAATTCCAGCTCCTGCTCATTGCGGCAGCCCCACATTAACACCTTTCCAGTTTCCCAACATCCTTAAAACACCAAAGTCTTACATGCAGCCTCATGGAGTGACATAGAGACGAATAAAAGCTCCTCTCAACCTGATCTCATTGCTTTGCTTACACCAGTGAAGAACTGCTGAGGAGACATGGTGTAAGCGTGTAATTAATACGAAGGAGTCTTAGCTCAGCACGGACACTGACACACCACTGACAGGGCCAGGTGCATGGGCGAAACGAAACACAGAATACAGGGACGCGTGCTCCATTGCTTCTTCTCCCAAATTTGAGGTAGGCTGAGTTTTCAAAAAATATTGCTCCACCATGAGGAATATACTTCTCTTCACCCCCTTTATGTGTTGGCTTTTATTCCTAAGGGCTTGCTATGCTATCTTTGCCAATTATGACAGGACTTAGTGTGTATGGCTTTGATAGCTGCCTATTTCAGGGTGGAATAATTCCCCCCTGAAAACATCTGTCTTACTCAAGTGAAAGTGAAGGGAATCTAAAGCTCAGATTCCCTGTGCCTGTGTCAGAGCTCTACAGTGTAGGTGTCTACAAATGAACGAGTCATTTGTGGTAGACACATACAGCCAAACGCTTTCACAATCTCTTTTTTTTAAACCAATACAAGAACCATTTTCAAAACAATGTTACATTATACCCTCTAAGTTATTGACAGGTTTGAAGATAAACTACTACGAAATAAAACAGCTTAAAGACAAATTAGTCCTATAATTGGTTAACTATTGCTCTTTACCCAACACATATTAAGAACATTCCATACGCATTCAATCATTATGGATTCATTAAAGATAATTGCCACATTGATAGAGTCTAAAGCTATTTTCTAAAAAGAAACAAACAAACAAACCTCCGTTGTAAGATTCCATCTTCCTCCAAGTGTTACACAGCTGAAATAAAACTTCTGTATTTAAAACTAAATGTTAGCATTAGCATAAGCAACTACAATTGAGGTAACAGCATAAGAAACATTATTCCCTATTAGTTCTGATAATTGTTAATAAGTTCAGAGTAAAACATACTCTGTCCTAGTTGAATACAAAGATAAGATTAACTAGTACAAAAATAAAATAGCTAATTTCAGAGGAGGAAGGCTTTACAGAAGTCTGTTTTAGTGCCATGGGAATGAGAAATCTCACAGTCCTAGGACTGACTTTTTTAGCTTACTTAAGATATTCTCATTTTTCAAAAGCTACTTTTACAGCCCAAATCAGGTCCCAGTTACATGCCATACTAGTTTTACTGATTCTTGACTTTTCAGGGTTTAACCCCAGCCAGCAACCAATAAGTACCATGCAGCTGCTGACTCACCCATCTCACCCTCCATGGGGTGTGGGTTGAGATAAGACCAGTTTAATAATTGAAATAAAATTGTTATTATTGTTGATCACACCCATTGGGATCTGACAACCATCCATCTCTCATCCATCTTGCCAATTTATTCCTAAAAACTGCATCTCCCCAGCAGGTTCCTAGACCTTACTTTGCTTTAGGGCAAAACTGGCTTTCTGAGGGATTTAGACTATTTTCTTCCCCTTCTCAAAACTTCCTCTTCTGTTACCTCACATGATGATGTCATCAACTTATTGAGGTGTTCCCCAGCTTCACCCTATTCCACTGCAGTCTGGATCAGTCCATGGCAGATGGAAGAGCTGTGTGTCCACTCCTGGGAATGTCAATTCCAGGTGTACTGGACACCCCCACAACTGGAAGAAAACTGTGGCCTGCACTCTGCCACCAAAGGGATTGAGAAAAATCCATTAGTGATATCAGCGGTGCTTCACCACTTGGCTGCCTTTGCCTCAAGTTGCTATTGAAGTTCCAGCATGCACAGAACGGCAGCAGTCAGTGGCAGGGTGACTTCACTGAGGCCACGATAATCTCCTGTTAGATCTCCTGTTAGTGCCCACTTTCCATTAGAACGTTGCACTGCCATACGGGGCTATTAAAGGGTGAGTGGGCCCTGCTGATCGTTCCTTGGCTCTCCAGTTGACAGATTAGTCTGTGAAGAGGCACCAGGGGGTCTCTGTTGGTGAGATGTTGCCACTGGTGCACTGCTGTGATCACCATCAGCATCTGCTGTTCCTCAGCGTTCAGCAGTGTCACAACACAAGGGTCATCCAAGAGACCAGGCAAGGCACACAGCTCCTTTCCCCCATCTCCAAGGGGGAGGTGGCAGGAGGAAGGGGTGCCAGGCCATTTAATCCACACAGTCCAGTAAACCTGGTTGTTCCTCTCCTCCGCATGGCTGGAGACAGGGCCCCTCTAGTCCTGGTCATAGGGTTCTCCATTTATTTCTCGTAAAAATAGATTAGAATTCCTTTACACAGGATCAGGAGGAAGATCAGCTATTCCACTATGTCTGGGGAACTGCTCACTGGAAACTGAAGCAGCAACTTTCCTGGGAGAACTCCCATTTGTGTTTGTTTTTCCTTGTCTCACGTGCCCATGCCTCTGGGGTTGAGGTATATTTTCCATCCTGCTTTCTCTCCATGGTCCTTCAGGTAAAAGCACAGGGTACCCTGTGGTATACACTTTCTGTAGCCTCTCTCTTCCGCAAAAGAACACTCACTGTTAATAGCTGAGATGCTGGTCTGTACAGGTGGGGGGTACGACACACCCTCTTCAAATTGCTGGAATTTGGTACTTGCCCCTGTTATCCCACATGCTCTGACTATCCAGCCTCGGGATCACCAGATCTCTGGGTGGCATTCTTAAATAGTTGTTTAACCTTAAATAACACCTGGAACACATTCAGAAGATACAGCAATAGGAACATGCTGGTTTGAACATCTCAAGGACATTCAAAATTCTGGAGATCTATTATTATTATCCTGGAGGAGAAGGAGAAGAGACAGGGAAGTGCCTCTGCCATGATTTGGGTCTCAGAGGAGAAAAGGTAAAAGGTAAAAAAAAAAAAAAATGTATTTATGGTTTTCTGGAGTATGGATATGACTGCAATGCTGAGTACAAATACCAGATTAGTTTCACAACCAGCAGTTCTATCACATCATAAGCCAGGCTTTGTTACAAAGTACAACAACGTGATAACCTTAGTCCAGTTCCCGCAGGTACTAAACAGCACAACAGGGAACATGTACTGCAAGTAAGAGATTACATAAAGCAACTTAAAACCAGCCACATCAACTTTGAGAGCAAAGAAATTGTTGTGACCAGTGACTATTATGCATAATAAAGGCTTGTAACAAATTTGTTCTAACACATTTTAGGCAGATTTGTCGTGAACTCAATCCAGCAAGCGCCACGTTGGGCATCAAAAAGACTGTCTTGGCTTAAACCCAGTTGTCAATTAAGAACCACACAGACACTCACTCACAGCCTACACACCCCCCACGGGATGAGGAGGAAAATCAGAAAAAAAGGTAGACCCTGTGGGTTGAGATAAGAACAGTTTAATAACTGAAATAAAATCAAATGTAATTATAGTAATAGAATGAAAAGACAGATTTATAAAAAGAGAGAGAAATAAGCCCCAAGCAGAACAAGTGATGCACAGCACAGTTTCCCACCACCCACTGACTGATGCCCAGCCCAGTCCCAAGCAGTCATCAGTCACTCACAGCCAGCTCTCTCAGTTTATATACTGAGTGTGGCATTCCAGGGTATGGAATGGCCTTTTGGCCAGTTCAGGTCAGCTTCTCCTGGCCATGTTCCCTCCCAGCTTCTTGTGCACCTTCTCACTGGCAGAGCATGGGAAACAGAAAAGTCCTTGACTCAGGGTAAGCACTACCTAGGCACAACTAAAAATTCAGTGTGTTATCAACATTATTTTCACACTAAATCCAAACCACAGCACTGCAGCAACTACTAGGAAGAAATTGAACTCTATTCCAGGCAAAGCCAGGGAAGTCTACATTATTACTTTTAATCTACTACACACTCAAAAGCTCCTGCACTTCTGTAATTATTAATAGCAAGGTCCTAGCTTTAGTTTCAGGCCTGATTTAATGATACCCAACTAGAAGGTCACACTTCAGGTCCTCACTAAGGATTTAAATTTCATGCAGGTCCTACAGGCAGATACAAATACTACAGAAATCCATATGACATCGTGCTCTTGGAACGGCAACACAAAACAGGACATCATCACAGGGTTCCCAAAACATTGCCCTCATGGGGGAAGGGAAGGAGCAGCTGGAGAGAGAGAGAGCCTTGAAAATCCCTAATCTTCCTTCAGCCTAAGAGGTATGAACTGGCAGGCAGTGTGGGAGCCAGTGTGACTGCCCTGGAGACGTGTGCTCCGGCAGGTAGCCCCAGAATAACAGAGAAGATGCAGATATGGCAGAATAAAGGAAGTGTCCAAGGAGTACATGGGCTGCAAAAGAGAGGGGAAGCAAGAGTTCTCTGGCCATCAAAAGAACAAGA
This sequence comes from Struthidea cinerea, assembly GCA_013397865.1. Lineage (NCBI taxonomy): Eukaryota > Metazoa > Chordata > Aves > Passeriformes > Corcoracidae > Struthidea > Struthidea cinerea. The sequence goes on from VZTI01004719.1 coordinate 83,382, forward strand.
GCAACAGGTAGAAAGGGAAGATGAATATCAACATTGGATACCCATGAAAAACATGAAAATTATAAACACTAACCATATGCTGACAGGGAATAGAACTAAACAGGGAATCACAAGGCAGGGATGGGTATATGGGAAGTGAGAGACTGAAGAAAACAACAGACAAATCCAGGAAAGAGAGAGTAACACTGAAGATGCAACATTTTATTTATTTCAGATTTATCTGTTTTGATATTCATTTGTTGAAGGCAAGATTCCTTTTGAACCATCAGTCATTTTTGCAAGATGTGACAAGTAGTTTTTCATCTAGACTCCCTTTTCCCATTTCCTTTTTCCTTGCCTTTTTGAAGACCAACACATCACTTCACTAATCTATCTATCACTAGCACTGTACAGCAAGGCATCAATTTTGGGTGTACAGGCATAGCATGCACACTCTTCCTCAACAGCAAAGCAGAGGGAAGGAGGGGAGACCACCCTTCTTCTGAGGAACTGAGCACAGCAAGAAAGACCTACCTTACAGAGACTGTAGTGTCTGCGGAGAAAAAGTCACAGCTCAGGCTGGGGATGCTGCAGCTTCACACAGAGACTGTCCAGAGCCAGCAGCCAACATCCAGACCTCAGAGAGTCAGATGGAAGAAAAATTCCTCAGTATCAGAGGAGTCAGTGCAGCATTCGCTGCTATTTAGAGCCATTAAACTGCCTAGAAGCAAACACCTTTTGAACAGACACAGTGGTTTTAAATCAACAAAAATGCTATATACTTTCTTTTCATTCCATCTTATCTATCTACTCTGGGTTTTCTGGATTTAAGAAGTTACTTATTCTAGCTTTGACTCGGATAAAATCAGTCTTGAGTTCAAAAGCTTTTTGTCTTCTTCAGAGAGCTTATTATAGGATAAAGATCTATGTACATCTACCTCAAAGGTCTGACTCAAAGCTTTATTCACAGAGCAGACGAGGAAAGCAAGAGCAAGCCTTCATCTGGAGAAGACTTTGTTTTGCCATGAACAGGTTCACATTTAGGATCTCCCAGAAATTAACTCTGCTATTCTCTGACCTTGCCAGAGCAAGCTACTGCATGAGCATCCACAAGGACACGTCAACATTCTTGGAGGACAAGAGAGCTGGAAATTAACCTCACTTCAGCCTAGAAATTCCTGGGAGACCTGCTGAGCTTAAGACAGACCAGTGCAGAAAAGAGTCCCATTCCATGGCTTCCCTTCCCAGGAAATGCTTGTAAGTTTCCAACGGCTGTGTCGGGAAACAGGGCTCAAGCCTGACTAAGTGATTGCCCTTGAAAAGAGCAGATTCTGGCTGTATGAGGCAAGAAATGGCAGCAGCTGGAACAGGAAGAGGTCTTCCCTGCGACTTGGTTATTCCAGGCAATTCACAGCACAGTAGGTCTGACTAGGTTGATGGTTACTGACGAGATGTTGCTTCACAGAGCCTACTCAAGTGACCTAATGTAGAGGGATCCAGTATGGAAGATTTCACAGAAACCTCTGTGGCTTTCTGTGTTTAGCAAAAGGAAAAAAAATCAAGTGTAGATGGTGTCTGAATGATATGCTGTTACTGAGGAGAAACTGTAGGTATGGACTTCTGTGGGGAATACAGAGACAGCTTTTAAGGCAGAGGTAGAACACCATGTACAGTAACAGACTCATCACTCACTGGTTTTCTGGAAACAGAGTGAAGTCCAGTGCCTTTTCTTTAAATTAAATTATTCATGAGGAAAGGATGAGTTGCAAGCTGATTTTGACTGAATTAACCTGCCAACTCATGGCATATGTCATGTACCTTGATTCTCTTTCCTCTGGAATTCCCTGAAGAGATTCCAAGACAAGTGAGAATGACTTTGAAATGAGGCCTCTACAGTCAGGGATCACTTGCATGAGAGAAAACAACCAGAGTCCAACCTTCTGAAGTGCAAGGGTCTGTAATTACTGAAAGAAAAATTGAAGAGAGGTTGTTTTTTTCTTTAGAGACAGATGATAACACAGGTCATGCTACACTTAGGTCACTGCTTATATTAAAATCTTGGTCCTCTACTCCACAATAGATGCGTGCTTTCATCAAAGTTTTCCACTTTTTTTCCCATGTTGACAACAAAAAAAGCTTAAACTGACAGAGAAAGTGGTATCTTGCTTTCTTAAAAACACAGGCTTCCATGAGCAATCAGGCAGTTATTTCCAATCCCAGATCTCCATCCCCCGAGGTTTCCCTAGCATCTTTTCTTCCAGAACTGTGTGCTCTAAATTGTATTTGCTACAATTATGAGATTGTCACCGGAGCAAATCAGGATGCCCTGGTCTTTAAAATGCATTTAGCCAAGTGATAATAGGCAAGCATTGGCTTGCAAATGTTTACTGCTGTTCTGTGCATTGTTCCTCCCTTGTTAAACTGCTGCAAAAAGATTACATGCAATTTAAAACTTGATGGATGTATGCATACCAGAGCAAGAAGCATAAGAAATTGTTACATTACTGCTAAAATGATTGAGACCATGTGATTACAGAAAGCTCCATAAAATCCTGAAAAAGGCTTTGATTCAGTAGAGTGGAGTAATACCTGAGCAACGTCCCAACATCACATTCAACTGGACACAAGATTCTTTTCTCAATAAAAAGACATACAGGAAAAACCAACATTCTTACTTTGTTCAGAACACCAACTAAGCCCATTCATCTCTTTTCTGCACTACATAAAAAGCAGTTATCAAATCTAAAACACCACCTTCTATTTTTTTCCACAGTTATATTAATACATCTGTAATGAAACTTTAGTTGCATGAATTTAATAGTTTGGGGACACTGCAATGTGGGGATCCGTGAACACGCCTTTGTGTTGGGGTGACCGGGGGGCTCCCCTCGGGATGCTTTGTTTCCTTGGTATGGTCTGTCCCGGTTTGAATCTCCCGGCTGGCTGTAAGCCTCGTCACTCCCCTGGCATTCTCCCATTGGTCCCCATTCCCAGATCCCACCTTTCTCCCTGGCCCCGGATAAAACGGGGACTCTCGGGATCGGGTTTCAGATTTGCTTTGGAGTTCGGCTGTAAGCATGGAATAAACCATCCAGCAGGATGATAAGCGAATCTCCTTCCTGCCTCTTTGCCACCTGACTGTATTACTGAATATGCCCCAGGTTCTGTGGGCTAGCGGGAACCCACGGAACCAGGCTAAAATATGGTATTATCGCAACATAAAAAGTCTGGAAATTTTGCAATAAAAATGTAAGAAAATGTTATTTGTTTTAAAACAAGACAGAATAAAGTTATTTATCAATACAATTCTGCTACATTCTGTTTCTTTTATTTAATTATTTAAAAATTTGAAGCAGCACTATTAGTTCTTTGCTAGACTGGATGGCTACAATCAGTATTTTCTGCCTCAACTCACCTTTTCATTTCAGACAATTCTAATTAGGCTGCTCTCCTGAATGGAAATGAACGAAGTATACAAACTAAAAGATACTTTCTGTCGTATCAAAGCAAAAACCCCACACATGCCTGGTCTCAGTGAAGCCAATACGCAGCAACCCCAAGCGCACGGGTCCATTGCCATTCCAGACAAATTGAAGGCACTATTGCTCAGATGGAGGGTCATGGACTGCATTAAAAAGTTGCTTCGGCATCCAAGAACGGCCTTGTTCTGCAAATCCAGTGAAAATACTCTGCTGGCATGAAGTAAGGTAATACATACAGTTTCTCCTCACTGGTCTTTCCCGAAGCAGCAGCCTAGCACTCAATTCAGGCACATGAAGATAGACAAACAAAGGAATTTTCGCACTGGGCAAGATCTGGAGGCACACAAACCAGCTCAGGTATATGTGGGAGCTACGGCGAGGGGATGGAAAGCCATACTGTGCTTGGCTATCCCAGTCCATACTTCACCCGTTATTTATGATCAGACACAACAGAGCTAAACTTCATCAAAGCTAACTTAAGTGTCAGAACTCAGGTGTCAAAATTTTGAGTTTTTGTCACCCTGAGTGTACCTTTAAGTTGTAAGATCTACACAGAAGAAAGTGGATCAACAAGCGAGACCTGCTGCCCAGTGGATGCTTACCAATCCACTCAGATAATACTAAGGCCAGTGACAATTAATTACAAATTGCACTGACTATTAGCGCGAGAAACTCTTGTCTGAAAAGTACGATCTGATAGCTAGCATAGGAACATCAACCATGCAGACCAGCAAATCAGACAGCAGAAAAGTCATAAATCTTGAACACCTCCCAGCCTTTGGGAAGAAACACCTTTTGGTGTTGAAAGGTAAGCTATACTTCATCAGCTTCACATTTTTCTAAGAAAAACAAAAATAAACCAGTTTGACAGAGACAAAACTGTTGTACCCTTAGGGATTGATTAGTTCTTGTATGTATTCAGCTGTCACCCTACACACGCGTCCCTGGTATAGATGTCCAAGTGCAGATAACACAAAATTTAGAGAGTACATCTGGTGGGCAACTACCTGGCAGAGTAAGGGCCAAGATCTGGCACGTGGGTCTTTAAATACACAATTTGCTTGTGCAGCATTTGTGCAGCATCAGTTTGAACCACAGAACCAGCATCACCCAATCACTTAGTACAGCTTTCCCAGTGGCAGCTGTGTGACACATCTGCACTGGCAGTGCTGGCAATGCCTCTGTGTTGTGCCATCTATCAGAGAGGCAGTGCTTGTTTGGCTTGTTTGCACTTCAAATTCTGCTTATTGCTCAACATTCCCAGGCAACACTACTCACCCCTGGCACCCTCCATAGTCAAGAGAGAATAACACCTCCACAAGGTGACTTACCTTAAGGAAAGAGGCAAAAAAACATATTCAGACATTTGGTTCAAGATATTAATACCACTCATAGCAACACTATAAAGGAAAGCAATTTTAAAATTTTATTGTAATTACAAAATACTTAGAAACAGCTGAATATGCTGAGGAAATGTAGAAATACAAGAAACATTATTATTTGAATTCAAATACTCTACCAGCAAGGTATTTTTGAGCAGTGCTGTAAATGAAAAATAATTCTCAGAAGATCTATTAGTGACTATGAGCTCCTTTCACTTGATGACATTAATTTTGAGGACATTAGAAGAGACAGTACAAGACCTGCGATAATCTTAAAGAATCACAGCTCAATTAGTAGGAATTAGAAAAATTGTGCTGTTATCTTCAAGTCTGAAAGAAAAAGGCTTTGGGCTCAGTTATGGAGGCATTAACACATCAGATTAAAATTAAACAAGAATAATAGGAATAGACAGTGGTGTTACAAAACAAATGCCTGGACATTCTAAATGGAAGCAGAAGTGCGGGGGGGGTGGGGGGAATCACCCCCAAAAGAAGTACTAGCTTTTAAAATGGTGTTGTTTTAGTGTCTATGATAAATTAAAAGAACTGATGTACATTTTTATGTACATCTGGACACTTTAAATGTTCTCTGCCACACTCAAGGCATGAACAAAGCAACTGGTGGCATCTTCCCATGTACTCTGTATTGTTTTACTCATTAAGTTACCTTGAGATTTCTCATAATACAATTTGCTATCCTGACATCCATGAGGGTAGAAAGAGATGCATTAATGTGAAATTCCAGAGAAAAACGCAGAATAAATTACAGTATGTAACTGAGCTGGTCCCTAAAATGCAGGTAAAAATAGGCAGCCAGGCAGATCTGAGATTTCAAAGAACAACAAACAGAAAGCAGTTGTCTAATCTGCAAAGGCAATATCCAAAAGCCTATCCCACATCAGGAGGAGCGACTCAAAGCCAAATGGAGTAACACCTTGCTTCTAGATAAAAACCTATTGGGGATTACTTTAATAGAGAACACTTAAGTAATCATGTTTGATAGGTAAGACTGCATCATTTATCAAAAATCTATGCTAAAATTTAATTTTCCATGTGAGTCAAAGGCAGCAGTGGCAGCACTGCTTGTTGTTGCTGATCTGTGGCTGCTGATGCCTTCTGAAGTGGAAATGATGGATGCCACATGTTCTAGCTGTGATTAAATTTGCTTTGACAAAGCAGCATGGAAATCTGATTTTCAATAGACTCTTGCATTTCACCCAGTGCTGAGTAAACAGATACACAACGTAATGCTATATGGTTGTCAAGCTGATGGCTAATTCATTCTGCCAGTCCAATCAATCTATCCATTAAAATATTACCTGTCAATATCAAGTAGGTTCAGCTTGGAAATTGCATGGAAACGGGAAGCTGTTTAGAAGTAAACAATGTCAAAGCCAAATGTGTCATAAAGCTATTTCTCCAGGTCCTCCCAACAGCTTCAGTCAGCCCTAGTAAAAGGTCAGCAGAAGCCTCTTGCTTCAGCATGCTCGATGCTTCTCAAACTTCTCACCATGCCACAGGACAAGGGTACAATGTACCAAAACCCACTCTTGCTGTGTTGCTGCTTGAAGAGAAGGAAGCAGAAAATCACATTAAGAATACAGCTTATCTAAATACTATTATCCCAGTACTAGGAAAAACTGCACCTAAACAGCCTTCGGTGGGCGACATCCTTCATTCCTTGACTGATAGGGAATAGGAGTTGGCAAAACACAGTGATGAGATTTTTCACTGCACTGAGTGCAGGCACCCTCACATAACCTTTTAGTTTTACCCTTCATTTGGAGGAAATCAGGATATTACCCACTAATCTTTATCAGCAGCAGTTCTGTGGACATTCCTGCCCTCTCCGCAGTGCCTGAGTGCTCCTGCCAGCTGTCATAACCACACATGCGTGATGCTCCCAATGTAATCTCTGCTTTCAGCATTCAGCTCCTCACCACACAGCAAATCAACATGGCAAGTACTATGAGTATATGCTGAGTATATCCTCTAAAAAAACCCCTCAAAAATATCAGTGTAATGATTTATTTTTGTCCTGTTTTTCTTTTTTTAACTGAAGAATGTTTAGAATCATAGTATGATTATTAAATTATAAAACAACCTCCAGCCCTTTGACAGTGTCAAACATAGCAGTAATTAGTAAGCTTAATTGAATCAGGATGAAAAATAAAACCGTGCCAATAAGCACTAGCAACCATATCCTATTCTTCCTATTCCTCGGCTATTTGGGCCTTTGGAACTTGAAAAAACAAGTTGATCTAATATAATCTCCTTCCTAAGAGAAAGAAGAGAGAAGATTTAATTCAAATTATACCAGGAAAAAGCTGAAAGCCCTTGGTTCACAGTCCCATAATATGACAGCAATTGCCTGACTTCATCAGAAAATCATAATTTGTCGCTGTTACGTCCGAGGCATATAAAGAAAACGACACAGAGTCCAGGCTCATGGACAAGTGGAAGCTGAAGCTTAAGCGCTTTAATAATTTTCTGACTACTATATAGGATAGATCGCAAAAAGTGTGTTCAGTGGCAATAGGTAATTGGTTCCTCGGCCATCCACCCCTTGAGAGGATTGGCCAAGTCCTAAAATACCTATTCCAAAATATTTTCAAAGTCAAAGCCATAACAATCTTGCAAAACAGCTTGTGGGTGCAAGAAGTTTATGAAACTGTGACCTTGTTTAAAATAGTTTATATAGGAAAGACAGTCTTCTCACAGAATATTGAGAAAAGGCTGAAGAACTTCTCCGCTTCTAGCTTTTTAGCACCTACAATAATTGAATAATATTTGTTATTTACATAAAATTAAAATATACTCTAAGCTCTTGTAAGTTTTTTAGGAAAACTGCTTTGTTTTCAGATAGTTCTGTTGAAAACTGTCTTAATTCAAAGTAGGCTGAGGTTAAACCCAACTATTAATTTACCACATCCAAAGTAGGCAACACAGCTACAAATAACTGTAAGAAACAAAGCAAGAAACTAAAGGAAAAAGGATTTAGCCTACCTACATCAAGGTCAAATCTGAAAGCTTTCTTTCACTTTCCTCCAGGTGAATTCAGCACACACTAACATCTTCTGCATACCATATCCTAAGAGACAGTCCTAACTACAGAGAGCCCACTCCTAGTAGCACGCCTTCACTTTCACAAGCATTGTCCTCTTTGCACTCCCCTGGGGGTTCTAACAGAATTATGTCCTTTGAAATATATTTACAACTTCTTCTCCTGTCCTCATAATTTCATTATTTCTCCTTTATTAAGAAGGGAGTCTTGTCACTCCTCTTTTTCCTTCCTCAGATATGTATAAATTCCACGTTAGATAAAGTGTCATCTCTTGAGTAGCCACAATCAACTGCTAGACAGGATAACAGAATAAATGTACTTCAGAAATAATGTCTTGGGGGGCAAACCTGAGAGCTCTTGTTTTTCCAGAACTCTGGTTTTTTCCTTCCTGGAATCATAAAGGCTTATTGCTTTGAAGAAAGAACTAAAACCCACTATCCACTCACCCTAGACCTGCTAGCAGATAATTTCTGCTGCATTCTTGGTGACATTTCCTGCCAGAAGACTATAAAAACTGAGCAGTCTGAGCTCTGGTTGCATTAAGTATTTGTGGTGGATGACATCTTAGTGGCCAAGTGATACACCAGGCAAATAAGAAGAAATACCACACAAGGCATCTGGAAAGCTTCCACCAGGAAGAACATAGAAGGGGCAGTTGCCTGGCGTAGTCCAGCTCAGTGTCCCAAGGAAGAGACACAACATGTTCAAAGGTCTAAAATCAGAAGTCCTGGAGCATTTGAATCTGCTGTGCAATTTTAATGGGATGTGAGACAGAAACTTTTCACTACCAGGCAGGTTACAAAGTTTCTAACTAGAAAGAAACGGCATGAGACAACATGACAAAGGCGAGAAGCTCTGCCTGGCATGAGAGACATGAATACTGAATAGTTCTGTTTCACTATTAAAGTATTAGACTGGCTCTATCTTAGTTTATTTTACTAAAAAGGTCTAAGACTTTGGCCCAATAAATCAGGGCTGAAACCTGAGGCACATTCATCAGCACTTATGCAATGATACACTGTACAATTAAAAATTCTAACAAAAAGCTTCACTCTAAAGTGCTTCAAAAATTGTGCTTAAACTCTTGTGTGATTATTTTCAGAAGTTTCAAGAGCACTTTCCTAATTAACTGCCCCATGTGCCTAAATTTCTCTGAAAAATTTCAATTTTTAATTATTGAAAATGATTTTTGAAGAACCAAAGCCACTGTTAGAGTATAGAAAAACATTAAACTTAAGCTCTGGCTAAATATACAGCAAAGAGGAAAGCATTAATTTGAGTGTCAAAAGAGACTGGGCAGGAAAAGAAATGAGGCCCACTGAATAACTGTTCATCATGTCTTAACTAGATTAGCATTACAACTAAGAGATAAATTAACCAGAAGACATGAAGTAGTATTGCCTCTCTCAACACCAACACAAACGGAACTAGCAGATTTATCTTTGACAAAATAGAAACACCTCTCGTAAGTAAAGAAAAAGCAAGGTAATATTTAATGAAAGCAGAACACAACACTATCACCAACAGCAGAGGGAGGAAAGGTACAGAAAGAATAAAATCAAGATGTGAAAAAACTATAGCTAAAACAAAAACTTATGATAACAAAAAACCCAAATATGTCAACCCCAAACATTTTCCTTAAGGAAACTTTATAGGAATAAACTCACTAGAAGTAAACCTATGAACATAAGACATACAAAACAAGAGTATCTACTCATTGGGTCATTAGGAAAAAAAAAGGCAGTTAAAGCTTTTTCTTAAAAGTTTCTAAGCAGAGACGCTCCCCTGGCTGGCTGAAGTTTTGTCACACCATGAGGGGTTTCACAGCTGACTTGAACCAATTGCGTCTCACACACAGGCCTCCTCCTCCAAAGGGTTTCCCCTGGCAGCACCCTGCTACTGAAATCCTGACGTTTATACCCCATGCACCAGAATTACAGCAAGGCACAAAAATTTTCACATTTGCCCTGTAGTGGAACACATGGCAAAGTTGCACCCGGTGGCTGTAAAGGCAACAAACATCAAGACAGAAAAGGGCATTTTTCTAACACAGGACATCAACTAGAGAAAAAGTTCTTGAGGGTCATCACAGCCTACTAGGAGAATAATACAAAGAAGGTACTGAAAGACTCAGGAATGAATTAACAAGATGTTCACTAGTTTTAACATGGAGCCAGCCACTGAATATTTATTTTGGTGTTTAATTATTTTTAAGACACTAATTTGCATTCCAGTACTTTCATAGCTATGGATACTTCAAAACAAATGAATAAGCTTTAGCATGTAGACTATACCTCAAAACATTCGGTATGTTCATTTTTCAGTGGAAATTATGTGTAATTTGTCACCAGTTCATATCCTACTGCTACTGATTGATTAGGCAACATTTCAGAAAGCAGCACCACCAAAGTAGCTTGGGACTTGAATTTCAAAAGGGAGAAGAAGTAGGAAATGGGCCATTCAATGTTTTTATCGTGAAAAAATACAGTATGACTTTCAAGCAAGCATCTTCAGAGCTTTTTGCTCCTTTCTACACATAGCTATTGCCATGGCTAGCTGATGTTATTCTTGCAGCATTGTGTACCATTAAGGTGTTGAACAGTGCAACAAATTTCTTGATTATCTTGGTTCTAGATAGTATGATGTGTTTCTCTAAGACAATAACAGACTTGCTGCATTGTGTGTTATACTTGTTTTGTTTCCACTTTTTGATTCTACAAGCAACCTTTCTGCTCATCTGGGCAGACTTTACAATTTACCATCACTATTGGTTTCCCACGTCAAAAATAATCTGTAAATTTAAATTGCTTTTATCATTATGCAGTGGTAAAACAATGTTCTGAAACCATCCATAAATTCAGAAAGCAGTTTTCCAGCCAAACAAAATCAAGACATTTGAGAAATGCAAATAACTGAATCCAGAAAACATGCAAGTTCACTCTTCCACAAAGATTTATTTGATTCTAGATTATACAATCCTTGGGGAAAAAAAAAAAAAAAAAAAAAAAAAAAAAACAAACATCAAACCACAAGTCAAAATAATTTATTGATTAGCAACAGACTATGAAGGAGGATGAGCCAATGTTAATGCATTACCAGTGATAAGGAAACCTTGGAAACACTTTATGCCATTCACTAAGATAACAGAACAAAATAACTTTTATATCAATTTTTTCTTTGACTGAGAGCATTTTGATGGGTGGCATTGATTAATACATTGGTTATAGCTCCAAGTTTTCACCTGACCACTCAAAATCAACAGGAATTTTACTGCTATTCAACCACTGCCAGGCGAAAACACAGGTAAATATAAATCACAATGTTATCAAAAGCCCACAGCAGTCAGAGACTGAAAATAAAAAAAATTTTTAAAAAGTTTTATCCAAGAACAGTTTATCAGTGATAAATAAGCAATATGCCACTGAGTCTTGCTACATAAATCACGAAAGAACTGGCTGAGACAATGTTAGCCTGACTAATACCTTAGTTAACAGTCCACATCAGAGACCTCACTTCACCCTCAGTGTTCATAACTAAATATTTAGTTCTTCTACTCTGCAAGCCCCTGTCAAGGTCAGGACAGCTCTCCTGGCCACCGCCAGTGCCAGAGGCAAAGGAATGAGGGAATTGTCACACACATATCATTACCAGCCGCTATGTAATCTGTTCACTGCACACATCATTATCTTTCACATTAAAAGCATCGTAAGGTTAAACAATATAGTGCATAAAGCTTCCCTACCAACTGATACTCACAGGAACACATTCAGACGTTAAGATACAGATGGATAACGCTGGGCTGTTAGTGCTGGGCAAGCTCTGATAGCTCTATCATCGGGTATTTTGCACACACAGTTTCAAATTACAGTGAATTAATATTACGATATTTATCAGCAGATAAAATTAATTCTTTCATTGTCAAATATTAGCTTCCTCTTTCATCTTTAAATTCATGCATGAAATACTGAGGACACAAGCAAGACTTACAGCCACAGCAAGAGTATGTTAATTCCCTCAGACATTATTAATGTTTTACAATTTAAAAAATGCACAAGTCATTTGCACAGTACTTCCTTTTCAAGATACTTGTTCACTCAGAACAGTCAAAATTGAATTCCAGCTGGCAAAACCTTTGGATTTAAAATTCTTTAGGTTAATTTAACCTAAGTCTCTGATTTGGAATATAAATGATTACTCTTAAGTTTGTCTCAATTTTTAAGTGACTCAATCAAATTAAGGCCATTGCAATTCTGAAGCAGAAAGGTTAAACAAGGATTTGATCTAATTTAACTAACTCAAACTTGGCCACTTAGTGAATTCAAAGAGGTAGAACCTAATTTAATTAATCTACTTTAAAAATCAATTTGGATTAGTTTTCCTGAATGACCCTGTGTAGACAACCCCCCATTCTCCTAACACGGATAAAAGTATTACTGTGCTAGCCAGCACATATCGATACGAGATGATTAGTTCTCAAATAATAAATTGCAGAATCAGCTAACTAATATACCAGTTGCCAGCAAAATTATTTACTTCTCCAGGTTCAGCCTGGAGAACAGAAGGCTCTGAGACACCTTCCAGCAGCTTCGTAGTACCCAGAGGAGGCCTACAGGCAGGCTGGAGAGCAACCTTTTAGAAGTTGATAGGACAAATTGTAATGGATTCAAAATGTAAGAGGGCAGGTTTAGAATAGATATTAGAAGGAAATTCTTTACTGTGAGGGTGGAAATTCTTTACTGTGAGGCACTAGAACAGATTGCCCAGAGAAGCTGTGGATGTCTGTCTTGGGGTGACTTTATAATGTGTATCCCCTATCGCTACCCTATGCCCACCAATCTTTTCTGTGTCTTTAAACTGAGCCTGAGAAGAACAGAAAACAAAAAACGTTTCAAAGCAGTTGTTTCAAGGACACGGAGATTCACTCCTCAGCTTCAGCGGTACCCTTGGTTTTTTTTTCTTTCCCTCAGTCAACTTTTTTTTTGTCTCTCGGCATTTCTTTTTGCCGGCGAGAAACGGAGAGTTGAACCTTGTTTTCCTAGGATTTTGGGTTTTTTTTTTGTTCTTTTCTTCTCTTCTGGACTGTTTCAATAACATCTGAACACATCAGGAGAATTTTCCTGGAGGCCCGGGGGGTTGGCCCCTCGCCGACCCAGCTCCGAGGAGGAGAGAGACCACACCTACAGAAGAACTCTGACATCTTCCCAGGTTTTCTCTCCACAGAGAGAGATATCTCATTATTTAGCATTATTATTCCCCTCCTGTGTGTTTGTTAAATAAATAGCTTTTATCTCTTTCACTTTCCTTTGAGGAAAATTTTTCTTTCCCGAACCTGGGGGGAGGGGGTGGTTGCAACCTGACTTCTATCAGAGGATATTCTCCTCCAAATTTGTCCAAACTAGAACAATGTCCCATCCCTGGAAGTGTTCAAGGCCAGGTTGGATGAGACTTTGAGCTACCAGGTCTAGTGAAAGATGTCTCTGCCCATGGCAGGGGGTCTGGAACTAGATGGTCTTTAAGTAAAGTTCCCTTCCAACCCAAACCATTCTGTAAGTTTATGGTTCTGGCTATGTACCGATGACTGTTAATGAAACAGCAATGGAGCAACACCAACCAGCTGACATCAGCCAAGCACACTCCCTGTTCACTTAATTGCAGGTCAGCTGGAATCACTGACAGCTTTCAAGGGAGCCAAACAAAGAGCTCAGGTGGGGTAATGCCAAATGTGACTGTGTCCTGTCATCCTCAGGTGCTGGATGGATATTCCCAGATCTGCATCACCTCCTACATGCCCTAGACCCAAAAGAAGGAAACAAGATAGCAGGTAATACACTGGGTTTTCAGTGAAGGCCAGACTCACAGTTTGCATCCACACTTGCACAGCTTTGTCTGTTGGAGTACAGAGAACTGAGACTTTCTCCTACATTTTTCACAACCCTATTTTGACTGGAACAGTTCTCCACTGCCTGCTGTAACCCACCAAATTATTAGTTAAGAGTAGGTGAGCCATTTCTGTAAAACATTAGACTTTCAGATCACTCTATAGCAAGTTCTTGCTCATTCCCTAACAATTTCTCCCAAACGTTTCCAGATGCAAATATTGACAGTTGTTTTAACTGGAAGCAAGCATTAAGTAATTTGGTGCCCATACACAAGTTTGCCCAATATCATCACATTTGGAGATCCCATTTTTCCTGCTCTGTTTGGGGATCCTAATTTTTAACACGCACATTAGAGAAAACACAGATGAATACAAACGTCACTCAAATTTTCTTCCTCCTGTTTAAATTCAGCAGATATAAACATACAGCTAACAAGTAAATATTTAACAACTGATAAGCATTCAGCCATTAGGATGATTCTTTTTTTTACTTCTGCCTCGTGGCCTTTATGCCTTGCAATGTCTTTATTCTGTGCCATGCTTTGCCTGTTGTGTGCAAGGAGGGGAAGGCATTTTTCTACTCTACTCCTATTAATTGAAACATGTATCATAGATTCAACATCAATAGCAATAAAAGGGACAATAAAGCCACAGAGAAGCATCAACATCAAATGCTGCTGGAAGTGAGTTAAAAAGACTTAAGGGAAAGGAATATAGTCTCCTTCACACCTACTCCCATTGGGTATGGACTGAAAAAAAAGCTGTATTTGAGTTAGTTACATGCAGTTCTTTTGTGACATCCTAACAGTAAAATGTAGAATAAATCCCCAATTTTTATCTGCATTCTTTTATGTACTAACACTTCTAATCAAATACATACCTCATCATTATTTGACTCCCTGCCTTTCAGTTTTTATTGTTTTCCTGAATATTTTGAGTACCTTAGTCAACTAATAAAGTCAACAGGACAAGAGATTTTCCTCATAAAGAAAATATATTATTTAGTGAATCAGGTCACATTTTTCTTTCAAAAATTTATGTTCAGATGCTTTTCTGAGAGTAATTTAGATTTTAAAAAAGGATGCCAAAACAAATGTGTTTTAATATATCCTCAAAAGATCCAGAGTTTAATCCAGGGTCCATACTATTCTTTAACCACCTACAGCCTTAGCAATGCAGTATTTTACAAAATTCACATGGGTAGACACAAAGCAGAGGTTTAAAATGTGATTTCAAAGTGTGACATGAACCTACGGGGTTTTTCTTCCATTTAAAACCTGTAGCATTTTAGGAGATCACATCATCTCTTGACTCTCTAACGTTTGTATATAACAATGAGCATTTTCAAATAGGTGAAGACATACTTCTGAACAAACTATACTCAGGAGAGTCATGCAAATGGACTGAGGAAAGAAAATATCTGAGTAACACTCAAAGAGCTAGCCCCCATATTACCATTTGAAGCTCCAGTGTTAACAACCAGCAGCTCTACAACTTCCTCGTACATTAGAAAATCACCACTGTGTCATCATTACTATCTTAAAACAACTGTGCAGGGTTTTTCACATTAGATACCTGTCTGCAGGTACATCTGTACACACTAGCATCTAAGAAGAGCTGTTTGACCTAAACATTAACGTAACTGTGGATCACAAACTTTTTTATTGCCGCTACAGAAACAAAAACATAAATGGAAGGAATAAGGATGCCCAAGTGGCTGTTTCATTTAAGTGGAATCTCTCACACTTCTTCAGAGTATTGTAATGGCAGTCATCAATTCTGGCATTCAAGGACAGCAAATGATTTATAGCCGACTACACTAAACTAATTAACAGCATCTTGCGTAGTGCAAGATGAAAATACTGTCATCTGCTCGAAGTAGGGCATAGGTGAAAACTATGCTGCAGAAATATTTACAAGCAAGTTCCTTACTTGTTAGAATTGAATACACAGCAAGCAAAAGTCAGTGTTCCCAGTGTTCACATGGATAACAGATTTGTCATTCAGAATGATCAGATCAAAGGGAAAACAAGATGAAAATAAATCAAGAGGTCTATATTCAATAATACTGTCTACACTCCCACGTAGTACTTTTCCTTAGTAAACATAAAAGCCCTTGATTATAATTACAAAAAGCTAACAATTAACCTATTTTGGGGTATAATTTACCAGGTGTTTTTACAATTTTCTATGCTAAAAAGATCTGCTGACTTTTAAATGAGACTAGTGAAAATAAATTTAAACTTTTACCACCACTTTATAGAAACATCATGGGAAAAGCATTGAAGGTATTGATGGCAGTGTATTTTTCCTTTCATTATATATGCTTTAGGTCTAATTTAAGGATTGTCTTTTCTCTGGCACAGCAAGTTGCCATTACCTCTCTTTTGAAAGTTACAATCTTCCCCAGGTACTGCTTGATGCAATCAGCAGGAGTCATGGCCAAAGGCAACAGGCAGAGCTTATATACTCTGTGTCCTGGCCAAACAAGGAGGCACACAAGCAGTATGAACGGTAAACTTGTTTTCCTAGAAGCAGTGTACAACCAGGCTTGCAATTAAGATGGAAAAAGGCGTGTGGAATGGCAAGTAGTCCCTTATGTGCTGCCTAAATTTCTTGGGAATGCTTATGAGACGAAGCAACATCTGTTCCCGATCAGTAGTACCCCTAAAAGTGCATGGAGGAGGCTGGACAAGACCACTCTGTTATTGGGAGAGACAATTGAGTAGGTGGGGTAACAAGAGTCCCCTACCCTCAAAGCACCAGATTTCCTAAATTGATCAAGATTTGTGCCACATGTTATCATTATTTCTTCTACAGAACTTGCCTGGGGTTTTCAGCTCTACCTGAAAACAGAATAACAACTTCTAAAAAATCTGAACAAAGAACCTAAATTTCTGCATTAAACTCTCTTAAACAGTAAACAAACAGCAACAGTTTGTTGTTTCTTTTTCCCACAAGCTTTTGTGTAATGCAGCACACAATTTCTGTTCACTTACAGCTATCTATAAATATACCAAGCACTTGCTCATACTTGGCAAATTAACAAAATCTAATTATAAATTTGGTTTTATCATGATATAACACATGCTAACATGGAATAAATGATTGGTACTTCCTGTCATCTATCTCAAAAATAAAAGCTATAGTAAGTAATATGTAAAATTTAAAAGTGGGCAAGTGCTTTTTTTTTTTTTTTTGGAAAAAGCACAGTGGTATTTAAGGTGCCTCATAAGGTACAGAAAACTAAGATAGGGAGGACAGAAGTAAGCAAAGTTCATAGCGTACACAATAAACCATTGCAGACATATTACATGGACTGTTTTCATTTTATTATCCAGAAGAGCAAGGCAATAAAGAATGAAACTGAATGACAAAAGTACTGTATACAGAATTAATAAAGATATCATTTTAACATATTTTTCTTTTAATAAATTACTAAAGGTGGAGTTTTTATTTCTAAATCATGTATAATTAACCATGGAAGTTGTTGCATGCATATACATGCAGAAAAAGATATTAACATATGTACATCTGTTATCCATGAAGTGAGATTACATACTCACAGAAACTTGATTACAACAGGTAAGATGAAAAGACCATAAACCCCTGCAGTGCTTCACAAAATAATCCATGACAGCTGCTCACTGTGAAGCACCACCAGATGTGGGATATTGGAAAGAAGATGTTACTGGTTTGTTCTGACACAGCTGTTCCCGATTTTCTTGAAAAAATCTGACCTCTTCAGGAAACATTCCAAAGCTGAAAAAGGTTTTGAAATGAACAAAGGAAAGGGTAATACTGCATTGAAGCACCCAAATATAACACCTTTTTAGGCAACAGGAAGAAGATCTACATAGAAAAAAAATTCTTTGGTATCACAATAATCGACTTCAGAGTTAAAGGGAAAAGGACAATAGCTCATTTGAATGCTAGGGATGTTCTGGGATAACACGAGAAAGGCTTTAAGCCAGCTATTTACAATTGAAAATCTGTTAATTAATAGAAAGCCTGAAGGGATAACAAAGGATTGATGGCACTCCAGTAAAGGATGAAAGGCAGCACTTCCCTCTCAAGGAAGACTTTTTAGAGGTGTCATCAGCAGAGGACAACTGTCCAAAATTCACCACCACCCTGCCTGCCCCCATTTTCTCCAATGCCACTATCAATCAGGCCAGTATTATTCCCCCAGGAATCCTGCCAGCTGCCAGCCCAACTAGATGGCAGAGAATAGATGAAAAGGACCCAGAAGGCAATGGGAGGCTGTTGTGCCAGGGAGAGACCATCAGAGTCTAAAAATCCCCCTTCAGTCATGGATCCCTGCCACACGAGGCAGCCTATTTACGCGAGGCACATGCCGTGAGTTGAGGGGAAAACACGTGACGGTAGTGAGACAGGATTTTGGTTTCATTAGGTCCCCTCCAGAAGTTCACTGAGAAGGAAATGCAGCTGGTGCTCCCACCCCAAATCCCCACAGGTCAGTGAAGATGCGCGTTCGTTCTTCCCCTGCAGCGCTGGCTGACTCTGCTCTTCCATCAGGAAAACACCAACCAGCACTCATCAGGATCCCACAGGTCACCCAGAGGAGCCTGGGGACAGAAATGACAGGGACACCATGGCTCCATGAAATTGCAACCTTTAGGACCAGTTTTTCTTCCAGCACAGAAAGGTGGCCCTGGGAGAAGAGAGACCTTCCAGCTGCCAGTGTGTGTGTGTGTGAGTTAAAAGGTACCATAGTAAACACTTCAGCTGCCACTCAGCTGCACAGCCCTCTGTCCCCTTCTCTGCAAATACATGCAGTGGTTGCATCAGGAGTGGCCAATATGCCATTTAACAGGTGAGAGGTGCAGCTTCTCAGCCAAGCCAGTATGGGCAAATTTAATGTTTTATTTGGGAACCCAACATACATTACCCTCTAGTCCTGAACTACAGCTTCAGTCTCTAAAATCTACAGCATGGATGGCAAATTGCCCCTATTTCACTACTGCCCTGTAATATCCTCTACACAAGCCCCTGCCTACATTTTCAGCAGTAGTGAAATGGTCTGCTTGCAGCTTTCTCACATGTATGCCACAGCTCTCCAGTTCTGCAACACCCAGACAGAGGTGACTACACTACCAGTCCTTCACGCCTACATTTGTTCCTCCTTTGTTTTAAAGCACAACTAAAAATTGCCTTCTCCTTTTTGAACTCATTTTTTGGTGCGTGGCAAGCAACCTCAGATTGCGCTGCCCTTTGAATCAGCCCTTCTCTTGACTTAGCATTGACCATTGAAGATGCAGCAGGCATGAAAGGTCAAATCATCAGAATTCCTTATCTTAAATCAGACATCCATTTCCCCCTCTGCTTTAGCCACTTTCCATCTCAGTAGACTTTTTACCCCCTCCTTAATTTTTCTTTTCCTTCTTTCTGTTCACTTATGTGATAGAAAGTTCATCTGCACACACACAGCTATTACTTTTATTTCTGTACCTATGTTATTTAAGCCTGCACAGGGTTTTCAGAAAATAAAATCCTTGGTAAATAAAATTAAATTAATTAAATAAACGAATAAAAATTAAAAAATTATATAATATACTCTGCAACCTCTTACGCTACATTTTTGAGGACAAGCAAAGGAAGCTTAGACTAATCTCTGGTAATGAACAGAAAAGAAGCAGAAGATGAAAAGGCTCCAGTCAATAACTCTTGATGGGCTGGTATACTGTAAAGATCTGTTCAAGTGTCTTTACAACTGAGTGAACCTAACTACACTGCTCTTTTGAACTCTAGCCTCCCCCACACAGCAAAAGAAATGGAAGAGCAGTCTTACTGAGACCAAACGGTCTTTTAGCTCAGGATCTTCAGCAATAGGACAAAGTGATCACACAGAGACACAGTCCAGGGATATGCTCCCAGCTGGATGCGGATCAGCACTGTCCTGAATCGCGGGCATATCACCTGTGTGCTTTGACAGAGATTTTTCTGTGTTTGGTGGCACATTTTTTTTCCATTTTACTCAATTTCACTTTGTTTTCTGAACCCATGTAAATGTCTGGAGCATGCAATATCCTTGACCACACAACACAGGAAGCATCTCCCTTTGTTCTGAGCCTGACATATATCAGCTTTGTCAATTGCCTCTGAGATCTGCTGAGAGACAAACATCCTGAACCTGTTCACCTTTTCCAGTTGTGTTTATTATTTCCACCACTCAATCCTCTCATTTCAAGGATGGTAAGTCCAACTTTATTTAATCATTTAAATAAAATGTGCAATGTGCAGAATTGCTTTCACACCTTTTTTTTCTTTACTACTCTGCACTGTACTTATTGCAGTTCTATTTATTCATTGTCAAGATGGAGTGGGACAGAACCATACAATTACAGGTTTCTGCAGCTCTGCCTGCTTTGTTTTTTATTCTCCACATAATCATCCCCAATATTCTGTTTCTTGGACTACCACTGAGCACAGAGGCAATGCTTGTATGGAATTATGTGTTATAATTTGAAGATTTTTTTTCTTGAATGGAACTAGAATGTTCAAGAACTCACTGCCACTCACATAAAGTTAGGATAATTCTTCCTTTTCAATGAACTCTTCAATATTTCATCTGCCACCCATCACACAGTCACTCAACACTTTTAATCATATATTTCAAATTAGCATTAAATTGAGTAAACATCCTTCTTACCTGTTAGTGTCACTTAGTGAGCTTGCATAACTTTGGTTATATTAAGCAGAAAATAAGCCTTCAAAACAAACAAGTACCTGTTAGCTCAAGTAGCATTATTTCACCCTCCAGCAAGAGTTTACTCAGATGATTTATTACTCACACACTGCAGTTATACAGTGCTTGGTGTGTTCCATTCTGCCGGGGTGCAATCCAGGTAGATTTTCCTTTCTCCCTCCAGGTAAATTTGTTTAGACAGGTTCAAAACAACATTAACAACGTACTGTTTTTACACTATCCAACAAAGCTAAGAAGCATTCACGGGAATGATTTCAAGTATTTGTAGATGCTTTGTTTTCCTTGTAATTAATTTGACTCTCTGCCTGCAATACATGCCAGCAGCTGCCACACCAGAAGATACAGCAAAGCAGCAGCATGTATAGGTAACAAAATAACGCCTTAGTGAAGAGAAAGATTATGTGAGTTAATGGATAGTTTTCCCTTCTGTGATCCTCTAAAAAGAAATATTTAACCTTCAAAAGATATAACAAAGTACCTAAAAATCTGTGACTGACAAGAATTTTTACTAGCTCACTCATGAAATTTAAACTTTTTTATGTTTTCCCCCTTCTTTTTCCTGCTCCAAAGGTTAGGGGGAAATGTTTATTTTCTTCTCCACACCTAGGAACTTCTGGGAATATTGCAGGTTTTAAAGTAATAAGACCATGCCTAAGATGCTGGCTGCACAAGGCCAAGCTATGGGCCCCTGGAATGCAAGCTGTCAGGCCGGGCTGGTGCCACGGCAATGCAGTGGGGTGCAGGAGCAGCCGGGCACCGGGCAGCGTACACTCTTTTTGGGCAATTCTTAAAAAGAAGCATCTCAAATGCTGCCCTGCTCCTTCCCAGCTTACAACAGGAATAACTGTAGACCCAGGGCAATGAACTGGGACTGCAGCAACGCACACATCCCTCAGTCACGGACCGTGCTGCAGAGATGTGACCCTACTCAATGGGAGAGAGTTGAATGGAGAGCCCCGTTTCTTCCTGGGCTGGTAAATGACCTTCTGCCTGTCTGCCCAAGGCCAGGAAGCAAAGTCCATGAACTCCAGAAAACACTTGAGCTTTTGGAGAAAGGAGACCAGCTTCTGCCACTACAGGTGGGAAAAAACATGAAGCTGGAATGAAAAGCTCAGGTATCAAGAGGCAGTGAGACTTGCAGAGCTGCTGGGGCAAACTGCAAAGTAGAAGCAGAGAACCACAGAGTGGTAAGAAAAATCAGTCAAAAATCAGTCCTGAGCAGGTTAGGAAAGATGACAAATTTCAACTCAGTGAAAAATTAACTTTGGAAGCAGAGCACTGATTTAAACGCAGGATGGATTCATCCATCCAAACAGCAAGTCAAAGTCCCAACAAAACAAATCCCCACTTGCTGTTTCTGGATGTACAAACTGGGCACCACATGATTGCAGCAGATCATTCAAGATCGCAAGTCTGGAAGCCAATTCCCACAGGCAGACACACCTAAAAGAGGTTTCATGAATGTGCAAAGTCACAGGCTGAGTTTGTCCAGGCAGCTGACACAGAAACTAAACACGGGCACGCTGTGCTCTGCCACTCCTTGCTCACCACTGCAGCACAAAGACATGCGACAGGCAGAGGTGTCAAGAAAGGAGCACTCGACAGGCAGCACCTGGCTGGCACCCAGCCAGCTCTTCAGCTTGATGTGCACATCTTCTAAAAATATCAGTGGGCATCTTTTAAAAAAAAAATTGTATGTTCATGCATCACAATGTATTTTAGTTGCTGGACAAAAGCCAAACTTTCCTGCTGCTAGCAGGGTGTGTCAAAATGAAAATGTATTATACAAATTATTGAAGTGTTAAGTCATGCAGTATGTATGCTGTCCAAAATATTAAAGGGTCAGAAAACTGTAGGGTACAAATATATGCATCTTTAATTTCAGGTTAAGATCCAGGCTGCCAAACTCAGGCAACAAGTTTACATATATCTTGCCAGCCTTCTACATCTGTAAATTCCTGAATCCATGTGCCAAGTGCCACCCCAGTGCCTACTACTGATCATGTAATGGGTCTAGTTTGCTGCATATGGTCCAGATCCTGTGGTAAGGAAAAGGAAGGGAGCCCTCAGAGAGGAGGTGTGGGAAGGCACACCCTGTGAGTGTCTCTGTCTGTAACCAGGACATCTGTATATATGACAAATACAACGTATGTCACAGTACATATAATATGATATATAACAAAATGCCTGTACTCACCACAGAGGCAATGGCAGTAAGCAGATCTTGTTGAACTAAGACATCTGAAACTCAGGTGAAAACTAGATGTCTGATACTAGTAGTATCTGTTTGTCACTAACACAATTTTTACTCGTAAGTAGAGATTACAATGTTTATCCTATTTCTTTGTCCATTTGTGTTCCTGTGAAAAGACAAGTCAGCATCACCTTCTGACCAGTTTCCCTGTCTTCATACAGTACAGTAGACAAGCAGAAGACAAAATGATTCAGAGCTGTGGGAATTTCTGTATGTGCTGCCCAAATGTTACCTGCTGCAACAGATACAATATAACATAACATAACATCACAAAAATATATAAGGTTTCTTTTCCTGATCTTAAAATGCTAGTCACGGAAAACAGAGCCATTGTGGATATTCAATGACTACACTCACACAGGCAATGTTAGGTATACACAAGAAAAAAACAGATTTGACTCCTAGATGTGTGGATCAGAGTCTGCTGTGGACTACCTTTAAGATATTTCCCATATTATTTTATGCTTGGAATTCCTGGTTCTTGCAAAACCTGGATTAGGGCAGCCTAAGAGATGTATGCTCTTACTTCAGAAACAAAGTGGTTTGTAGTGCTTCACTTCAGAGGAAGACTACTTACAAAAACTGCACTATGGCATTCAACCCCTGAAACCCAGCTACCACATTTTTACAGATTTGCTTAACTTCTTGCTTGTGATAGGTAAGAAACTACAGTTTAAACAGAAAAAAAGGAAAAAGAAAAGAAGCATTCCACCTAACGGTGGGACAGATAAAATGGGAATTTTATCTAAGATCTAAGAAAAATGGTTTTCCTTAATATAAGGTTGAACTGCTATAAGTGACCTTGTAATATTAAAGTGCACCTTGATTTTAGTACAGTTATTCCTTAGGAGGCTGTGTAAATCAGAAACAATGAGTAATTTTTCCCCACAGTTATTATAAGGTAACACTTTGAAAATACAAGTTTTAAAAAGGCAGGAAAATGAACTATCTGCAAGTGAATAGGAAAAATAGCCATTAATGGGACAGGGATGGTGAAATATCAGCAAGGCAAAATTGTCTACCCAAACCAATTTATTACTTCTAATTGCTTCATTTCACCCTCCTCAAAAATACCCAAAACCAAACCAAAACCTAATGTATAAGGTTAAAAGACAGGCAATATTTTGCAGGTTGGTTACTAGAGAGGAAATCCGGAGACTGGAGTTTAAATCGGGCTGAGCGATGACTAACAGGGCACGAGGACAACCTGAAGAGCTCCTGAAGTTGCTGTTCCGCACTTGTTCTCGAGACTGAAATTCCTTCTCTGCTTTTCCTCTGGGTAATAAATATGTAAATACAACCTGGTGGCAGAAGTATGGAGTGTGGGAATTAAATAAGACTTATGGTGAGAGCTGGAGGAGCTGGTTACAGAGCAGCCAGGCTATGCTAAATAACCTTTGCTCTCGTTGGGTATGGTCTACTGCAGAACACTTTCTGATAGAAACCTACTAAAACAGTATGTGCAGCCACAGCTTCACTTCTAATGTCCCAGCATAGATCAAAAAGAAGGATTCAACTAAGTCAATGATGGAGAAAAACTAATTTCATGGTAAAATAATTCTAAAATATATTTAAGGTACATTGGCAAGGCTACTTTAAAGGGAATCTGCATTACAAAACATGTAAGGGAATTGAAGACTATATTCTGATGTTCTGCTGCTGCTAAAAACACAGTTATTCTTTATCACTTTCTGACTACAGTATTTTATGTAAACAATTTTCTGAGAAGAATACTTCTTCCTTTCTTTGCTGTTTTGGTTTGGGTTTTAGTTTTTAGACAGAATAGAAGGCACTGCTACTTTTCCATCACCCAGAATTTCTATTTTCATCTTAGAGAACACAGAAAAATAGGATGAAGAGAAAAATTGAAAATAACATTTTAACTTAAGAAAAAGCAACTGCCTAAGCGTGAATCCCTAACACTTGCCTAAGAGAAGTTAGTTAGAAGAAATGTAAAATTGTGTTTTCACTTTTACATATGACAATACCAGGGGTTACTGCAGAAAACTTGTCAAAGCAACTGCAGCTGAATTCTCCACATTCAGAGAACGAGAAATGGAGGGTAGCTCTGCACTCCCTGCTGCAGCAAAAACATTTCCCGGAAACACAGCTTAATTTGCTAA
This sequence comes from Struthidea cinerea, assembly GCA_013397865.1. NCBI lineage: Eukaryota > Metazoa > Chordata > Aves > Passeriformes > Corcoracidae > Struthidea > Struthidea cinerea. The sequence goes on from VZTI01004719.1 coordinate 108,274, forward strand.
CAAAAATGGAACAGCCAGGTTTTCAAATCTGTGCTTCTCCAAGCACAGAATATTCAATGTTTGAACAATACCTGTGATCCTGAAATGAGGAACTTAACTTTTGACTACAAGGCAGAGTACCCAAAAATAAGTATCACTCCAGATCCTAGGTTGCTACTATATTCACTACCAGGTAAAAAAACTCCAACAGCCTATCAAATTGTAAGCACGTGAGTATTTTAAACAGAAGGGTAGCATATTTTGTTTTCAAAAACCAGAACTATAAGGGGGAAAAAAGTGCTAAGACCAACAGATGAGAAATGTAGATACATTTAACAGAGTTTAAGTAAGGCATAACAGTGCCATTCAAAGTCCAAATTTCTTGTTAATGCTCTTCTATGTTTGTAACGCCAAATTGCATTACAAAAATTGCATATCAAAAAAACATTTTAAATACAGTATTTTTCTCTCACTTATGTATCTTGTAACTGGAGAAGCAAGTCCTTTGGCCAGAGAAAGCTAATTTAAATTTAACTTATTTAAATTATATCACTTTCCTGTAATTGTGAAGTTTTGTTATTATTAAATATGATGCTACTAGATTTAGCATAACTCAGATGTAACACTGAATTTTCATATCAGAGCCAAAAAGGAGTATTAAGTTAATTTTCATTGTTAAAAAGAAAAACAAAAGAAAAGCTGAAATGGATCACACGTGGGAATAAATTGGTTCATTTTCATTTCATGCATATTGTGAAATTAAGTGGTAAAAAAATGGTGAAATATGACACCACCCATCATTTCTTTAACAACTGTTAATGGCATGTAAGATACATTTCATTGTATGAATTTCAAAATTATTTACCAACCCCACCGTCAGTTGCTCTACAAAGGCTCTATTAGCTTAGAAAAGAAGATATGGAAGAAGACCATAACTGAAGGTGTATTTTTCTTCCCTTTCCTTTTAAAACCAATTTTACTGTACCATTCTTTCTTATAGACACAAGTCTATAACAACAACTTAAGCTGGTTGCTTTCTGTATATCTTTTCTCATCCCATCGCATGCTGGACATAGTTATGAAGGAAGTCCCATAAATGCCAGACTGTAGTGTGTCTTGCCACGTGTGATGTGATCTGCATTGCAGCCAAGTCAACCTTCATTGGATTCCCGACACTGATCCATGTCACCTGTCCAAGGAGCTCCACTGGTCACTACAGCAATGCTGCTGAGATCAAGCACTACTTACGCTCCGTGGAAGTGAAGTACAATCAACTCTGCCTGCAATATTCCCCACCTAGCCACAGACCTTCGTCTGCCATGTTTTTCAGAAGAAAATTTTAAGATTATGGTTATTTTCACGCTTATACCTAGGATTATTATTAGCTCCTTGGTGTCCTCACCTTGAAGGGATTTCCCAGGAGATAAGAGAGGCTTGCTCAAGCACTGTCTTAAGCCACAGACTCTTCTGCCACCTTATCTGCTTCTGCCTGTGTTCTGTATTCGTTTCACCAGCTCCCACTCTAGTCCCTGTTTGTTTTGCTAATGGACTTGCTGCCACGGCATACATAAAAGTAATACTAATATGATCAGGGAAATTCAAGTCCCCAAAACGCAATCTCAAAACGTTTTGCTTTCTATAATGGGTTGTTACTATAGCAAGTCAGAAAGTCTGCAGCTGAGAAAATGCCCAGAGCCAACAAAGAAACCCAAAAGACAAAACTGGACACTGTAGCTTGAACTCCAGACGTCTGTGTGGGAATCTGAGGTGTTTGTTTAAAAAGAAACAAACTATGCTGCATTATTGTTCATTCTGAATTTTAATCATTCACTTCAGATAATGAGAACACACTGATGACCTTTTATAATTAGACTAATAGACTCCCCGTGCAAAGCACTTGAGTCCCATCCATTGTGGAGCGTTACTTTTGGACCACATGACTGAGCTGAAATGTGGCTCTAGGCAAAGCAATTAATCTCAATTTATCCCAATTTCTCTCTAAGAACTTATACTATTACTCTTTTATCTCACAGACACTGTGAGTAGCGTTGGTAAATATTCTGAAGGTGAAATTTTCCATCAATGGTCTTCCAAACACTAACCAAGTGCTAGCCCACGATGGCTACCTTCAGCTGTCCCTGTCATACAGGAGGGATGACACAAGGCTACTGCTAAAAACAAAAGTGTTTCAAACAAAATGCTTCTGAAGAGAAAATCATCGTATGCAGCCAAAGGAAGAAGGATAAAACTTGCCAAAATTAATACAATAAAAAAAATTGTGCTCTTCTAAAAAAATAATCAGGAAAAATTCAAGAGACTTGGATAGCCTTGTACATATTTGACCAAAACTCATTTTCTATTGTACCTCAGAGGCACATGATGATGATGATATTTCCGCAGCTGAATTAACATGGCCAACATTCTGCAAAGTAAATGGGCTCCTATTGATTAAATTAAGCATGGGGTGAACTTAAGCTGTTTTATCTGACTGTCAGTGAATGTTTTGCTGGCTGGGAATGTCCTGAAAGAGGAACAGAAGTGCTTGGAATCGATAGTGTCCAAACCAATTTTTTTTCACTGTTATCAAGGCCAACCCTGTAATTAAGAAGCAATTCCCTTAAACTGTCCACCACACTACACAAGGATGACTGCCTAAGACAGCTTCTCAGAGATACAGTTTGCACCTTGCCCTCAGGGGTTTGAATAATGTTGTCACCCAAGCAGACTCTCAAGTGTATATAAAAGGTTTCGCTGCAACTATATTTTTGGCTTAAAGAAAAATGCCTTTCATACTTACATGACGTCATCCTGAAGAACTTGGCATAATCAGGTATCGTCTTGAAGAAGACAAGACATATTAGATAAATTACATAAAGCCAAGTTAGTCTGAGGTGTTAGGTTGGTAATAACCTTGGTAACTAGGAAGTCCTAGCTACACTGCAGAACTATAGGAAATTTACTTTAATCCATAGAGATAACACTGGTTATAGATTTGCCTAGTAACTACTGCAATATTTTGGCCTGAGAGATGTTGTCTCAACACATTCCAAAAGCATATTCACTAATTTCTTCACATCAATAGCTGTGATACATCATCACAATGTACCTGTTCCATCTGTGGTCCCAACACAGACTTCCTTCCCCAGATCTGAGGATTGCAGAACACTGCGTGTGCTTGGCCTTATTGCACCTCCTCATTCTCTCTGTATTTATGTCAAGGAGGGAAACAGTTTTCCCTGCCCAGAATTTGTAAGAATTAAAAAAGAAAAAAACTCCTGAAATTTAAATTACAATAAGATGTAGAAATGGTTACTAACCAAAAGAAGAACCAAGAAGTTTGCCTTGAATTTCTAAAAGAGAATTCATTAATTGAAACACAGGCTTTTCTCTTTTTTTTGTTGTATTTTCTTTTCCTTTGCTTGTTTGAGGTTTTTTGTTTTAGATCTAGTTTATCCCTATGAAACATGAACTGTTTCATATAAGCTGGCTCTAATTTTACCAGAACTTGGAGTTACAAGTTATTTTATTAGAAATAAGCATTATAGTAGAATATAAGTAAGTTATAGTGATGTTCAGCTAAATAATAAGGTAAATAATACTAAATAATAAGGTTAAATTATATACAGTGCTTGAAAACAAGTCTATGACAAATGTTTGAACAACTTTATTCACATGAGCTATTTATTAGAACTATGACCTGTCTCAGCAAAGACTATTGATTATTTAGTAACGCTAGCAATTGAATGGTTTAATTTCAAACACAGCAACTGGCAAATGATTTGCAAATCATTTTTGGCTTGTGTGCTCCTTGCTGAGAAGCTCTTTTCATAATACTAGATAAATTGGAAAAATATGTATTTTAGAAGAGAAATTTACCTATAAACCTGATGTATTTCTGTCGCGTATCTCACAGGGCGCATAGAAAGGACTTCTCAGAATGAGTAATAGAGCACAGCAGCTTGGAAGAAATGAAGCACTGTAATTTTGCCTTTTTATTCATAATACTTCAATGCCCTGCAGACCTGCTGCTTCTCATCAAGCATTTAAATAATGTGTGGTTCCTGAAGTCCTGCAGCTCCTTCATGGAACATCATCAGCTTTATAAAAAGGAAAGGGGTTTCAGGTAAAAAGCAATTCCTCAGGTTAGATGGTGCATTAAAAGTTATTTCAGCTGTAAGACAGAAAGGGTAAACTGTGGAAATGTTTTTTAAGAAAGGAGATTGAACATCATGAAATCACATAAGACCTGGGAGATTAAGATGTTTACCATTTATCAGGCAAGATAAACAGGGCAAAGCAAACATTAGTTAGAGATCAGAACAGAAGACAAATTTCATCCAAGTTCAGAAAGCATTTTACGTGACCACTGTTCAACATCAATATTCAATCAGCTCCAGGGCAGGTCCCCAGCAAAGTAACAGTAAACTAAAGCAGTGATTAGAGACAAATAAACCTAAACCAGTATTTATGGTTTATAAAAGGCCTAATGATCATTTAATACTATGATTGGCTAGGAATTGATGCAATGTGAGGAATAGAGCAATACATAATGAGTTTTTTAGACTATGAGTGTATACATTGCTGTAATTTCCGGATAATATCAAAGTCATAGATTTAAGGAAAAATACTTCAGAAGCTTGGTTCCCTTCTTGTTTTCATACTTGCTTTATAAGTAAATATCAGAAACTTGGGGTAAGATTAGGTAGAGCCTGCTTGGAGCTGAGGATGTGCACAGCGATGTGACTACCTCTACCCTGAATGCCAAAGAGGGTTTAACAGAGGACCACCAGCATCTATCTCCAAAACATACACACACACCCCCTACAGAAACCCTTAAGGTATGCACAGGCACAGGAAACAAGACAAGGTGCCTTCTGCCCCTAAGGCAGAAAGGTAGGCCAGGCGTAAAAAAACAGAGGGATAAGTCCAGGCAGCAGCACTGTGAGAAGTTAATGGAGTTCTTGCTCCTGAACTGCCCTGATTTGTCATCCTGCAGCTACCTTATTAGGGAAGGAAATAAATGATTTGGACCAGAAAACGGAAATGCACAATTGTTCCATCTAGTTGTAGGGATCCTAAACACTACAGTTCCCAGTGAGAGTACTCTGTTGAGACACGCAGGGCTGTGTCTGTGCTGCTCAGGAGTCATGGTGAATGCATTGTGTACATCATTCATTCATCACTTGTACAGTGATCTGTACACACTTCAAAGGTTCTTCAAAGAGTGGGATACTCAAAAATATTCAAAAATTGTGTAGGATGTACAAACATCTCTGCTAAGACTGCTTGCACTGCTAGAAGTGTGCACAGGCAGACACTCAGGCACCAAAGAAATTTATTTGGAGTTACATTAGTTAAAAGTGCCTATACATTTGGGGCTTGATGGAAATTTGGGAAAGGTTACAATGGCGTGCACACAGACTCTAACACTAAAATTCCTTGCAGGTCCCACTTCACATCTATCAGCTTTGTTTGGACTGAGCTCTTAGCCGTTCAAAGAGAAGAAGAGAATCAACTTAAAATCAGGGTATGATTAAAACCCAATGGCTGTATGGAAGAAGAGGCAACTCTTATTGCAAGCTTAGCAGGATAACTAGGAATGAAAGAGAACCCTTTCCTAAACACAGGAAGATGCAACTGAGTCCTGGGGAGGAGAATCCATGAACTACTTGCACTCAAGAAACGGGAATATTTTTAGAATAACCCAGTAGACCAAAACATCATAAAGAAATGGATAAAGCCAGCAAAGAACAAAATAGATATCCTTAGAACAAGGTGAATTTTGCTTTTCCCTTTAAACTCTCTATTTGAAATAAGTAAAAGGAAACCGAAATAGCAATGATGAAACTTTTGAAGCAAGTATGTGAGGCAGAACCAAGGACCCTACACTGAGAATGTTCCATGTGTAACTTTCTGATATAGAAAAACAAAGCAGTAAGTCAATATGGAAAATCCTAGTAAATAATTTTTTAGCAACCATAATGCCAGCTAACCCTTTCCCTTCTGAAATCTAACGCAGTTATCCCTCAACCAAAGGAAGATGCTGTATAAGAGCAAAGATTTTTTTAATCTGCTTTTCTGTTCCTGACAGTGTCCAGTAGTGAAGACTGAAAGATCATAAAAATAGGCCAAGCTTGTAATGCTTTTTTGTTAGCACAGTGGAGATTTCAGTTCAGGTATTTCCTGATACAGAGATGGTATCTTTGTGTTTAATAACCCTCAGCAGTTTTTTCTTCCTTCACCTTTTATTTTTTTTCAAGACATGTTGGAATCCAGAATGCAGAGAATATCTCTCTGCCTGTTTTGAAGGATTCTACCCCCCTGGACAACACTGTCTTTGACCTTCGCCCATGGAGAAAATTGCCTACCCTTTGGGAAGAGCTGGAATCTACACTGGTGTGAACTAGATGATAGAATGTTATGTAAGATTATCACAAGGTGAAAATTTAGTGTCTTTGGGCTTGTTAATATAGCAAATAGATAAAAGTAAGAAACTTCAAAATGGAGGATTGCTGTTGCTCTCTAGGCTTCTTGTTCCTCCTTCTAGTACTCCATATTCTGCAGTAGAAGTAGTTTAAGGTGATTGGATGAAAAATTCCGCAGTTCCTGTGTACGTGACGAAGTGATTTATTGAACATTGGTGGAAATGTGAAAATATCTTTCGTTTTACAATTTCGTTTTAATTGGATAATTTACCTTTAAAAAGACTGTCTAATCTTGATAGTGCGGACTTCTTCCTGCATTCTCTGCCCTGTGCTGTCAGAGCCATGCAAGTGACTCTCTTTCTCTGATAAGACTTAATAAACACCTATCTGAAAGCAGAGACTGAAGAAGTTTCCGTTCGCCTCCTGAATTCCTGGCAAAGACGCTAAAACTCTCCCCCATCAAGGGAGACATTAATTAAGGCACGGAATGTGTCAAAGACACGAAGACTTTTAGCAATACAGAGGCATTCTCTTGCCAAAAAAAAAAAAAAAAAAAAAAAAAAAAATTTTAATAAATTNAAAAATCAATATTTCATTAATTAATGTGAAAAACTGTCTTAATATGTTTATGTTGAACCTGTCACCTGCTGACATTTAATAACTCTGCGTTCTTATACTACAAAAGGTAATGACAATCATGTCTCATACAAAACATTATTCAGCTAGAACACGGTTTTACAAATGCTCAGAAGATCCCTTTTCCTTGAAAACCTAGACAAAAAAATTGGTGCAAGACAAGTAACAGTAGAAGTAATTTTTAACATATTGATTTCTTTCTTGTGCTTTGTTCTAGGTGATTGCTTGGAACACCATCTTCAGAGTTTCTTGCATATTAAATTTAGAGCCACGCTAAGACTTACACATATATTGGCTACATCTCATTTCTATACCAACAGTTTATCATTCTGCAAGCAGTAAACTAAAAGGATAGGACATCCACGATTGCATGAACATGAAAGGATAGGACAGCATGAACAGCCCCAAAACTCCCATCAGAGAGATAATGATCCAGGGGAGCTTGCAGGAAAGGAGGAAAAGCATGCCATGGATGCCACTAGTTAATTTTTAATTTTTCCTGTACAAGTGTCCTAGTTTGGACAAATTTGGAGGAGAATATCCTCTGATAGAAGTCAGGTTGCAACCACCCCTCCCCCCAGGTTCGGGAAAAAAATTTCCTCAAAGGAAAGTGAAAGAGATAACAAGCTATTTATTTAACAAACACACAGGTGGGGAATAGTAATGCTAAATAATGAGATCGATCTCTCTGTGGAGAGAAAACCTGAGAAGATTTCAGTGGTCCTCTGTAGGTGCGGTCTCTCCCCTCCTAGGAGCTGGTCGGCGAGGGGCCACCCCCCCGGGCCTCTGGGAAAATTCTCCTGATGTGTTCAGATGTTGTTGAAACAGTCCAGAAGAGAAGAAAAGAGCAAAAAAACCCAAAAATCCTAGGAAAACGAAATTCAACCCTCCGTCTCTCGCTGGGAGAAAAAAGAGCCGAAGAAAAAAAAGGGTACCTCAGAAACAGAGGAGTGTATCTCCGTGTCCTTGAAACAACTGCTTTGAAAAGTTTTTTGTTTTCTGTCCTTCTCAGGCTCAGTTTAAACACACAGACAAGATTGGTGGGCATAGGGTAGCGATAGGGGATACACATTATAAAGTCACCCCACGACAACAAGCAAAAAGCTGATTAAGTTTCCCTGCTTGAACAGCATTTATATTTACAGTAACTTGTGAGACTTTCTTTTTCAAGACAGAAAATACAGGCTTTATGAAGTCACAGCATTTGTTGAAGTTATCAGGTTAGTTCTGTGGTATCCTTATACTACTTTTCAAAATTTTGAGAGGCTACAAAAACAGCATTTGTCAGATTTGTCTGCATTATTGTAAAACCACAGCCAAGTGTTGTTACTATGATTGAGTAGTTTTCTGTTTACAATTTCATATGTCAGTTTGCTTTTTAGTTCTCTCTGTATAACAAACACAAAAAAGCTCATTAAAAATGTTATGTAAAATAACATACCCATTCTCTCTATGGTGGAATATCTTAGACTCCAATTTCTGATGTCTTCAAAGTTCTCAAATGTGAATCATAACTTTTTTTTCTTTTTTTCCCCAGAAATATTAAGCATTTTTCATCACTTGATGAACAATGTAAAAACACAAAACCCACAGAGAAAAACACCCTTGAGCCTTTCTCAACAATAAAATGTATACAAATGGCAGACTTTTGCAACATTTCAAAATGTCAAGAATCATTTTAGATACTTTAAGAACTAAAAAGAAGTACAAGTAAAGCAATTCATTTCTCAAACGCATTTAGATTAAATATTCCTCTCTGCACAGTATCTTTTCTATTTGATCGTGGCAAAGCGTTAACTAATCCAGCACAATGAATCATCTATTCCAGCATCACAAAAGTACCTCACACAATCATACTGTACACATGCAAATGCCTATGTTTCTTTTACAGGAGGAAAACCAGCAGTGCCTAGATTTCTCAAATTCGTATTTTGGAAAATGAAAGCAATTAGAACCTACCCACTCAGCACTGGTACAGCCACAGCTGCAGTACTGGGTCCAGTACTGGAGAGAGTCCAGCAAAGGGCCACTGGTAAGATGAAGGGCCTGTAGCAGCTCTTCTCGGATGAGAAGCTGAGAGAGCTAGAACTGTTCAGCTCTAGAGAAGGGAAAGCTTGGAAGGTTTGGAGGATCTCATCTATGTATCTAAATAAGGGGAAGGTGCAAATAGGAGGGAGCCATCACTCCCTTCCCTGCTACTTCCATCCCTAGTAGTGATTGACGCTGGATACTTACCATAAGAATATACCATCCTCTTTCACAGAGCAATTCTTTCCCTCTGCCCAACCCTCCAGCAACCTTTCATCTTCCGTAAATTGTGGTTCAGGGATTCCCAGTTCCCATCATCATGCTTAACAGTCTTAGATGGAAGTATCCATCATGAATTTGTCTAATTGCTTTTGAACCCATTCAGACTTTAAGCCTCCACAACACGCTTGCAGCAATGAACCTTGCAATTTAATTATGCACATAATGATGAAGTACTTCCCTTCATTTGTCTTAAAGCTACTGCTTGGTCATTTCACTGGATATGGCCTTGCTTTTGTAGTATGAGAAAAAGTAAATAATAATTCCTTTTTCACCTTCTCCATTATATTAATGATTTTGCATAATTCACTCTTAATTCTTCTGAGTCATTCTTTTTCTAAACTGAAAAATTCTTTAAAGCCTCTTCATACAGAAATTTTTCCTTCTGACTCAAGACCTCTTGGACTTATACAAGAGCATGATGCTTTTCACTTATGCTTTCTTCTCCTCTCATGATCATTTCCTCACATTATCAAAACCTTCCGACAATTCCTCCTTTTCAAGCTGAAGAATGCAATTTACTCCTTCTGTGTGCAGAATCTGTTCCATCCTTTATATAATGCTATTACATCCTTCTTGAGGGTGGGAGACAAGACCTGCATCCGTGTAAAAGCCATGCACTGTAACGCAATGGCATTTTGTTTTTTTTCAAAAGCTGATGCTACCTGAACTATTCTATTTTTATCCCAGATCTTAAAATCTAACTTTTTCTTCATGAACGTAGAAAACTGTTGATATGAAAAACAGCCCAGATCAAGAGAGAACGTATTTGAATTTCACTCCAATCAATAGATAGCTTTTTAAACAAATCTCAAAACAAAGTGAAGACGTTCCATGACAAATACCAGCCAAAAGGATCATAGAAGCTTATTAAAAAGTCAATACCACCGTGAAGAAACGCGTGTGTGTGCTGGACCATTTGTCACCATTAAATGGTGCAGTGGCAGATAGCTTGTTTTAAGCCAGCCATTAGCCTTGCCACACACAAGCCTAGCTCTCCTCAGTCTCCTGACTTTGCCCACATGCCACACACAAAGAAACTGTTATCTAGAGGACAAAACTAGCACTGCAACAACAGACACTACAACTAAAGCATTGCAGTGCTACCTCATCAGTACTCCTCTGTGGAGTATTGTGTTCTGTGGGCAAACTCAGGCTGTGAGTTTTAGAAGGATTTTTCTTTTCTTAAAGGCTTCAGCCTTTCTCTGCTGCACCAAATTCGAGAACTTTCATGTTTTGGAATGGATCTCTGTAGCAGGCAGTTATGTTCTACCTCCATGGATACTTCTTTAGCCACTTCCTCCAGACGGCTTGACTACAGATCTTGGAAAAATTCCTCCTGAACTTGATCAAGCCTGGTCCAGAGATGATGATCTGAGCAGCTCCATCCTCTGCACATCTCATGTGTGCTGTCTCTCAAAATTTCTGTGAGTTCATGGCACATTGCAGTCACCATCTGCACAGAATTAAGTGAGCTCTATGTTAAACACAGAGACAGTAGCGTATTTTGCAGCACTCCTCTTGCTTCTTTGGAGTCTCCATCACTTTCCTCAAACCATAGCAGGAAGACTGTACTGGTCCTTGAGATAGCTGGAAAAAGTACAAGTAAGCACTTCAAACTAGAACTCAGAATAATGAAGAATGTGAACAAAATAAATACACAGAACAGAAAGAAAAAAACCAGCATGGAAGGGAATGCAAAATGGCAGTGGGAAGAGAGTATGAAGAGAACCAGAGCAGAGAAGGATGGGATATAAGATGACAAGCTTGCAAAAAGCCTATAGAAAAAACACATAGATATGAACATTTATAGTTCAGAGAATAACATCAAGGAGAAAAAAGAAAGCTATCATGGGCCCTGAGAAAAGGGTTAGGAGTGGGATTATGCTGACTGGAGAGTAATTCTTCATGAAGTCAGCTCTGTTCTACCAGGAGGTTTGCATTCTTCGTTGATCTCTTGGGGATGGTCTATCATTTTCCAGCAATGGTACCTAAATTAGGGAGATTCTCCTGACTTGGCTACAACAAGCAAATGCCCAAGTGAAGTCACTGAAAACACACTCTATTGTCAGTTTAGCTCTTCAGCATCTTCTAGGAGAAAGCCTAGAGACATGGCATTCTCTTCATCCTGATAGACAAGCCTGCTGTAAAGAAACCCTGAAACACCATAGATGATCCATCAAAGGGAAGGAAAGGAGAATCCACAGAGATTCAGCATATTCAGATTTTTAAATCTGGACATCTAGAATGCTAAAACACAAAAAGGACGCTAAGTTTCAAGTCCACCATTCAAAGATCAGAGACGAGAAAACAAACCCTACTTAAGCAATGTTGCCATCTCTGTTAAATGCACTATGTAATTACATGATCATGCACTGCTCTTTTCCATTAAATTACATAAAGGACAGACGAATCTGAGAATGTCAGTGATACTTGTCTACAAAATCAGCCATATGGATCTCTTTATTTCTGCTGTCACAAAAGTTAGAAAGTGAGTAATGACTCAGACAGGAGACTTGAGAAGAAAAGCAGATTCAGGGTGGTTTATACTCTCCAGAACTGGAAAACTGTAGGTCATCTCTAACACTGTTGTCCAATCCCTGTATGACTTTTGCTCAAGGCTCCTCTTTAAAGATAATCACAAACATCCAAGTTCTTTTCCACAAGGTAAGTCAGGTCTCTACATCAGATGGTCAGAGGTAGCCAGGCGTACTGACTGCTTGCTTGTAGAGCTTTGCTCCCCTATAAACTGGAGAGAGGACAGTGGGCACCCAGCAGTCTCCATGAAATGCCTTTCTACATCTTTACTACACCCAGTATGACCGCTTGAGGTCTGATCCATTATTTAATTAATCCAAATAGTTATAACTGCCATTGATACAAAAACACAGCAAGCTATTACTAAGTAAAAATGTTCAGGTCCAGAGTTCCCACATTCCTCTGGCCAACATTATTTATTACAACTTCTGTGCCTTATTTCCTCACATGTGTGCAGTGATTACAGCACACCTCACTGCACAGGGATGCTCTAAAGATTGTTTGCAAAGATCTAAGAGGTTGATGTAATCAGGGAGGAGATGGTGTTTTTTCTAATGTGCCTTTGATAACGTGACATCTTACAGCGAGGGCTACAAAGAACAGCTCAGGGAAATGAGAAGATTGTATCTGCTGTAGGATGCATCTGTCGTACATAAATGACGCACGAGAATGCACAATGAACATGAGCATACAGCAAGTGCCTCCTCACTCAACAAGGCTAACCCTCTGGGATAAATGAGATGGGAATTTTTGCTCCTGACAAGATGTTTGGGGAGTCTTCATATTTTCAAGAATGGTTTCTTAAAATGCTTTAAAATTTCTTCTGCATTAAAAAGAATGATAAAGAATCATATCTGTGCTTCTAAATACCCACTATAAACAAGGTAAAAAGTAAAAAAATTACCAATATAGCATTTTTGATTACAAGAAAAATAAAATTCCTTGCCTACCTGCAGAGGGGAGAAAAAAAAAAAAAACAAACAGATTTACAAATATGAGCAATTCAGACTGATTTCATATCTCCCTAACTCATGGAAGTCATCCCCCAGTGAAACAAAGGTACGTTATAAAACCAAATGCCCTACGAATGGCTCTTTAAATAGAACACTGCATGGTTTAAGCACCTACATTTGACAAAAATGAATAATTCCTTCAGTGATTGCAGACATTTTATTACTTTCTGAAAACTACAGATACAAAACTCCACAGAAGCGAATATGCAACACAGTGAGTCATCTGAGCAACAAATTAGTTCCATTTAATTGTTCAAGGTTACTTTATAAATTAAGTCTGATGAGATGTCTGAGTCATCAATGCTAGAAATGTCAAAGGAATACATTCTGTTTATAAATTTTCCTGATTTTGAGTTATATGAAAGTGTGTCCAGTTTTCTGGCTTTTTTTTTTTCAAAAGTTGTTTCCCAAGTGTCTGCAAGCAGGTGATCACAGAATTGTGTACACTGTATTTTGAAAGACATTAGTAATTTCAGTGCTCTGACTAGCATACAAAAATAGTCACATAAATTTGTGTTCCTTAGGGCAGCAAGAGCGTAACCAATGACAGACCCTAGAACAGAGACCTTAAACATCCCGTGTGCACGAATGCCGCACAACTTCACAAATAACAAACATTACGTGAAAAACAGATTATCTGAAGATGGTTACCCTCCACTGTTGCTTTCTGAGAAGTGTCATGATCTTTCTCATACCTGGGTTACACAGCGTGTGCACAAAGGAAGGGGAGAATACACTCCCCAACTTCCAAATCACGCTTCTCATCGGAAGGTGTGTATTGCCTCCACTACTCCATATGGAAATAAGAACGACTCAAAGCACTCGTGCCACATGTAGCTAGGTCAGATGGTTGGTTATGATTAAATTCTGCCTCAGCCTCCTGACCTGAATAAATTCTAAGACATATGGAACAAGATGATAAATTCTCACCCAAGAACACCAACCACTTTCTCTAATAGCTGGATGATGTAGAGTGATTCAGTGTTACTCCTGGGACATTTCTAAAAGATACTCTTAGTCATGGCTTGTGTGTTGATTTGGACAGAAGAACTCACAAATTTACCACTGGGATTGTGAAAGGCACCAGAAATATTTGTGATAAATGACTGTAAAAGAAAAGTAACCTCAGAAAACCTTGAAAAATATTCTCTCCTATTCAAAACTACCATGTTAATCTTACTTTAAAATATTTTAATCAATGTCATGGGCAATTTGTTTTATGCCATACAGAATGTGCCAGTGATCCTGACTAATTCTCCTGTAAATATCAGGTGATCCTGGTTCACCACTTCACAGCACAGAATTATTCTGAAGACCAGAAAAATAGGCCTTCCAGACTTTTATTCCTTAATCTATTTCTTTCCAATATGTACTATACCATCTGGCATCACTAAAGCACAGTAACTCACTTATGAATACATAAAGAAGTTTGAGCCCAGCACATATCCAGATCATTATCCATTTCTTCATTTATTCTTATTTGGTGGATCTATTTTTAGATCTTCCTACTGAAGTTATCCTGATTTCATAAAGCATTTCTGCTTAAGCATACTACTGTTTGGCTCTCTTTAAGGAGAATTACAGTGCAACTTACTGGAATCTAACATTTTTCTTTAGTCTACTAACACATACTACACAAAAAATCAGTCTCATTATTTTTACTCATTATATATATATATTTATANTGGGATGTAAAGATGAAATGCTGACACCCACTTGAAAGATTTCAATACAAAATTTGCGTTGATTTGTAGTATGTCCACTTCCACTTAATCTATTCAATTACTTCCAAAAGGTAGTTATGAACACAAGCTACTAAATTATTTGAAGATTGCATCTTCTATTATATACTGCTGGCTAGATAAATTAGCACTAAGTATCAGTGACTAATACTGCCGGGACAAACTTCATAATTAAAAGAATATAGAGGATTGAAAAACTGAAGCATTAACGTTTCCTGTACTCTGGTATTCATGCAACTGTTAATATAATTTTGCTTTTACATGCAAGTCTGTTTCTTTGAAAATAATGAGTCAGCAGTGCCCTGGCAGCCAGGAGGGCCAACCCTGACCTGGGGGGCATCAGGCACAGCATCGCCAGCTGGGCAAGGGAGGGGATTGTCCCGCTCTGCTCTGCACTGGGGCGGCCTCACCTTGGGTATCATGTGCAGTTTTGGGTGCCACAGTATAAGACATGAAGCCATCGGAGAGCATCCAGAAGAGGGCAATGAGGATGGTGAAGGGTCTGGAGGAGAAGCCGTATGAGGAGCGGCTGAGGGCACTTGGTCTGTTCAACCCGGAGAAGAGGAGCCTGAGGGGAGATCTCATTGTGGTCTTCAACATCCTCGTGAGGGGAAGAGGAGGGGCAGGCACTGATCTCTTCTCTGTGGTGGGCAGTGACAGGACTCAAGGAGATGGCATCAAGCTGAGTCAGGGGACATTTATGTTGGATATCAGGAGAAAGTTTTTCACCCAAATGGTTGTTGAGCACTGGAACAGGCTCCCCAGGAAAGTGGTCACAGCAACAAGCTTGTCAGAGTTCAAGAAGTTTGGAATATGCTCTCAGACATGTGGTGCGATTCTTGGGGTGTCCTGTGCAGGGTCAGGAGTTGGACTCGGTGATCCTGATGGATCCCCTCCAACTCAGCATATTCTATTATTCCATCAACACTAAATGCAACATACACAGAGTAGGAAAATAATCAGAAATTCTACAGCAGGTAGATCCAAAGAAGCATTTAGTGGATTTTGGTGCACAAATCAAGAGTGTGATGCCACCTCCACTCTTCATCCTCTCCCTTTAATTCACTGGTCTTTCAACGTACCAGTTTCCTAAGTATCTTTAGGGTATTTTATGCACGGGTTCAGTTGTTTCCAGAACTGAGCAACTGGCTACCCATCTGATTACACCAGATTTGAAGCCAGGAAACTCAGAAAGCAATGCAAGAGCTCCCTGAGAAGCCAGTCACAACATCCTACTAAGTACCAAATTCACATGACCATTCCCAAACCAGAACTAGTAATTTTCTTTTTAAAACTGAGCTGCTAGAAGAAAAGTTTCCTCACTTACTAGCCTTCCATGCTCACCTCTACCCACAGGCTGCAGAACTGAAACTCATGCATCTTACTGCTCTGAACAGCTCTGCACAACCCCATGCTAGCCTGAAAGGCCAACTTCTCCCAATGCTCATGAAACTTGGGTAACAAAGCCAAGGACTAGGGGAGAAGAGGGTGTATTGGGCATGACAGGCTGGGGCAGGGAAGAACCTGCAAGAGTGACCTGGGGAAGAGAAGGTCAGGGACCGCCCTGTGCTGGCCACAGCCACGTCAGCAACTGACAAAACAGACCTGTCACCTACCATAACTATTCATTTTGTTTCCTGATACTGGAATCAGAAATTACCAGTTAATATAAATCAGCAATAATTTCCCAGTTCATGACTGGTTTTGCTCATGATGAGGAGGCAAAGACTCTCCTTCAGTGTGTTCATCTGCACCTTGGAGGGTGTTCAGCTTCTGTGCTTGCAGAACTGTATGAACAACTGAGATGAGAAGAAAACTTTTTTCAAGGTGTTGATGAATGGCATTAAGTTATGGAGTCAAAACACCAAATTACTGTTAAAAGTGCCATCCATTTTTGAACTAATTTAGATACTCTTGTAAGTTTCTTCATATAAATTACATACCTTTGGACAGTAAGAAAGACAGCAACCAGCCTGTGGAACAGTGGCACAGGAATATACTGTGCTGTTCCATGAAAGGTATTGAGGATATCAATTCCTCAGGCTTCTGGGCACAGAGTGAATCTCCATTTAAGATCCATAAGGAACCACAGGGACCCATAACCTTCCACATAACATGTCATACACAAAATTTTCCACTCAGCTACAGTTCTCCACAGCTGGTCTTCCAATTTTATCCTTTCAAGACAAGTTGAAAAACATGAATTCAGTATAATGAAAGTCCAAAGCTCTTCACCTCCTGATTTAACATTTCGATCAAATAACAAGCACTGTGTTACTTTCCATGTTTTTTTCCACAAGTCTTCCACTTCTAAGTTTCCTCTATGCCATTTTTGAAGCTTTATTTTCCACACAACTTTCTTTTACAATGTATTTGGGTAGAGAGGCTGGAGATTAAACTCCATAAATTTTAGGTCTCCCCTCATATTCAGGAAAATCTGCCTCTTAAACCCTGGCAAATTTCTCAGCAATCCTTCAATTTCTAGCCCCTAGTTTTCAATTCCTATTAGACTATAGCCCCCTAAATGTTTTTTCTTCTAATCTGACAGATGGAATAGTAAAGACACAACACAATCTTTACAAAAGCAAAACAACATTAAACTCCAGACGCCTCAAGGAATTTGCCTTGTCAACAGTCAAGCACAGAGCTAACAGCAAAGCTACAAGCTCTAAAGCTGTTCCTGAAGTTACGGCTTTTTAACTGTTTCTAACAGTCACGACCACTGTGACCAGAATCAAAGCTTTTTACCCACACACTGTGTCAGTGTCCAGCTCTTGTCAATGTCTTGCCTCCATAACTGCCCTTCATCTCTGCTGTGCCTTCAGTAGCACAGCTCACATGGACTTACTGGTTGGACACGGGACCACCAGAGACACACACAATTACTATTTGCTCCATCTATTCTGCGTAAGTGATACCAGGAGACTACTTAGGCAGCCACTTCTGTACATGCACCTCCTGAGGTTAGAAGTTAACCTATGTGTAAGACCAGTTTTGCTGGATAAAAACAGATGTCAGCCTAAGCAACCCCCTCTCTCTAATAGCAGCTGTAGGAGACGTTGACGAAAATGGCATTAAAAAAGTGGGGAAAGTTTGCAACTAACTCTCCCAGTATTCTGGAATATCTATTTTAAACACTTCTATAGTTGAAGAATCCTTGATTTATCATCCATGCCTAATCCACTTAGTGGACATGTAGATGTCCTGTGCGAAGAGACCCACAAAATAACTTAGTACAGTATGAAAATGAATTATTTCCAATCATTTAGAGATGCTTCCTGCTCATTTTACGGAAAATACCGTAGTCTAGTGTTCTCCAAGACATTTATGATTTGATATAGTATTTATATAATAAAATCAGTTTTTCCTCAATCACCTCCTTTGTAAACTGGAGAGCCTTAGTTGACTTAATCTCTCCTCATACAGCAGCTCCTTCCTACTCAAGATGCAAGTGTGCAGTACATTTATAAAACACTTCCCATTTTTTCCTCACCTCCTCTCCCAACCATCTTTAACATTGTTCTGACTGGTACTAAGCACAGCACCAGCATTTTCAGGCTTCTATCACAATGATTTCCAGATCTCTTTTCTGGGTGCTAATGGATAATTTACAGCCCATCACTGTGTTAGCAGCAACAGTTTTATTCCCTTTACGCTACTTTGAATTTATTGCTACAATTTTATTTCTTGCATTATTGCACAGTCACTGAGCATCATGAGATTCTTCAGTAATTCTTTGGTTTTAATTTAATGCTTTAATTATTTGATGCTACAAAATTATGTCTTTTTTATGACTATTTGTCATTTTTCCAGATTCAGAAATATGTTGAATAGTATATATTCAATGAGATTCCAGTTAGATCCCAACCATAATCTCCTGCCAGATTTCTGGTAACCTCCCCCCAGCAAAGAAATATTATGTTAACTCCATACACTGTCTCACTGCCAAATTGAGTTTACTAACAAAACTCAGCTCTGCATACTCCTACTCAATGAAATAATGATGCTATCTCCAACATCCCAAAGCATCAAAGAAATTAATAACTGGAAAACTGTGAATCAGAATGTCTAAAAGAAGAAGGAAGACAAGGGATGACTCTATTCCACGGATTGCCATGACTCCTCAGAGCTCTTCAGCTGATCCTCCTGCTTTCTCCAAGAGCTTTCTCAAACAGGAGTAAATACTCCAGACATCTCCTATGTGAACAACTGGGTATTGCTTTGAGAAACTGTCAATCTTCATGCTGAAATACTTGGGTTAAAGTGGAACGCCATGAACGCAGCTAATCCAGCGGCAAGAGCAATAATTTCCCTCTTCTCCTACTCACACAATCCTTTGGCATCAGTTCTAGCATGTCATTTCATACCCTGATTCAACTCACTAGCCAGCAAGAAGTTTTATTTATTTTGCTAGCCTAGTTTCTTTCCAAGCTATTGAGTTTAACTCTCAGGCAAAGCAGTGTGGTGAACATCAGAGACACTGAGTGGGAGCACAGCCACTACTTCTTTGAGACGAGTTCTCCCCGTCTCACACAGCCCCACACCACCAGGGCAGGGGATGTTGCAAGAGCAAGGCTCCCTCTCCCCCTTCCATGACATACTAGTTTTAACCTCCAACTCAAGAGACAAACATACTCACTCAAAATAAAAGTTTCCTTTTTAAACTGAGTCTTCACTGGATTACCAGAAAATAAATGAGAAATGTTTTTTAAATTATATTAATAAATGTCAAGATCATATTTAGAATTACTACATCAAATTAGTCATTGCCAAATTATCATTTATTCCTCTAGGAAATATTAAGATTAATTGCCTGTAAATTCCCAAAGACACCGAATACTAATAATACCACAACTAATGTGCATTTACTTTAATTAATCTGTAAACAAGCCTCTGGTCTTGAGACTTAAATGTCCACTCAGTGTTCCAGGGAAACTCTTAAAAGGTATTGTGATCAGAATATGATTTTTCTATCAATATTATAACAATTCCTGGCCATTACTTAGTGCCTAAGATCTGGGCATTTCAAAGTGAATTTATATTCATCATGCAATCTGATCACAGTAAGATTCAGATGCAGGCAAACTTTAGAGTGATTAAGGCTGCTAGAAAAAGTAATTTTTTCACTTGAGTGAATGCATTCAACATCTAATTCTTCTCCAGAACCATCATCTGATGATTATCAGCTAAAACCATGATATCAGATACCCCAATTCCAACTTATTCGCATCCTTATTAGGTGGGACACAGACAAATCTGCTCAAAACCAGAGTGACTGTGCTCCAACTTTCTAGAGTAGTTGTCCAAGCATTGGTTACCTTCTGCTACTCCGTGACATTGTGTTAGTCACATTCAGTGGCTGATGCTGCTCCAAGGTATGCGAGTTAAGTAACCACTAATTCATCCTGCTCTCAGCAAACAGGCTCTGCTGCAGCTAAATCTCTCAGAAACGTGCAGTCAGTTGTTATTAGATTATTAGTAGAGCCTCCCTGACCTTTGCTATCTTGAAATTAAGCTGCTCAGGGACTGAAATAAGCATCTCATTTAGGTGCACAGTAGTAATTTCATCTTAAAGTATAATGCCTGTAAGCCATTTAAAAGTATTTTCTAAGGTATCTGAGACTGTTACTTAGTAGTTGACCTTTCCAAATTACACACCTCCTGAAATATTCCATATGGGGTAAAATGGCACCTAATTCAGCTTTTCATGCGCTTAGCTACATGGAACTTACCTTCCTTTATGTTACAAAACTTTGTGCACACATTATTTGATCCACCTCGTAGGGGGTTGTTAAGTGTTTTCCTCAAATGCCTACAACAACTGTTTTGTCCACAACAGGCAGCAGTGTTCACAATAAAAATGATTTAACTGCTGAAGCACATTAAGTTGTCTCTCATCTGTGCACATGCAGATTTGCTGGAGGTAGGAATTGTTCACGCTTTTTCTACACCCTTTAAATTTGCAGAAAGCAGGTTTTAGCTCCCCACTGCACCTGATCATCAGGGTTTTAGGACTCATTTAATCTGGAGATAACTCTTTGCTCCCTATATTGTGTTCACCTGTGTAAGTAAAAAAGTTAGAGAAACGCAGTACTTTGACACTTACCTAATTTCCACCAAATTTCCACAGAAGGAGTGTAAAAAATTTCCCAACCCCCTGCAATAGACATTAGGGACTGTGTGAAGGGAAAGTAATTGCCTGCTTCACCTATAAAATGACAAAATATAATTAACCACATTAATATAATACTTGGTTTATGACCTACCTCCTTGAATTATACTGTCACTTTGTGTTTTCATTTCGTGTTGCCAATACTGTTATACGAGAATCTTTAAAATAAAAAGAGGAGTCTAAGAAATGATGCAACTTCTGAGGAAGGCCATCATTGCTCCAGTTGTGAAATCTCTTTCAGGTATCTGAAGCAGTCAGTGGCACAATGCTGTTAAGTGAACTCATACTAGAAACAGACTTTGTTCCCCATTTCTCTTGCATAGAGGAAAGAGGACATGGAGGCTGTTTTCCTGATACATCTAAGTTTTCTAATGACTGCTTCGTCCTTTGGCAGGTATAGTCAACAACTGAGCTTCACTGAGACTGGAGAGAACACAACAGTCTCCTTTACCTCTCATCATGAGCTGTGATGCTGGTAACTCAACACGTAAACAGGCTGCACGCTGCTCAACCAGAAGGTGACAGTAACATGCCCAAGCTCAGTTTTGGACAAATACTTAGATCTTAAAGTCCTTCAACAGAAACAGTTATGGGTGAAAGAGCAAAGAAAAATACAAATATTTTTGGTTTTTAAAGGAGACCAAAACTGAAAGCTACAGAGCTGCTGTTCCAAGGAACATAAGGAAGGTAAGAGGAGAACAAGTATCTGTAGGTGCTGCATAACTGGCCTCCCTCTCCCAGAAACAACCACGATAACAATGAAAATAAGTCTCAACTGCCTTGCTCCCTCCTCCTATACATCCCAGGAAGGGATTTGATGGGGTGGCACGGACAGCAGAATAATTTTAAAGCCTGGACTTACATGAACCACGACCATCTTATCCAGGCTTAAACCAGAACAGGAGTTGCACCCAGCCATCTGTACTCTCTACCCAGTTGCAACAATCTGTGACACACAAATGCAGCATCCTGTTCATATTAGCAAGATCAGAAAGTAATTTGCTTTCTGCTCTCATAATGAACCAGCCCATAACTCAAAGACTCAAAGTGTGTAGCAACTGGCAGGGGTAGATGGCCAAAGGTTTCAATGGATACGAAACCTGGAAGAAGGCCAAGAGACATGTGGTCCCATCAAAGGGCAAACTGCAGGAAGAAAAAATAAAATCAGGGGGACTAGTGGACCTGAGCTTTGGAAGAACAGTTAGAGAGCAGAGTCAGATCATCTTTGCCTGACACGCTCCCTAATTGAGATTTAGACGTTTGCACAACAGGTGCGTAGTTAAATATACATGAATTAATAAAGATGCTGCCTGCCATTTGAAGTGGCACTACAGCATCTGTCCTGCCTCCTGCCTGGGGCTCGAGAGTGACCTAGAACCATTAGACACACTGGACTGTGGGGAAGAATACTCAGCTCTACAGTTTGCTTGGCAGATATTTCCAAGTATCTCTCTTGTTGATAAACCAGCAAACTTGATGTAAGTAATTAACTATTTCTCCCTGGTTTCTCTGCAGTGTAAGTGTAATGCAGAGATGGCAGCAAACAGATGTCGCAGGAGCCAATAAATGGTGGGGCTTAAATAAGTGTTCAGTACTATTCTCATACTCACCTACAGTGGAATATAGAAATCGATGAACTGCCCATGCCCAACAGGACAACTCCTATAAATGAATTCCCAGAACCAAGACAGATAGTTCGTGAAGCCTGCAAGGACAGTGAGGCCAGTGAAGTAGGAAGACATTTCCTTGTAGCCTAGAGATCATGTCTTTATGGCCACTAAACCAACAGTATTGAACCCAATCTACCCTACTGCTCTAATAGAAAAAAAAAAAAAATCAGAAACCAAAACTGTAACTTTACACAGAATAGAATCATAACACTAATTAGGTTGGGAAAGACCTTTAAGATCGAATCCAAATGCAATGATCCAGCACAAAACAGAAAAGTGTCCAAAACCATCTTGAAAGGTTATCAAATCATACCAAAAACTGCAATTCTTTTGGATCCTCCCTTCAACTTTTTGCCACTTTTACTTGTTTCCATTGGGGGCAAAATATATGACCTGTAAGCACTGAATAAAGAGGCTTTAATCCAAATTTCCATCACAGTTCAATGAAGCATTTATCGAACAGCAGTTGCTATTAGCTTTTGATATTAGGAATCCTACAAGTCAGTGTCCAGCCTGAGCTTTGGAATCTATTTTCTAAAAAAATATAATGAACAAGTAAGGGGTGTGTCACAAAGCAGTAAGATAAACATATGTGTTACCTTTTAACCCCCATGCTTTGTATTCATTATTCAACACCATGACTTGAGATTGTTTTTCCTATGAGAACCTAAAAAGAGAGTATGAACCACCATTTGCAGAATTAAACCTTTCTGATTAGAAGTACCACAGCTACTTTTGTAAGTATGCTGCATTCAAACCGTGTAAGAACCAAGTGATCACTGTGTACACATCATATTTCTCAGAAAACCTTTAAAAATGTTGTCCCTCAAAAACAAAAGTACTTTAACTAGCTTCCATCCTTAGATAGCCTACCCAGAGAAAAGGAAAACATTTTGTACCTAGCAGAGAAGATTTTCTCCCCTGTTGCAGAAGGAAAGGGAAAGGGAGGCATTTTACCAACTTGAGCCAGAGAAACTTTATTTATCTTGTTGATAAGTTTGGCATGGTGTAACTCATATCACTGAAGTGATTGTCCTATCATTGCATCATCATATTCTGAAACAGCTAGTCCTAAAAACATGATAGGCCCTCAGATGCACCGGTAGTATTGCAGACAAGCAAAATTTAAATATGCATGACGTGAATCAAGCGCTCTGTCATTTGCAGGATTGCTTGGAAACAATGATCAGTGACACAGATCTCTTGCAGTTTTGGGTTTGTTTTTTTTTCCTGAAGTTGGATAAAACTTCACATAAAAATATATGTACTCTTCTCCTGCATTAATTTTGAAGGTTGGAAAGGATAAGAAAAATTAGCATTGGTAATTATGTGCAAACAGATCTGACATAATTTTATTTGAACAAAAAATAGATTATTCAAAATAGCACAAACAGCAGGTCTGAGATGGATTAGTGGTAAGTAATCCTCCCAATATTTCCTTGCAACAGCTGATTACATAGTTTGCAAAACTGCAGGAAAGTTGTCCTCTGTTTTTCTAAGAAACACGCATTGTAATTTAGTTTGTAACCATCTTACCAGACTGGGCATCTTATTGCCCCCATTAGAGCTGTCATTAACATCTTACAAGAAGACTCTTGGCACTTTTTATTCCTTCTGGTGAAGGGACCACCACCTTCAGCTACAATGACATTAGAGATGGCCCTGCATTACCCAGCCAAATACAAAATAAAAGAAAAAGATTCCAGCATTTATGATTACAGAATGTGTTATGTTTGGAAGATACCTGCAGAGCTACAGTTATTCTGAGTTGCTTTCTTGGTGAATTTAGTAATTTCAGGATTTGGTTTGGTGGAGTAAAAGCTTAACAGTCTGCATTTGTTCACAGCTGGCCAAGCTGTATTGATGCAATAAAATACTAGCAGTGATTTCTTTCATGCTAATACCGAATTTTTAATCCATAGCATAGCTATAGACCTTCAGCGTGGGGCTCCTGTGAGTCCCATAAAAGCCTTCAGCAAACTCTGCTGCCTTTGCAATTTTTTTCCTCAAAAAACGGCATAGTTTGTAAAGACAGGTACGATACTAAGGTGCAACCTTTTGAGTGATTAAATGCCTCTTCACGAGTCCAATAACCAACTGCAACAATTTTCTGTAGGTTTGCTCAATCTCCTGTGGTGCAGGTGTAACAGCAGTTCTCATTCCATAAGTCTGTGTTATTTATCACTGCCGTCCTTTGTTCCTAAAAAATCTGAAAAGATGAGGGATTTCTGCAATCTCATTGGTACAACCTGTGATACACACTTCAGAATGCAGAAAGAAAATTATCTATCATTCTTGCCTTTTTTCCCCCTAAATCAACATTAAAATTTTTCCACCTCTTTCTAGTCATAAGCCTGTAACACTGTACTAATTCCTCTTGATCCAAATGTTTTTTAGAATAAGAACCTCACTGCTTCCCTCCATTTCCTAGCTATAGATACTTTCCTTGGTGCCCTTTCCCTTACTCTTTCTAAAGGAACTCCCAATTTTCTGTCTATATCTTCCCCCCAGACAATTTCAAATACAGTTTCCCCCAGTTCTGGGAAATTAGCCCTTTTCATATAAGCTTGTGATTGGACTTGTGCTCTATTTTCCTACACTAAATATAATCAGATCAGAATTACTGGTCCCTAGGCAACCATCAGCTTTTAATCCAGTGGTTATTTCATCTTCATCCATCAAAATGAAACCCAGAATTGACTTACCATATATTCAATGCAATACCTTTTTGCTTTAGCAAATTATCCTCTATTTTCTAGCAACAATAGCTTGTTTTATGTCCAACTGCACAGATCTTCCACTAAATGTCTCTTAAATTGAAGTTCCCCCATAACACCAGCATTTTATTAACTGTGAATTACAGAGGTACTTAAAGTAACTTTTCTTTTCTCTAGTATCATTTGATGGTTGGTAACAGATCCCTCTGGCAGCATATCGATCCACACACACTGGACACCTCACGGTTACATTCTCAGTAACACTAAGAAAGGTAATGAAGTCCTTAAAAAACAGAGTGCTACCTGACATGTTGTTCTCTCTATCCTTCATGCAGTGACTCTAATTCAGTTCAAATAATTCTGCTGGTTATATAAAACTTCTTATCACACCTTTTGCTTCTTAAGATAGAAGCACCATCATTGAAAAAGGAACTGGAAGATATAGTCTCCATATTATTTGGAGCTTCACTGTAACTTTTTTAGATGCAGCAAGTCGCAGTCTGTAGGTATTTGCCTTCCTTACCAACTTCTTACGAAAATGGTAAATGAAAACTCTCCTGGCTATTTGTATGAAGTTTTCAATCAAGGTCATTGATTTTCTTCCTGCAAATTGCAGAACACCTTGTTTCTGTGGCTTCCCTGACTACAGAATGCAATGGAGGTTTCCACAAAAATGGACTTTCAGCTTTACCCACCCGAGAGTACCTCCTGCTTAACCTTCAGAACTCTCTGGAGTAACAAAACAGGGAATGCATAAAGGCTCCCAAACAATATCTTAAACTCACAGGATGATTTTGGTTTTGTTTGTTTTTTGGTTGGTTTGTTGTTTTGTTTTTGTTTTTTTTTTTAATACAAAGCATACATTTGTCTTCCTAGGACAATCCCTTTGGGAACTATTAAGAACATGCTTGGTGCATACCTTTGACTTCATTAAGCATCAGTGACAGAAGATCAGTAATGCTCTTTTTTCCTAATCCAAATAGGTCATGCTCATTTAAAAAGAGAGACAGTTAAAAATCAAGTCATAATACAGATGTTCATTAAAAGGCATGGGTTTTCTGATAAATTAGTCTTCCCCTACATTTAAACTGAATGTTCATACGCAAACAAATAATTCCCTCCTTCTATACAAAACTGCGTTACATAGTTTTATTTAAAAATTAAACTTAAATACTGCCTATTATCAATTGTTTTGTAATCCTAATTCTTATAAACAAGTGTTACAGATTATTTAAAAGTTCAAAATACAGGTGTCCCCAGTTCTAATAAGAAAATATCTAGCTTAATTTTCAGCTTTTATCTCCTTGACTTTGGTGTTCTCTGAAAGGAAGTTGGCTATTGTCCATCTTAACTCATGTAACATTTTTTGCTTACGTTTAATGCAATTGCAAACGTGACATGCATTCATAATTAAGCGCAAAGGGTAAGCTGAGAGCCTGAGACGTGCTGGAAAATGCTAAAATCAGAGTGGCTAATCTCTTCAGGAGCAAAAAGTGGAAAATATACTACTAATGAAAACAAACCAATAAAAATATCTATTATGGTGCAAACATGCTGTGACACCATTGCCCACGACACTGAAAAGTATATAGCCACTTTACTAATGAAATGAAATTATACTGGTTATAACAGATGTGAGTCTGCACAGCCTGCTTAATGAGTCTAAACCTAATCAGAGGAACCTGTGATACTCTGGTCCTGTCTGGACAGACCTGAAAAGCTGGAAGACTTTCACTGCTACACAGCAATAAATCTTTAAAACCTTGCAACACCATTTCTTGCCCCTTCGTCCTCCTTCACTCAATCTGCTGAAAATGCAGTATCTTACAGGAAGCCTTTCCAAAAAATCTCCAAACACTTGAATAACTTTGGATGCATCTCACAGACCTTCTCTGGCACTATGACCTTGACACAGACAAATTATATATAGCAGTCTTTATAACTCTGGACTGTGAGAAGGGGGAACTAAGAGTTTGTGCATGACTGATTGAAGGGGAGTAAATGTTTGCCTGGAAATCACTGATGTCAGCATCCCAAAAGTAACATGAAGAAATAACCCTAAAAACCAATGCCCAAAAGTAGCATGAGGAAATAACCAAAAAGAACACAAAATGGGACATGAGATGAAATCACTCAAAGCAGTGCAAGATTCAGAGACTCATATAATGGTTAGGCCAAGAGACTGCTGATATCTCCTGGCATAGTAGAGCAATTTTATCGGAGGAATGGGGGAAGATCCTCTAAAGAGCTGGAAGAACATCAGCCAACAAGACGGACAACTGTGCAGAAGCACTGGAGACCCTTCCCTCATGACTGGACCTGGGACAAAACTCTATGTTGGTCCCTGACCAGGACCATGGTCCAAACAACCCCATGCTGCTCAGTGGTTGAAGCCTAGCCCAAGTAGCCTCCATCAGCCAGGGATGGATGAGCAGGGGCAAGACCCCTCTGGATAGCCGCAGCATGGGCAGCAGAGTAGGCAACCGGAACAGGTCTTAGGAAGTGCTACAATCTGTTAATGCTTTATGTAGCGTTTTCTTCAGTTTTACTGCTTTACTAACCTCAGGTACTTTATACAGCTAATAAAATAAGCATTTCAATTAAGCAAGGGTTTGTGTCTTTGCGTGGCACTGCCACATGCACCCTCATCGATCGGCTGTCACCGCTGTGCCGTGACAAAGTTCAGCGCATGGCGTGCAGGCAGGAGGCACTGCAGGTATGGAAAGCTGCAGATTGATCCCTGTGCTCCAGTGCCACAGCTGCCCCCTGACAAACTGGGAGGGCACACAGGCCGTGTGAGGCTGCCCCTGCAGTGCATAAATACCCCCATTACTAACTCAGAAGAAAGCAACTTAAGTGCTTCTCAGTAATTCCCCCCACTGCACAGAAGACCGTGATACCAGCTGTGCATTTATTTTACAAAGACAATGTGATGATTGCACAAATGCCCGTGGCCGCTTTTGGAATACAGCATGTTATGCCTTGTTTTCTTCTCACAGGACATAGATAACCAAGAGAAACTGTGCTAATAGGCACCAACAATCATGAATAATATAAAAGGAGACCAAAACAAAACGAAACAACTTTGTATCTGGCTTACTGAAGGAAAAAAAAATAAAAAACACCCACAACCCCCTAGAAGAAAATCTTTACATTTCTCACAGGGCAATGGGTGGCTAATTACCAGGAAATCATTACCAAGCTAAGGAATACTAGGATGTTGGCAACTATAGAGGGGAAAAAAAAATCTTCAACATTCCATATCCCGGAGGATACAGAACAAACCGGAATAGCTTATGGTGTTATGAACTTATGAATCCACCGTAGTAAAAATATCAAGAGAAATCCAGCTCTTATGAATTATGAACAAATCGTATTTTAGTGCAATGGTATAAGCATAATAAGCATTATGCTGGATTTTACTGATTATTCTCATCCATATCTAAAGGAAAACAAAAATGGAAGTAGATTAATTTTGACGGGGGACAGATTCTGAGGAAGAATCTAATAAAAGTGCAATACGCAGAGGAAAGACTTGACAGCAACTGGTATCAGGCAATAATAGGAGAAGAGACTGTAATAAGTGCACAAAGTCCCTGTTCCCATAACATGTTTCGTCTTTTTCCTACTTCTATAGCTCGAGGTCTACAAAATCTAACATTTTACAGCAAGTACAAAGGACTTAAGAGCTGTTCGGAGACTGAAACGTAGAAACTGGAAACCTGAAAACAAGACTAACCCTCACACAAGAGTACAATCTTTTATATTGTGAAAACTATGAACTCCAAGAAGCACTGGAGCTGAATAAGATAGTCTGAATTAATTAATGAAACGCTGCCAAAAATGGACAAAAGAAAATAAAGCTAAAACTACCAGACACAGCAAAGCAAACAAGCAGGGAAAGGGCTGATTACTTGGCAACTGCATTAACTTAAATACGAAGTTGCCCTATGACCAGCATGAAACGTGACAGAAATATGTTCTCGCATGCTAAACCCTGCTTGTGCAAACATTAATCCCAGAACAATCCACTAGTGAGTGGAGTACTAATACAGGAGTACTAACCTTTACATTTTGATAACAGAGTGAGAAGTCTCATCCTACACATATGAACACCGGTTATTTTAACATTATAAATTTTACATTATTTTCATGTATTATGGAAAATCAGACCCTGACAATACCTTTTTTAAAAAAATGAAACACCCCAAACAAAAACAAGTAAAAAGGAAAAAAAGGAATAGTTGACATCTTAAAATACATAGTTTCAGCAAGACTACAGAAAAACATGGAAGGTACTATCAAACCTGCAGTTCACAGTCCAGTCTCCAGTCTCCACTCTGTGCCTGCTTACCATAGCAAAAATCAACAGACATCTCACTTTAAGAATTTTATAACATAAACAAATGTAAGAGGACTGCATGAATACAAGTGTAAAAGGGCAGTCAGAAAGGTAAGTCTGACATCTCTGTGCATATTCTTCCCCAGCAACAATGTCAGGCAATAGCTGCGGGCTTTCACACAAGAAACATGACAGCTAGCAAAAATGGAAATACTGCAATTTCACCTAAGTACGGTTTGCCTTCTCAGCTGCTTATTAGGCAGTTGAAAGTTGTGTGAGGAACAGAAAACTGTAAGCTTCTGTTTCTATATTTTTTTTCAAAAGCATAGGGAACAAGCATACTAAACAATTCTCAGCACAAAGTTAAATAAGTCAATTAGAGGACATTATATCTTACGCAAATAAACATCAAAGAACTTTTTCATATTTTAAACTAAGGATTAAGAGAGCAATTATTCACCCAATCTGCTCATTTGAGAATCCATCAACTAAAGAGATTAACATGCCTTATGGTCACAGAACATGAGACAGCTTTGTGCCCACACCTGCATTAGTCCCATTAATAAATGCAGTCTTAGCACGTATTAACATTTCTGAGCTGTCACCTGTGAAACTTGCAATAATGAAAACATTCACTTCTCCCTTGTAACATACAGCAACTACAGTAAGGAAAGCCAACTCAAGGGATTTATTTTTGGCAAACTAGTCATTGTAAAAAGGTAGTTCACCTTCCTTTACAAGACTAAATAAAATGAGACACTATTTAAGCCACACTATTTAAAGTGTGACTGTAGAATAATGGGCTTGTTACCAGTGGCAATCTATGGTACAATTACATAAGATATGTAAGCTACATAAGCAGCATTCTACATAACTCACAGTAACTATTGTGTTATTTCACTTCTCATTCAGAAGTTCAAATGGCAAATATGCATCTCAAATTCAGCACACCTTTTTACTGCTTACCATAAACCAGAAGGCTCAATCTACATAGGGGTTACATGACAAATCTAACCTGCATTCCATCTTTTTCCCCCTATACAGAAGGATAGCTATTAGAGTGACAGAGCACTAGGAAGGGCAGACAAAGGGCTAAGCACTTTGACCACAAGAACCTGCAGAATTGCTGGAATCGTATGGAGAAGGGATTAAGACACAACAAGGTATCACCTTCAAAACATTCTCCAATGAAGGTATGTTAAAAAATAAGAGTCTGACACAATCTTAGCAATTTCTGTATCAAGGAGATCTGAAGAACCTTTGCATTATTGCAAAGTACAACTGCATGAGAACAAACATTTTTTAAAAATGTCTAGGAAACAAGATTGTGCCTATTTCTTGTCTACAATGAAACTACACATCAAGCCAATCCAATTTTCATGGCATTCTTTATGTCCTAGAAAATAATTCTTTATTCTGAGTTTGCCTTTTTTGATATTCTGCCGTAACAGCTTTAGACAGAGCACCACAACACAGCACAAATCCTCACAACAGGATCATGCTTCAGGCATTTTATTCACAAAGATTATTTGCTAAAGCTGTACTCATGCCTGCATTAATTTTTTGTACAAGTAGAATATATAAGCAGCATAACTACATTTCAGTAAAATACCCATCTGATCTACAGACTGAATTGCAGGTTGTCTCGGTTCTGAATAAGCCTTTACACAGCCAATGAAACCAGGGGATAATAAAGGAAGGTACTCACCCCATCACGTAGCTCAGGAGGCATTCTCCATGAACCTGGCAATACAGTAGATCAGATACTGCAGACACTTGTGGAGGAAACTTGTCTTTACAGTATCTATAACATGTGAAGGTATGCATCAGGCTCTTCCTTCTGCTCTACACATGTAGCAAAAGCAACGTGTCATTTTTCCCCTTGATCCCCTCTCATCAGGGGCTATCAGTAAGTTTTGAATGTGTACTCAATCAACTTAAACTCATTTCCATTGTTTACTGCCTTCTTGTTTCTGTGCACATTTTCTCTACAGGTGACTTCAAGCATGACACATTCAAACTCTCAGATTGGGATATAAATCTCAAAATCTTTTGGCAGAACAGTGACTAAGAAAACTTGCTCAAGTGGAACACTCCTCAGTACACTAACGTACTTCCAGGGTGACTGGAACTCGTTTCCATTACAAATGGCTAGGATTATGAGAAAGGACTGCTTTGTACTCATCACAAATGACAAGGGTTTTTTAATAGAGTCATTGATACACCCTGACCTCCTGTGAAGCACAATCCCAGAGGTAACTCCAGGTTAGCTGGCTCTACACAGTCTTGGACAAAGCTGCTATCTCACTGAATACCTGCTGAAAGGAAACTGCTAAATTTTTGGCTTCTTAGTTATTTCACATTTACAGAAAGACCACTTGAAAGGCTTGATCCTGGGAAAGTAGGACTGCCTCCCACACACAGCATGTGTAACAAGCATGTCAAAGCCCCTGGTTCCCCAGAAGGAAGCTTGGGGAAAAGCAGAGACAGATGAATTTTGTGACTCCAAAAAACCCCAAGTGTCATGCACAACATCAGGAAGGGACTCCAGATAGACACGGAGAGAATTTACTCCCAGTGATATAGGGGCAGAGGACAAGGGAAAAGAGACAGAAACCTCTCGGTCTCTTTGTAAAGGTGAAAACCACCAGAAAGACCCTCTTCCTAATTTTGATCCAGGAGAAAAGCTCCCAAAGCAATCTGCCAAAATGTTTGGCAAGCCCACGAAATGTACCAAAATCAAGTACACTGAATGTGGATTATTGTCCTTCTAGAAGTCAAATCCCTTGAGAGAAAATAAGGGATCTTGCACCACTACATCAGCTGATGTAAAATTGAACCCACAGAAAACTGCAATCGTGCTTCAGAGTGCCCTGAGCTTTAATGCAGTCAATATTCCTGAAGGATGAGTTCTTCAAGAGAAAAGCTGTCACAGTCAGTCTGGGGAGGTGAGAACAGCATGTCCCTGCAAACACTTTACAGCTCACATATCTGCAAGGAAGATCAGGTTGACCTTGGAAAAAGGAAGGGTCCACTATGAAGGCACTTCCTCTGTTTCCTGAAATTGGGATAACAAGGCAAAGCCTAGAACTGGGTGTCAGAGAACTGTGGGGTTGCCTCTCTTCTAGAGCTGGAAGGCAGGTCCTAAGAGTCATAAAATGAGATCTTACAGCTAACAAAGTAACACAGATTTATCTTGTGACACAGATTTTGGAGTGACAGAAGCCACAGTTATCATGACAAACCTCCTAATTCACAGAAAAAGTAATTAACTTTGTACATTCATTCAAAAGACAGAAGAAATACCTGTAACATTTTCTGGAAGGCATTTGAAACATCCTTAGATAAACCTGGACTCTGCCAAAACAGAGGTACAGGACTAATGTCCCCAGCTATTTAGTCTCAGACTTATGGGGATCCAACACAGGGCTTATAACTCAAAGCTCCAAGTGCTTTGTGTAATCTGCACATAGTCTGGTCTCATCTCTCTCTTTATCCCTTCCAAACAGCAGTATTGAGATAGATATATAGCTAGAGACAGATAGATAGATAGATAGATAGATAGATAGATAGATAGATAGACAGACAGATGGATGGCTAGATACAGATGGAGTTTCTATGTCTTTCCATTTAGTTCAGCGTAATTTAGTCCACCAGTGAGTCCCCTTCAGCCCATGCTTCCATTCAAGAAACCATCTACACATACTGCTCAGCTCAAGAGGGGCTTCAGTCATTTCCAGGACTTGCTCAGAAAAGCACACTCCATAACGGGCACAACCTGGACACACAGCGGTCTCTCCCACGGGATGTTTTCCACTACCCCACCAGCAACCATAACCTCCGTAAGAACAGTGACACCCCCTGAGCAAATGTTCGGTCCTGTCACCAGGGCAGCTGGACCCCAATATGTACAGACTTAAGTACGAACTTAAGTAAAAGTGTGCAGAGGCCACATACAACAGAACCATCTTTTGCACAATCTCTCCTTAATATCTCTGGCAAATTTACAAACAAAATACAGGCAAATCCTCAGCAGGTCTATGTTGCCCTACTTCCATCAACATCAATGATGCTATGAAAATTTAAGGCAGCAGAGGATCTTGCATCAGAAAACCACATGTCATCCTTCTCAAAATCTTACATGCAATCCACATGAAACAAATCATCTTTGCATGCCCCAAATGCTAAATATCTGTTTTCCCCTGTTCTTCACTGTACTCTAAAGGACAATGGAAATCACACATGACAGATGTTTAGGCAGGAAGACAGACTCTCAAGGGTTCGGTTTTGATGCTCACTCCAAGCTTTAAATGCTTAACCAAACCTGTCAAAATGCCTTGTTGCCTCATAATCTAAGCATGGAACACCTGGACACATACAAATTTTCACACCTTCTTGCGTCACTGATCAAAGAGTAAGATAATAAAAGAAAACATTCAAAGGTTTTAACTCTATTTGGATAAAACAGGCATGAACAGTTTGGACTCTCAGCCAAAGCTTCTTTGAACATTAAGAGCTACATCTGGCAAGGAATTTGAGAGTTAACTTCACACTAAAGCCTAAGAGCTCATGCTTTGTGCAGAGCACAGAAGAAAAAAAACCCCTAACTTTTCCTATTGAAAAAAAAGAAAGCTGATCTGTACTTAAGCAAAGAAGGCACAAATTTATGGGGCTGAATTATCAACTACTCACTTTTACAGGGTATTAGAGGACACAGAATCAAAATGGAGGACTCTGTGGATTCTGTTCCTCTAAAAAGGCAATACAGACACTCATAGGGCCAGCAGGGGGATCAAAAGCACCAAAATTATCAATGAAAATGAATCCCAAGTGTCGGAGAAAAAGCCCTACTTCTCTATGCTTTGACACATATTTTAGCACAGAAAGTTACAAAAAAAGGGTGCTTAGAACAGATTTATCAGTTGAGTCCATCAGCTTCATAATTTTTTTCTTTTCATATTCAACATTGAGGCTGGCTTTCTCTTCACTTTCAAGAACATGGGCAGCCAGTGCCACCTGGACACTTCAACTTGTCCTTGGTTGTGACTGTGACCTTCTTGGCCAAGTGTTTGTATTCTGAGTTTTGTTTGGAATTTTCTTGCTTTTCCTTTTTCCCCTTGCTCCTTTGTTCCTTGTTTTCTTTAAAAGTTCTACCAGAACCCTTTTTGTTCCCACCATGACGTTTATCTCGGACTGCTCAGTAAAAGACAGCCAGCTAAAAAAGAAAGAATGGGTGAGCAGAACAGAGACTGATTTAAAATGTATACTTTTAAACTTCGAGCAGAGCAAAAATATTCTTCCTTTATATATCATTAAGTATGACTAAGTATGATTCAGCTCCAGGTAGAGATACCTAAACATTGCTGACTCGCTCTTCTACTCAGCAGAGATTTAATTGCTACATTCAGAGAACCCTAAAGAAGCAATTTGGCTCTCCTGTGGACAGACACCTAGGACTGGTCAGCTAACTCACTCTTTAGGCTCCATCACTGTAGTGAGTTTATCTTCTCAGACAGGAATGGCATGCTCGAGGATAGATACATAAATTACTGGAAAAATAACTAAATTACAGGTATTTTCATGCAGTCTCTCAACTTGGTATGGATAGTAAGACTTTAATAACCAAAACAATGCATCTAATTCTTCAGTGAGACACCACCTCAGAATTCAAGCATGTTCATGTCACTGGAAATGCCAGCTGAGGGTTCTAGATCAGACCAGGCTCTGCTGGTTCCAGCTCGCTCATGCATTGGACCAGTAGACCAGCTTGAATGGACCAAGTTGGACTCACTGTTTGCTGAAAAAACGTGGGTGCAAAGTGGTGTCACTGCTATCAAACCTGCATAACAAAGGTAGACAAATCCTCGTTATTGCACATTTTCATCTTACTACCACATAGAAATTAGATCTACTTGAAAGTTTTAATCCAAAGTTTTAATCTTCGTATTGTTCCCCATAATGGTGTTGAAGTATGAGCAATGTTTAAAAGCCTCCAGCATCTATTCCAGAAAGATAATAATTTTAAGAACAGTAGTTGTAGAAATTGGGCCAGCTTCCAACTGTCTGACAGGTCTTTTATTGCTGCTGTAATACATCCAAAATGTGGAAATGTCACATGTTTTAATACCATAAATACAGATTACTAATGTCACAGAATAATACACTTTTAGGTTGTGAAAGTAGCCTCTTACACATTAAAGCCTAATGAAGCAACTTACCCAAGGCCCTTCCCTCTATTTCAGTGTATTTCCATACACTAAATAAATGTTTATATTTCTCATTGACACTCAGAAATTATGATTTTGTCTCTAAACCAAGGAACTAGCTAACCCACAAGTAGATTGAAAATATTATAGAACATAAAAGTCAGTCAAACCCTATATTGAAAACATGAACTTCCTGCTTGAGAGCAGTACCTTTAAGGTAGCAAGCTTGTAATTCAAACAGGTCTTCTAAATATACACTAAAGAAAGTTAATTAACTTAAGTGGTGCAATGTAAGCTACTTTATGGGGCACACAAGAAATACAGGTGACACTTATGACATAATTAAATGAAGATGTTAATGGCTTAAGAAGTGTCCTATATGGGTTATGTACGGTTGGTGCATAAAGTGTTTGTGGCTGTAGTAATGGCAATGCTCAGCTTCTTTCTCCTCTCTTTCTCAAGGCAGTTCAAACTAAAATGCCTCTGATCCAATTTACTCAGCTCTCCATAATACCCCATAAATGAAACAAGCCATAAGTAGAAACAGAAGCATACAACAAAAACACTTTGTTGTATTTATTTTCAACCAGCTGCATAAAGCAATAGGCCCTTAACCAGCACCTGCTTCTTCCCGTGGAATATCCTCTGCCAACACCTGCTGCTGCTTCCTCCTACGAGGACAGAAGAGTTAGACTTAGGACCTTTCTGGTCTTCTCAACAGGGGCTTTGAAAACACCTGACGCGCAGTAATATTCCTGTTAAATATAGCTATTGAAGGCAAAAGATTAATCTAATAGCACGATATACCAAAATGTATTGTTCAATGTCCTAAATGAATGCATTGTTATCGTCATATTGTCATGAACCAACTAAGATGCACCAATGAAGCCTATGTAAAAAAAATAATGTTTTTTAGACCCTTCTTTAATTTTCACATAAAATCTTTCCCATGTTGTTTGATCTCCATTTGATCTAACAAGGGTGGTCACACCTCCTACTCCCAAGGAATCCAATCTCATCCAGGTTAAAGCCGGTTTCATTACTACAGGCTTTCATAGATACTGTTTTCACACCGCAAGTGGAATATAGAAACAACACTCTGTGAAGAAGAAAAAAGCAAATAACACAAACCAGTATGAGTAAGCAGTGAAATGCTGTGGTACAATCTGCCTTCCCTTAATAGATAATCAATAACACTGTTTTCACATCTTGATAATGTTACAATTACTTGTGCAAAGTGAACTGGAATTTTTATACTTTCCCTCCCTTGGTTAATGAAATGTCATCGTATTTAGTTGGCGTAAATACTTTGGTTCATCAGTACTCCTACATATAATACTTGTGAATAAAGACCATAATGACCATTTTTAAAAGCAATAAGCCATTTATGCATATGTGCTTGATTAATTTTGTTTTACAGCATTTTATCTTGCAATAAGTACTTTAGAAAAAACCAGGACCAGATAGAGACATCTGAGTCTTTGGATTTCTAATTTACATACCATCATGAAATAAGTCTCTCAGAAGCACTGAGCATCTATTTCTTATTCTTTAAAATAAAGTCCTGCTTTGCATAAACAGACAATTATTATAAAAACAAATGAGCCTAGTGCAGAACAGCAATATTGCCAGCACACCTTGCCACATCACCTTAAAAATACCAACAGTTGCCAGGCAATTTTGACTGCCCCACACACAAAATACCAGCTGGAAGCAAAATGACATTCACAAGGATGAAGGCAGTCCCTCAGTCCCAGCCCCCAAGAGCAGAAACCATTTTTCCCACTTTTCCATCTCTCAACTCCTGCATTTTTTTTCCAAGTAAACACCATTTGTCCCCTTCCCCCTGCCAGAACATTGGCAGCATGGTGAAAAAGAAGCAAGCAGCAGAATGTTTCAGTTTTACACTATGGATTTCTTACTTTATACAGCAGATTTCTTATTTTAGAGGAGCACATCCAAAGGCAGACTTGTTACTAAGATTTTGGGTTGCAACAGATATCTCATATTTTACACTGCACTAAATCCTAGCATATTTACAGATATAATGATAGGACAGTTCTCAATAGTCTGCTCCTTTTTTTCAGTCATAACACCTTGTTTAACAGTTAGCATTCCCTCCCTTAAAGTCCTTTTTTTCCACAGGATATTATTAGTTCTTAGTAAATTTGAAACCAATTAACCAGCTTGCTAGGCTTTTTGCTGTTACCAAAGAGCTGATAGACTCAAATACAAGCCAGTGTTGTTACTGTTTGGAAATCAAAATTATTTGTGATGACTAGTCTGCTGTTGTGAGATATTTACAGCAATATGAGCATATTTTATATGGTGTTTGCATATTATGGAATTCAACCTGCTTTGTACACAGTAAATACTGCTATGAATTTAAAAATAAATTCAGATGATTTCTTTTTATGGACACACTGGCTTTCCACTCAGTAAGATTACACATACTATTTTTAGTCCTAAGTAGTAAAATACATTAGAGATAACTTTTGGAAGTGGTTTCCAAGCACAACTTTCACATTCTGAAAAGCCCATACCATATTTTTTACGTCAAAAAGGACTTGGTGATCCCTCTTGTCCTCCCTTCATTTCATTCTCATTCAAGTGTAATGAAGCAACATGAAACCATTTTGTTCAAAACCTCTCCATTCTCCTATCTTTTTTTGCACTGCTGCTGCAGAAAGGACAGAGGCCAAAGTAAGGAGCAAACAAATAGGCATGAATAACTAGAAGGGGCAGAGTAGAAAATAAAACTCAGAAGGTTTTTTTCATCATTCCCACGAAAAGACTTCATCCCAAATGACTGGAATGTATTTCAGTCTTAGGTAATGCTCTAGAGATCAGCTCCATGCCCCTTAACAACAGAACTGACTTCTTCATAGAACACTACAGCTGCAGAGACAAATGTGACTTTCAGCAGCAAAAAGGCAGCTAGTAACCATACTCCAAGAATTTGTGTATTTTAGTAATTATACTTTCTGCTCAACTATGCAGAGGACTAGCAAAAAAAGGCAAACTATTGACCTGTATCTTGTTTCATTCCCAAAGGTCAAAAATCGTAATGTTTACATACTGCACTGCCATCAAATTTGAAGAGAAAAGAAACAGTCACTGTGGAAACTTTTAAGCTCTAACATGGCTGATTTCTGTATCCATCACTTACTCTAATTTTTACAAATTGCTCAGCTGCAAAGATTTACCACAGCTGAAATAACAGAAGTCTCTAATATCAGCATTTCATCAGGATAAAATTGGAGGAGATGCCCTTTCCAAACCTAATACAAAACAAACTAAATTAACTGACATTTCATCTTCAAAACACCATGATCTGTGGTTGCAGATGTGTGAGATGAAACAGGGGAGACCAAGCATGTATGAGCATGAAGCAGTATTTAAAGTTTGAAATAGTTTTCAAATGAAGATGCAGAGCGCTCAATTAAAGGCTCTACTTGACCATCTCTGATTCCGTAGATCCACATATTCCCACAGACAGACTGCAGTAACTGCTCTGTCAATTTCTAACTGAATAGGACAGAGAAATTACAAACTAAAAGTCAACTTCTAGACTGGAAGTGGAGGAGGAGAGTTGTCTGGAATTTTTGTTTTCAGTACTGAAAACAATGGTTTTCTCTCCAGTATCACTGTGTATCTACTTCTCAAAGTTCTTCAATTTTATGCAGGATCACTCCTGTGGCTGAGCACCACAGTTTCTCAGGATCCAGTTTGCGATGACTTTTATCACTGTAGAATGCCAGTTCCTGGTTGCACTCATTTCTCACAACACTATGAATTTTGCTTTCCTATCATGCTTCTGTATCGCACTTCAGGAGCAGAGCAGAGACCAGCAACTTTTACTCAAAGCTTCCCAAAGCCCAGTGTCCAGGACAGTACTCTAAGATGTTGAGAAGGTCAGCTGAAGCAACAGCCAGCAGCTTAGCTTTCCTGACAAGTTTCCGGAGGGTGGGGGGGGAAATAAGTAAGAAAGCACAAATAAAAAGGCCCCTCTCACATCTGACAGGAATGACTCTCCGTAAGACAGGAATAATGTGTTCATACACATACTCACGTATACAATGACACACAAGTACCCACTGAAACAAGCTTAAGTGGGTCACAGGCTGACAACAGCTGACATTTTGCCCAACCAGGCATGTCCCTGCCTAAAGTATCTTACTGAAGAAGTCTTTTGGAGACAAAATACTAGTTTGAACACAAAAGCAACTATTACAATTGATTCAGCTTTGAATGGTGAAGCAAGAGGGTTCTGTAAAGGTGGACAGGGAGGGATAAAGAAACTGAAATGTCCCTTGCACAGGTATTGTGATCACTACTGACTTTTTTTTTATTGTGATCACTACTTTACCTATTGATTTTTAGAAGACTATACACCAGCAACATCAACTAAAATTAAATCCAGAACCTTACATACAGTTTGAAATATTGTTCATCCCAAACTCAAAGCAAGTTATTGGAGGGGGGAAAAAATGGTCAAACTGATTTCTTAAAATGGTGGTTACATAAAATGATACAAGAGCTGCACCAGTGACTCTTGTTTATATGAGAAAATGCAAAAGAAGAATGAAGAGTAAACATGGCCTACTGGCCCTACTAGATCTAAGTGGGAAAAGAAAACTATTTCGCACTGAAAACT
Organism: Struthidea cinerea; assembly: GCA_013397865.1. Classification (NCBI taxonomy): domain Eukaryota; kingdom Metazoa; phylum Chordata; class Aves; order Passeriformes; family Corcoracidae; genus Struthidea; species Struthidea cinerea. The sequence goes on from VZTI01004719.1 coordinate 148,678, forward strand.
GTAAGGATCCATGACTTCATTTGCAAGGATCACCTTGAGAAAATAAACACAGATATATTAATCTTCTAGACAGGAACTGGTAGCATGCAAGGTTAAAAAAAAATATTGAAGAGACAGGTTTTGCTTTCATTTCTTTTCCAAACAAAAGAGATTTTAACCGTGTTTTCAGAAGGAGATGAGAAAAAGGAGGCACCAACAGAAAGGCAACACTGGAAACAGTACTGAGGGCTTATTTACCTGGGAGGTATAAAGCTATTGATAAAAACTTCCAGTGATGACTCCCAGCCGGCTGTGCCGAATTGTATGTAGCTGTTCCTAGTGTGACAATTGCGACTGCTAATGCCCTCAGACCACAAGACTCAAGCATATAATAGAGATACGACTTAAACCACACCATGAAAGATAATGAGAGCTGAATTCATTCCACTCTAACCCAGGAACAAGTCTTACTAATGAGGTGTGCTACCCTCACATTGCGGAGTGGACAGATCCGACGCTCTTCAGTTTGTAGTCCTGTCACCGCGTAACCTGAAGGTAATACAAACCTATCTCCTACTGTTTGCATTCAAATCTCATCTTCCCTCGACAAGAAGCAACTCCCCACAATGACCTTACTATCTGCACCTGGAGGCACAGCGTTTCCAGCTGAGAGCCACCAAATGAACTGATAGTCCTCCTAGATAGAAACAAGTATAAAATGTTCTGAGGTTCACTGTGGAGATGGTATTTCAGTTGCACCATGTGCATCACTCTGATACACTATGTGACCCTGAGTAAGGACAGAAGATGGGGGAAGGGAGAACAAACATGTTGTCTTAGGATGGGATAAAGGAATTATCATAATCATTTTTGCAGGAGTTGCAGTTGAATAAATGTTTAAACCAACTAATTATGTCCCCCACCTCTGTAAGTCGTAGTGCAATTGATAACAACTCACACTGTTTTAGGCTTCTACATACTAAATGTTTAAAAAGTAAGTCAAATTGTGAAGAGTTATTATTTATAAGTACAGACCAAAAAGAATTTACTGCGGATGAACCATTCACTCCCATTCTCCACACAACAACTATTTGAACCCCCTAAATAGTCTACGTTCAGAACAATTCCCTGGAAAAATGGATTAATGGCAACACTGTATGTGAGGCTCTCAAAGAAGCATGGCAAATGTGATTGCTGATCAACTGTGTAATTCCACACGTGTATGGAATGGTCTCCACAGAGAGACCATGTCAACACAGTAGTTCTCCTGGGCTTTTAACATCATAACATGGGCAGTGTACCAGCTTCTTCTCTATAAACAAATAAGGACTCCATAAACTCTGCTGCCTGAAACCCACTGAACTCATTTAGGCTGGAAAGCTTTTCCATAAAGAAAAATGCAAATATTCTTGTTATTAAACAGATAAATGCAAATGATCACAAAAACTGTGAGTTCGGGTGAACAGATGACCTCCTCTGAGCTCCTTCTCTGACATTGGTTCAGCATCTCCAACAACCTCCCAAGAGGTCAATAAAAGACCACCAGCTCGAGGCATTTATGAACAGCAACTATGCCTCTCACACACATCAAAGGAAATAAAACGTATTATGACATTAAAAGACTTTTCAGAAGAACCCTTTAGTGTCTCTAAGCAATCAAATCACCAGGTTCCCCCTCCTAGTGTTTCTCATCTCCTACATAGTGGGAAGGCAAGAAATGTACCCAGATGAAAGGGTTTTGCACTTGACAACAAAATGAGTGTTCTGAAAGTACACTAAATCCCTTAAACGATAATTAAGCACCAAATGAACCATTTAAAAATTCACCACTACCATTAGAAAAAATTAAATTAAGCTAAGATTAACATATTAAGTTTGCTCAACCCAAAAGCAGATAATTTCACATAGCTCCTGTTCAGCTATGTGCACACTATTTTTCAGAATATCTGATCATAAAGTTGGGCCAACAATACTTGCAATTAAGCAAATGAGATAACTGGGTAACTTATAGTCAAAGCATAATGGCAAACTAGCTCTTTATTTTTTCCCCTACAGTAGTTATGATACTACATTTCCAAGGTTTTTGCTGATAAAAATTAACAGTTTGCACATTGTAACATATTCTAGTACCCAATTTACAAAGCTGTGCCCCTTTTAATTAGCATCTGTATGTTACTTGCTGATTCTTGTGGGGGAGAAGTGAGTAAGGAGGAAGTTTCCACAGGATTCTTTAAATATCCAGAAAGTCTATTTTACTGAAAACTATTTTGTTCACATGTGTTGAAATTTGTGGCATTCCTGTGACCTTTATGTCAATGAAAACAGCAGGATCTGGGCAGCTGAAAGACTTCAGTACAGTAGGTTATCTTCTCTGTATTATTCAAACCAGGAGTGACCAAACACAGGGCCATTATATAGGGCTTTAGGTTAAATAAAGATGCTTGAGTTATTCACAGAAATAATCCAAATTTCAATACTTTTAAGTGGAAAACACCAAACCCAAACATCTTCAGACCCACATGCATGTTTTACCACACATAAGTGAAAATAACTTGGTTTAATTCTGTAAAGAAGGCAACAGTTTTCTTGGGGAATTTGTATTTGTTATCCATCAGTGACCATGGCAATGACAGACAAGTAGTGTTTGTTTGCAGGAATATTTACAGATTCAATTCTTTTCATTCCTAACACTGGAATTTTTTTTCATTTTTACTATACAAGCAATAATTCATTGAGTAAAATAAGCAGGGCCATCCCTTCAAATGGTCATCTTGCAATGAACTAGGAATTAAATAGCTCAGATTTTTGTATCACAATAAGTGTAAATAAGGATTATGCATTTAGCTTTAAAGAGTTTAGAGAGAAGTTCTAACTCATAAAAAAGATGCCAATAATAGAAAAAAAAGATCCCAGTGTTTCCCATGTTCCAAACATTCCAAAACATTTGGGCTTTTTCCTCATTTCACAAAAATATAAGAATGAAGTACCTTTGTATGAAATTCCCACTAAACCAGCCTCCCATGAGATGATTATTGATTATTCAGGAATATAGTATGGCTGCAAAGTTTTTAAATTAAAAAATGCTTGTCAACAGACCAATTTTCAGTACTAACTACTATTTATCGTATTCAACAACTAACGGTAGACACCGGCATTTATAACTGCCTCCCAGAATCTGTATGGAATTGTTTTCATACGCAATTTCAGTGTAAACTGATTAAACAGCAGCTAAAAAGTCAGACAAAATACGAAGGCTGAAGACTTCAGTATTGAGTCTGAGCAGTAGTTTATGCTACTGATGATGCCTAAGAGTGGCTTCTTGTGTGCCTTGTCTGCACAGGTGAAGAATAGAGCATACTGTAATTGTTCCAGAAGCTGCAAACTCCCAGCACAAACTGACTAACATGACATTGCAAATAACACTTAAATTTCAAAAGCAGTGCAAAATATTTTCAAGGAATTTAGACATGTCATTTCATTGCCAGCCGACATGGCCTTCACATTTAACATTAATTACACTTCTATTTATACTATTTAGAAACCTAATTATCCAACCCACTCATTCTAACCAAACCTGAAAGCTACTTAAAATTAAATTCGATTGGTGTATCAAAACTTCACCTTATTTTCAATTCATTGATTAAGCTATAATTCTATTACACACTTATTTAGATTGTATCTGGAAAGGAAGCATATCAATAGGGTAAAGGATATTGCAAGCACCTTCAGAAGTTTATACTTAATTCTTCAGTATTTACAGTAGAGAGAATAATGCAAATAAACACAGGGAAATTGTTATGAAAGAAAACTAACAACCTATTTAAAAACACCTGAGGGTTCTGATGGGGCTGGTTTCACTTTCTTTTGATTGCCCTGTCATAGCCATGAACTCCTGTTCATAGCATGAACCTAAAACTTATAATTTTTCATAGTTTGATAAAACATTTTTGTGTTATATGCTGTTGCAAATTGACAGTTAACAGCTCTTCATTATAATTCTTCTTTTTCATAAAGACACAGAAATGCCAGAAGCGACTGTAACTCCAATTCTCACTGGCTCATACAATACCTATACTCGGCAGGAACAAATTAGAATCTCCTAATCAACACCTCTACTCTGCTGCTGGCAGCACCCTCCATGCAACAGTTTGGACAACAGACTGCACACTCTTCAGAAGAGCTGCGAGGAATGGTCACAAAGGCTGAAAACCTGGTGCAGTTCCCTGTGTATTGTTGTTGACCATTCATATCCCTTCACATACAATTGCACAATCACAGGAGTGTGATCATATGTGTGATCACTGGTTGGAAGCCAAATTCAGCACATTAAGATTCCCTTTCTTCTTTGCCTATCCCACTGTATGTTCAACTTCTGTTCTGCTCCCTCAACTCTCTTTCAGATCTTTTGTTCTTACAAATTTTACAAACTACTAGTATTTTTTTGTTTTTATAATGGTAGCATGACGCAGGTGGTGACCACTTTAGGACTAATTTTGCTGAAGATCAGAATTAGCCTAATCACCTTTCTAAAACCTATTTGTGGTTGTTCATTTTCTGGTGGTTTTTTAATTATTGTTTAGGTTTGGTTTGATACATTTTTTGTTGTTTGGTTGCTGGGGTTTGGGGTTTTTTTTTTGTGGGGTGGGTTTTGTGTGTTTTGGTTTGTTGCTTTTTTAATAAACAAGCCACTATTACAAACTACTTCATCAAACTGGACTTTAAGGGCTTTCTCCCAACACTCAGGAGACACGTCTCCTCCCACCGTCCTAAAAGATACCCATGCACAGGTTTGTTGGGAGGGCAAGGTAAACCATTACAGATACTCAGAAACCACATTCATTAGCCGTGTACACCATATATCACTGCCTTTGTTGACAGCTATCATGCATTACAAAGCTCCCAGTTATTACTAGGAGCTGGCATATACTCCACCACTTCAGTCTTAGCCAAAAACATGGGTTGACAACACTTGAAAGACATACAGCACACCTAAGCTATCCAACAATGAATAATTTAAATCCTTTGCAGAGACAGGACATAAATCAATCATTTTTTTCATTGAAAATGAAGTTGACAATACATCCACTGAATGGCAAAACTTCCTCCTTGGAAGCAATTAGACCTTTCATCTGCAAGGTTAAGTACATTGAGAAAGATCTACTGGACCACAGGTACTGATGTCAAAGTGGTAGAATTGAAACAAGTGTCCTGTGGCTTATTTTGCTTTCTCCTTTCATGAGAAAAAGTTTCTATTGCCAAAGATTCTTTTTTAATCTTGTCCCCACTCTCAAGTTCATAACATCTTTGTCAAGGCTATAAAACCTGGAGCACAAGTGTAAAATTAAGAACAGCATCTTGACTTCTAGCTTTGGGTTTTGTTGTAGCCACACTGAAATGCTTCTCATATCATAGCTAACTAGCCTGCATTTTAAAGATGCTGAAGAATATAGTACAAAGAAACAAAGTGCTTATAGTATTCACAATCTGTACTGCCCTACACCTGCTGTCCAACCTATGCTTTGCAGCAGAGCAAAAATATGTAAGATATGACTGTGCTGTATAGCTACCCCTCATGGCAAACCCTGTCTTGCTCTGATGTAGGTGAGAAGAATGTCCACTTTATGAATGCACACATGGAGGAGGAAGACCATCATCGATAGATCTGCTGCAGTTTTTGGTGAACACCTGCCAGGATTATGCCACAAATGCCAGCACACAGCATATTAAGGCATCCATGCCCAAGCCAAAAAAACAGCAGTCCTAAGGGTTCACATACTTTTTTTATTTGTCATCCAAAGGTGACAGCTCATAGCCTGGCAGAGGCCATGGGTAATCAAAAAGGGGCAACAAAATCTGAAGTTTCCTTTGCTGAACAGTAGAATTTGTAGATTTGGAAACAAAAGGTGGTTTCATGAGAGGAAGAAGAAAGAGAAAACACTCACCCAGGATTCAGTCCTTTCTCTACAAAGTCAGAAATAGAACAGCAACAGGAATTTCTCCCACAAAGCAATAGAAATTCAGATGACCCTCAGGCCACAGGGCACTGGCCTTAAAAGCAGGCCCTGTGCTGTTTTCATATCCCATTCTGAAACTACCAGCTGAATGTGCAGCTGTTCCAGAAGTTATTACAAGAGAATGACTCTGGCACTGATGTCGCCTACACATGAAAATTACTGTTGAAATAAGAAGAGTTGGAAAATGGAGAAAAGATAACAGATGTTGTTCACAACATACAGGAGACCTGCAAAAATGCAATACAGTTCAGAAAATTCATGTTAAGGCTCAACCTAAAAAGTTACTACCTCTTACTTTAAAAAGTGGAGGCAGTTGTTAGATGCAGAGATGAGCGCAACCAACCATAAGTGCATCAGAACAGCATTAACAGAGTTGAGGGTTTTATTACTAAGAAGGAAGCCTAAGCAGTGAGACAGAGTACTCAAAAGTACTTGCAGCATGGATTTTGGGTGTCTGGGAAGCCAGAACTCTGCCAAATTGGTTTTTACTGGTAGGTCATGATCAAAGGGTTCATTCCAAAGCTGCCTGCCTGCAGTGCACACCTGCAAGACCAGTGCTCCCCAGTCATGGGAATACGATGAGGAAGAACTTTGGATTAAACAGCAAAATGAGCTGACATCTAAACATAAGAAGGCTCCTTTTCTTTTTTGTAAGCAAGGATACAGAAAAGCCTCCAGAATTAAAACTTCCAAGAAGCTTACAGACACTGGGATTGCAATTATTTCACTAATTCTGAAACACAAGGCTGCCTTTGTTCAAAGCCAAAATGAAATTAGAGGACAATATTTCAACACAATTAGAAGTATTACATGGCTAGTATCAGAACAGGGAACTCTCATTTGCCAAGCAAGAGGTTAAGTTTACAGCTGTAAGCATCAAGGAACTTACTCAAGCAACAAGGGAAGAAAAGAAGACAGAAGCTGGGGAGACAAATGTTGCCAGACAGCTCTAAAGGGAAGAGAGATTTCAGACTGGGACTCTTTCCCACAAATCCGACAGTTGGATAACTCTAATTTTATTCAGGAGCTATTAAGAAGAAATTGCTACAGATCAACCAAAAAAAAGCTGTTCTAAAATGTTAAAAGGATTTTTAAAAATTACTTTCCCCTTCCTCCCAGCATAATTTATTTTATTTCTATTATGTACACAGTGGACAATAATAGTGATAAGCTTATTGCAAGTACAGTAGTAGTTCAGGGGTTAAGATTTAAAAAAGAATGCACTACAGTAGTGGTAATGTAAAGTGATTTTTTTCTCCTCTTTTCACTGATCTTCATATAAAGCTTTCATTAAATGTTATCAGCTTCAGCATTGGTTAATCACTTTCACAATTCTTTAACATGAAATTAGTCCCCCTTTCTCAAGAACTGGTGGAAGGTGATGCCAAATCCAAATGAAGCAATTATGTCAGAAATCAAGTCAAACCATTTACATTTTTCATTCACTGTAACAGTCTTTAAGTGTGATTAATCAAATCAACTTTCCCTTTCTAGCCAGAGCTGTAATTGCTAAGTGCAAATTAAAGTATATTATACATGACATATGATACTTAATCTGAAGACAAATTTTTATTAAGGTTTAAGTCAAACTTTGCTAAATGAGTTAAAGATAGCCACTGAATATATCTTAACATTACATACATGCCCTACGGGAAAAGAAAAAATATTACAAAATATTACAAAGATACTTCAAACCCCATAGATGATCCAATTGCTTTGACAAAAAAAAAAAAACAAAGAGTACAAAGAGTAACAGTAATATCGTGCTTCTAAGAATATATAAAATATCTCCACAGATTCTATCATGCAGTTTAAAAGGGGATAGCAGATAATTCTAGAATCTCAAAAAAATTCTTTTTCAGCAACAATGTACAAAAATCCTTCACAATGATGAAGCAGAACTACTTTTTCTGTGAGTAACTCACTACGGAGTAAGCTGATACAACCTCAGTTATTTTAATAATTGTTGACAGCTGCTGAAAAGCCCATTGCTACTCTGTCCCCTAAGCAAACAGGGGCAAGAAATTACACCAGTAAGGGATCTAAAGGATGAGAGTTGATATTCTTATTCTATACCCTGATGTTTACTTTAGCCTCTTGATTTAGCATCTATTGATAACCACATTGATGCTTTCTGATGTGGTTAAATACAACTCTCTGTCTTACTATATGTGTAACTGTGAAGCTATTTTATTGACAAAACCTGGAACAGAACAATACTGTCTCAGAAAGGCAAACAGGAAAAAGCAGGCTGCAGAACCTCTGAAAAACCTTCATAATCTAACAAGAATAAAAAATCCCAAACAAACCTACAAAACATGACACACAGTATCGCTTTTGGAGGGTTTGCTACCTACAGAAACATGACATGGGATATTGCTTTAGTTCAAAAAGAAAAAAAACCGACATTTGGGGATATAGTAACAGAATCCATCTTCAGTGCACTGAACAGTCAAAATGCAACATATCTGAGGATGTACAGTTATGAGGAGATAATCAATTTTATTTAGTATAGTATTTTTCCTATGAATAATCCTCCACAGAAAGCATTTGCTTCACCCCAATAGACTTTACTGTTTATGTCCCAGAACAGCTAAAATAATCTGTATTAATAATGAAACAGTATTATAGATGTGTAAATAAATAGAAGACATCTATCTATTCAGCGTCCTGTGCCTTAAATACACAATCAGTCCTCTTAAAAATAAACTCTTACCGGAAACAACTACACTGTTGCATATTACAGGAAAAAGTACAACGCGAGCCCACTTGTCACGCGGCCTATGACATCCCCACTGGACACTATAGTCTGACACCTATACATCCTATACAGGATCTAGCAGGTGTATGATGACCAGCCAGCTGGCTGACACTGCATGGAACAAGATAGAGGAGGGGAGAGGTTAGAGATAGGCAGAGGTTCCCCTCTCAGGGGAAGAAAGTACTGTTTCATTTCCTAGCTTCAGCAGTCACAGAATAGGAAATCTAGCACCTTTGGGAACCCTCTTTTTCTTTCCAATCTGACAACTGGCCAATAGCTTCAGAAATTATTTTAGGGAAAGGAAGATGCCTTTGACAAGTCAACTGACAGATAGAGAACAAGCCTTTGACCTCTACCTCTCCATGTCTGGAAACCAGGACGAAATGTCCTTATGAGTAAAACTCACATAATCCAAGTGTGAATTTGTTCTATTCAATCCTTATTTTTCATTCATTAAGAGCAGTGTTTCTTTCGGGATGGATAAATCCAAAACATCTGCACAATGAAGAATAAAGTAGATGCTGAGTAGATTTCACGAAGTCTTAGCTGCTCTGAGATGTCTGGGTGTGAAAGCTTAATGCAGACTTACCTATTCCACTGTGTGATACCTACATTCTGTCTGGTACCTGAAATACCTTTTTAAACTCAATTCAAGGCACAGTTAAGCCATCATGCAATTACCACATTCTCATTTGTTTTTCCCATTAATTGTTAAATAGCATTTCTAATTGGCTATCTCTAGTTTAAAATATTAAGCAGACACCAGCAAATCACCTAATCCCATCCATGCTGCATTCCTGCCATTACATACATTTTAAATTACCAGTGTAATACCTTATCTCACTTGCACTTGTCTGGCACGGGCAGCAGGGTATGAGGGGAAGAAGAGAAAGACAAAAAAGGGAGAGAGGAGAATTAAAAAGGTGCAGTACTGGAACAGACCTCTGCCTCTCCGTAACACGGCAAGACAGCATTTCATTGCCTGGCTATGAGTCCAACAGTAAATACACTTCTACTTCTGAAATGAGGAATTTTTAATTGCATTTCACCTTGTATTGCTTCGATGAGGGAAACATCCTTCCCCACCCAAGCACTGGTCAGGATCCAAAGCTTAAACCATTCATGAAGAAAGAATCATCAGATTCTAAGCTGTCGGTCATCAGAATGACACTTCACATGCATACTATGCTATTATTTGCTGTACATATAAAAACATTTCTCATCCTCCGGACAAGTTTTCCTTTCATGACACAGTCTACCACAACTGCTACTTGTAACATTCGACAGAGTGCCACTTTCTGCTGAAATATACTCACATGCTTCATGAAGTCTCTGTATTTACAAAGTTTTCTTTGAAGCTGCCTTAATTACAGGAAGGTTTGTGACTTTTTTTAATTAAGAGTTAAGAGAAACCAAGAAGAAGATGATTAGTACTCACAACGTTAATCTTTTTGCTGTACCTAACAACTTCATTTACTGTGCAAGTAAGACACAAACCCTTGTGGAGTTGCTGTTCTATTGAGCTGACGTTGATGTACTCGCTAGGAAGTTACCTCTACCTCCTCTGTTCTCCTCTGAGATGTAACAGATGGGCTCTCAGGAAATTGAATCTGATAGCAAACACACTCACTGACTTCAGTGAGCTCTTACAAGGCTAAAACAGAAAAATAAGGTTCACAAGTGACAAAGAAACCCAACACATTCATTTAAATACAAAGGCTTCTTTGACAGTAGAAAAGAATTCCCACTTCAGCAATGAATTTTAGAAAACATACTGTCTTTTAATATTATTATCATCATCACTTAAGAAAGACGTATTTTAACAGTTTCCAGGACAGACTTTACATACACTGCTTTCATCACTGGCAGGGAATGGCACCACACTCAATACACACTGAACAGCAGATTCCAGCCCATAACTTCCCAGCACAGTCGAGCAGCTTCATGCTACATTACTTTGGTAATGCAAAAAGAACCCAAAAATAGAGACATTTTTAACCTGTACTGTCTAAGTCTCCAAGGAAATGAGGCTTAGGCAGTCGCTCATCTGTTCACTTGTCACATTTAAATTTGCTGGCCAATTTCAACTAAATTTGATAAAGAGTTTGGATACTCAAAAATAATTAAGTTCCTGCAAATTCTACAAAAAACCAGAAGCTGAGTACAAAAGAGACATCTACATACTGTTTATAGGTGAAGGCAGAGAACTTTTAACCAATCTATTCTCCATCACCTCATTAATGAAATAAAAACATTCAGCGTGTGTGTATTTGAGTATATATTGAGTTTATGCATTTTTGAGTATATATACACCGTATATATTCAAAACCTTATGGGACAATCTGCTCTAGACAGCCCTGCTTGAGGAAAGGACGTGGACTAAATGATCTTTCCTGTCTGACCTGCAAAATTCTGGGGTGGGGTAGTGGTGTCGTGTAGCTTCAGAGAAGCCACACCAAACGATATCAAACAGGGATGCTAGAAGGAAGGATCTCAAGGGGAAGAGGAAGAAGATATTTTTAAAAGGTGAAGGACATAAATCCAAAGGCAACTGAGTTTTAGCCATTGTGCTATTAATGATCCCTTTTCTTCAGTGACCTTCAGAATTTCACTGAAGACTTGTCACTTCACTGTTTATGTGCTATTAGCAGAATAATTTTGGAAATAATCTCTAGGGTTACAAGCTACACAAATGTCATTACAGTAGTGTAAAACATAGTTTTGATAGCAAAGACCATTCCTCTAACCTTTTACACTGATGTGAATGTACCCACACGAGGAGCTCCATAGCTTTTGAAAACACATACTCCTTATTAAATGAAGAAATAAATACAAAAATGTAGAGACGAGGCTCAGACCTGCCATTTTGGTGGAGGAGAGTACTGGAGAACAAATTCTGAAACAATTGCCAGGGAGAAAAAGTGAGAACCAGTAAACTACAGCAAATGAGGAATTCAGGGAGATGACCAAACTTTTCCAGCCTAACTGAATGCTCCAGAAGAGCCTTGTACAAGCAAAAGAGTAAGAGTGGGGTCTGGGGGATCCATGGCTGGATCCTCCCCACCAGCAGGCCACCCATATGCACATTTCTTGGACAAAGTGTATACTCATTTGTGAAAGAAGCTGAAAAGAAGACAAGGGCATTATGTAGCCAACAGCATATTCAGGCTGACATATCACAGGAGCAGGATTAGTCCCTACTGTTTACATGCAAAAGGAGGCATCTGCAAGGCAGTTTCATCTAAACTCCTCTTAGAAACAATGGGCCATCAAATCCATTAATTCATGAGGACTGGAACAACCCCACCCTAGCCAAGTCAAATAATTTAACCACAACAACAAATGGGATAGAAGAGGGCTTCAGAAGCCTAAGAAATACTAGGCTGAAAATCTGTGTCTAGGCAAGAACTAGACTACAGCTCACAGAGCAGTCTAGATGCTGACAATGGCAGTGACACACTGCAGGAATCAGAAGCTGCAAGGCTAAGAAACAGCATCAATGTTGGAAAACAACAGAAAGCATGAAAACCTCACAGTGGTGAGTGCTTGGATGGGGCACAGGATCCAAACAAGAAACTATGATAGAGTTCAAATTTTAAAGAGTGTAAGGAAAAGCAAATATCGATATCGTTTGGATTAGCACACTAAGTTCCTAAAACTGCTGAAGGGCTACTCTGGCACAGTGTACTTAGATTCAGCACTCCTGCAGGAGTAACAAAAGTTGAAGGATTCTCTAGATTGTGCCTAATTTTAAAAAAGAAAGCAGCATGAAAGTATCACAAAACTTTTGCAAAATATTATAGGAAAGAAAAGCTTTGTGGGTAGTCTCAACACTATCGAACAGCACTTTAGTAAAAGGTAAAATGATGCACGCTATCTATCAAGGTATTTGAGAAAATACAAGTGAAAACCATATGGCTGAGCAAAATACTAACAGGCTGCTAGAACCATTATTGGGCCTGTTGAAATTACAAAATTATAATTCTGACAGGCCAACAAATTAAAGACAATAAATCATGCCCAAAAATATTTAAGGAACCATCTGGAAAAGACACGAAAACTAATAATGCCACTTTCCAACTCTAAGTTCCATCACACCAGAAGACTAATATGACTAACGGACACCAACCTTTGACAAGACCTGGGTAAGTACAAAACAGTAAGCCTTGTAAATTACTCCAGAGAAAGTCAGAGGAACTATTCTGAAATACATTGTTACTGACTACACAGACAAACAAATCTTGCAAAAGGCTTAAAGCTTTTATAAATGGGTATTGTGACTGACAAACCTTAAAAGAAGATTCCACATGCAAGAAAAGCAAATTAGAAATCCCATCAAGCACTAGCAGTGTCCTTCACAAAAAGCTCTCAAAGACACAAAGCAGCCACAGGGTAAGAGTGATGAAGCTGCTTGGATATTTAACTTTATGAAGGCAAGAAATCCAAAGAAAAAGAAATGGGTAGCACTCCTCCTGGAAACACACTGCCTAGAAGTATTTTGCAGGAATCTCTTCAGATCCACTCTACTCCGTTATCTATAGACAAACTAATTATTCAGCAGCAGGAGCAGAGAACATCATGGCCTGGTATAAATTCATGGAACAACTGCATCTGCAATAGTCCGGGCACTTCTGATTCCTCTTAGCACAGAAAGGATGTAAATGGGAAAGTTACTGAGAAGGATAGCAAGCACCTTGAAACACATGGAATATACTAACCTGGGGAACCATTAAGACACCTTGACTCCTCAGTCCAGAAGACGAGGTTAACTGAGATACGATGGTAATTTTTAAGATCATGAATAACATGAAAATGGATACAGAAGAACTGTTCGGTGCACCTTCCCATTTAATAACTGAGGAAATTAAATGAAGTTAGTACGCGCCAAGTTCACAGAGGGCATTCCTCACTAGTTGTTATTCTTGCTCAAGTACTTGCAACAGACATGAGAAGTTTCTTATGTTTAAAAAGCAACTGGATGTATTTTTTGGACTAAAACTTCTTCAAGCAATAAAAAACAAAATCCACCATAGGCTAGGAGAGTATTCTGGGGCCTTTGTCCAGTGACAACGAAAGTCACTATCCTATTGCCAACAGGAGACTTCAGTTTAAGTCAGTGCAACCATTTATATACTTTACTGGCATATTTCAACTAAAAAGCATTGGTGTAATGGCCATTTTCAGACACTTTGACAATGCAAGATCCTCTAATTTTGTCCTCATCATCAAAGCTATATTCATCATATACAGAAGAAGATTAAAAAAAAGTTTGTGCCCAGCAAAGATTCAAAGAAAACTTGGCTTTCATATATGACTAACTCAGAAGACAGACTTAGTGGTGATTATTTATATCATCCCAGATTTTCATGAAAATCTGTAGATTACAAATAAATCTTCATAAGAAGTTTCTATTACATAACCAAGCTGTGTTATCAACTTCAGAAGGCATCAAAGGAACTAATCTCAGCTCTTTATATGCAAAGCAATGCTTTAATTATATTTCCTTGGCCTTAACTTTCGGGCTAAGTAGGAGTCAAAGCAGTAATACACGTACAGCATCCCAAGTCTGCACCTTTTTCTGTAACATATGCAGCCTAGACATAATATCCCAGGAAGCAATACTTTCAAACCTTCATATATTCAACATTAACAAAGTAAGGCAGATAAATTAAAGTCCAATATAGTAAAGGTAGCTAGAGGCAAAGAAAAAAGAGTAGCAGGGGGAAGCAAGATATGATAGTATTATATATCCCCAGTGACATGAATAAATTTTTTTTGTTTGCACTTAATCTTCATATGGCCTTTTTCCCCAGCTCTGAATTTCATTTATCACTGTATGCTGATAAGCTGTCAACAGTGGCAACACTTTCATATATTTTTGTGCAAGAACAATAAAAACATGACCCTTATTAAGGCTTCTCAAAAGGGAAAAAAAAAACCCTAAAACAAAACAGTAATTTATATTATTCTTATTTTCCATCAAATAGAAAGGGAATTTGTTCCACAGCAACAGCATATTCGAAGTTTCCCTGGGGGCAGGGGGGGGAATGTTACTAAAACAGAGACAAAGTGGTTGCTTTGCAATATGCCATAACAGGTTAACCAAAGTTTGAACAGTGAAAAGTTAACATAATACATGTTTTACAAGATCAGAGAAAAACTGAAAAGAGTTTAGAATTATCTTTTGGGGAGATACAGATATTGCTATTTTAAATAAAGCTTTTCATCAGGAACAGCTTCTGAATCAAAATAATTCTTTCAGGAACATGAACCAAAATCTGCCTACAGAGCAGAACAATATCTGTAACAGAATTCACAGTTATTTCCTTTTTTTTAAAGAGGTTAATTTAACAGTTTTTCTCCAATACAAAACAAGAGGAATAGACTTTGAAGAGTATCTGGGACTCCCTGTGTAGCACTTGGGACTAGAAGAAAGAACAAAATCTTTGAACAGTTCTCATTGCTACAAAGAAACATGTATTGAAAATATGCTAAAATTTTAAGCCATGCACTGGAGCTGTTGGAGAATATAGACTGTTCACCATCCCAAGACCTGTAGGCTGACTGTTGAGTTCCATGGCGATAGCTGAGAAACTCCAGTTACCTTTACAGAACATCTTCAGAGACGAATCCCCAGAAAAACACACAGAAAGTAATTACCTTTAATATCGCAACACTGCCAACAACCAGTATTTCCTTTTAACACGTTTAGTAAACAAATTTCTGGGACAGATAAAAATACTTTATCTTTAAGCAGTATTTGGTCTCCTCAAAGCTACACAATAGAGACTTCTTAACATATCCTGGTCAGTGTCATGTATGAGCGTATCTACATAATCATTTCACTGTTCACAGGCTGTGCACACTCCCGTATTTGATTAGCAGGTGCACACTGTGTGCCCACCTTACAATACATGCAGACGTACAAATCTACACAACTAACCAAAGGACAGCTTTCAAGGGTCTTACTGATTTGCATATTATCTTGCAAACACAGCATTTTAGGCAAACCTTTTTATTTTTAGCTGCTAGATCTTTTAGCAGTTTTTTTTAGCCCTCAGGACTGCTAATCAGACAAGGTCTCATAACACCTTAGGAGGGTTTTGATGGCACATAATCACCTCTGGCTAGATGGTGGCACCTATAACCAGTCCTAGAAGCTTTATTTTTTCCACTTAGAAAATGAGACCAAGAAAATTTGTCACAATAGAGCTTGAACACATTAAGAGTCTTCACATATTCTTAAGTCAGGCTAAAGAACGAGAGACTTTGCAAAGTACTGAAGTCCCAAGGGAGAACCAGGTAACATCACACCCAGCTGTTCTTTCAGCTGCTGCCAGTGACACTGCAGGCACTGGACAGAGATGCTGTTGCATCCACCATTCCCCCATTTAGCAGAACCATCACCTTGACCTTTGATTTGATTTGAGAGGGAAGAAACTTAACCTTTCCTCTGCAATGACTGCTATCTCTAGTTTCTACACAAGCATCATGAGATATGACAGTTCCTGGGAATGATGGAACTTACATATGTTGAAGGTTCCACTTCCAGCCCATAAGGGCCACAGCACTTTCTAACAGGACACCTATAGTGTCAAGACATCCTTTTCCTCTTCACAGTTACTCACATCCCCATAGCAAGGTATGCATTAATTATTTCTCCAAGGCTGCAATCAGCATCAATGCTAATGTTAAGTGCAAAAAGTGCTCCAGGTACAATGGAAAGGGGGCTAGGAATTGGTTGGAGCAGCTTCAACTGCCCTGTTACAGTCCTGGTCCCCAAGGAGTACCAGAGAACTTAAGGAAGCACTGATGGCCACAGGCCAGGGCACAGCATAAAACAGGGCCTAACACAAGAGTTCATCTTCTGTGTTTTAGGCCTGTGCCAAGTCTCTGAGGGAAAAAGACAGGAAGAGAGCCCCAGGAGCTTGCCAGCTGGCTGGCACACAGGGGGTGTACGGGGTGTTCATGTTCCAAGCAGGGGCAGGTGTGCGTGTGCGGGTGCGTACACACTGACGTGCCTACACACAGGGTATGTACGTGTGTAGGCTGTCCCAAGGGCAGTGGTCAAGAATGGACAAAGAACTACTCCGTGCCCACCAAGCCAGAGCTAACACAGGAATTTTAGCAGGCCTTTGAAACACAGCCCAATGTAATGAGTGTGTTCCGTTATTGTGATTTAGGCGACAGTTTAGAAAACGCTGTCTTCCAGTGTCAGTTTCACGCCAAGAACTTCACAAATTAATGCAATTTGTTTGAAATTGTGCTGACACACATGACCACCTTTAAAAATTAACTGTGTTAAACATACTCAATGTTAAAGATACTTTGTTATTCATATACGTCATGTTGTTCACAAAAAAACCCATGGAAACGACTTTGAGGGAAAGAATGTCTGTTTGTTAGAATAAGGAATTCTTGATGAAAATACACAACTGAGCTTCATGCAGTGCAAGCAACAACAGTGACTAATTTTAGTAAAATTCTCACAATTATTTCTGTATTAAGCTTTAGTCCATGTACACTACCCACATGTTGTTTGTACTCTGTAACCGTTTGGTTATAACCTGCTTTAAACAAGAATGTGTAATACACAAGATGGCAAGGATCTGCATGTGGAATTTACTTAGATGGCCTAAAAAACAGGATTATGGATAACAAATAAATAAGGTTTTGGACTATGTAATCTCCATCACCAGTCAAATCAACTTAACACACCTAAATAAATGCTCAAGACTTCCAGGACTCTTGCAACATCAATTAATGTATTCATTTGGGAATCATTTTTATATGTGAAGATTTTATTGAGGTCATAAAACCCACTTAATTCTGACTTGTGCTCGGAAATAACCTGATGCTTACATCACCACCTCCTTTAAAAATGAAACCAATTTTAGTTCTACCCACAGACCTACCAGCTTTCACTTGTTCCTAACAATAGCAAAAGCAGCACAGTAATTGTGTGAGAAGTCAGGAACAAAAAAAGAAGAGTGAAAGGAAAAGAGGTATCATTTTACAAAGAACATCTATGCTGAAACTCTTTAGAAAAAAAAAGTAATCAAAAAAACCCAGTTTTGCCTGACATCAGTTTTTAGTGACCTGATTCTCTTTGGAATGCACAGTCTTAAAAGGTAACTTATCATGTGCTCAGTTCTCCTCTCCTTTTATCTAATAATACACACAAGCAACAGTCTTTTGAAACTTTTACAGAAACACTGTCAGGTACTTAGTTCCTGCTGAAGACAGAGTATTGAACTACACAAAAGAAAATCAGCATGATAGAAGTTATATATGCCTTAACTTTTGGGGATAACAAAAAGGCAGGAATAAATAGTCACAGCAAAGAGGGAGTAACACAAAAGAACGCTCGCAAACAAAGACCTCTGACCAAATACAAAAAGATACAAGACATACTTGAAAAAAGTTCAAATCAAGCATTAAAACAGTTGAGGGCATTCCAGATTCTGGTTGGGGTGGGTTTTTTGCCTATTACAGGTAATATGTAATTACCAACAAACTTCATTAATAACTGACAAATGATAAAAAGCTCTACACCAAAAAACATGTAAAAGCCCCACCTTAGGTAACCTTACACACTTTAAAATGTATCATTAATTGTATTAATGACTGTATTCCTTTAAATAAGGATTTTGACAATGCCATCTTGGCCCACAAGGTCAACAGGCATGTGGCTCCAAACTTCAGTCAACATATGACCTAGTCGAATCTCGGAGAAAAGGATGATAGAAAGGGAAAAGAATACTTCTGTTAAATTTAATGTGTCAATAAACAAAACAAACAGGTAACTACTACTCTTCTAGTCAACTTATATTCACATTTAGGCCTCAAGTTCCACCAAAAGGTAGAACACCAAAGACAACTGATGGAGTCCATGCAGGAGGAATCGGACATGAGATTACCAGTTCTTTTCTTTTCTTTAGTGGTACTTGAATGGTTTTTTTTTTCCTGCATCCCAATGGATTGTGCACCCATCCCACTTGGATACCACTCATCTCCAGCACCAACCCATCTCTTACCTAAGTACTAGTACTGCAGCGACACAAGTAAAAGGGACCTACATATTCACTAATCCAGGATATTAAAGTGCACAATGGAGACAGCTGTCTTGCTCTTCAGAAGCAACCCTGAGTGGTACTCAACCACAGCTCAAAAACTACAAGCTGATAGCAGACATTTCTCTTGGCAGTGTTTCTGCGGCATATTATATAAGCAAATTATCTGGATTTTTCCAGTCTCGTGTTGTGTTCCAGACTTTGCCCCAGATAATAAAGAGCTGACAGTAGAGCTGCCTTCCTATTTCAGTCCTGCTCCTGAACAGCTGGTGTGGAAATACAGGCAGCAAATGCTATTTACTCAGATAGGGTGAAATTACATCTTACAATTCACGTCATTGTCTTTAAAACAAACAAACAAACAAAAAAAAATCAATAGGCTATTTCACTGTCAGCTAATGAATCACTGAATAACACCGAGAAACTTAATTACTTCTCCCTATTAAAATAATTTTAACCAGAGCAGAAACCAGAATTTCTCCCTCTGCTACACACTGCTTAAAAAGTGGATCTGCAACAACAGAAAGGGGAAGCCATTCAAACAGCAGGACTCCTAAGAAACCACGCTGAACACACATCAAGACTTCCTAGAGAAGAGCTCTTGAACAAGAGGAGGTATCATTTGTCCTCACAATCACAATTTTAATTAAAAAAGTACTCTCCAGACCAAATTTATTGCAAAAAATAATGTATAGAATAGTACTGAAGTGTCACCATCTGTTACATGAAGCCAAAACCAGATATCAAATCCAGATTTTGTATTAAGCACTCAAAGTAAGACAAGGCAAACCTTCACCACTATAACCACCACGGTGCAAGGTCTTCATAGTAAGAGTGATCAGCTTAAACTTTTCTTCACAGTTGGGTGTCCACCCCAGAAGCTTCAGACTACTCACTCAGTCTTTTCAATCGTGAAATCTAAACTGACCAGTCAAGTACAGCCTGTTGCACAAAGATTGAGCTCCGGAACCAAATGCAAACATGACACCCCAAGCCCAAGAAAGTAACAAAATCCAGAGGCCTTTAGGCACATCCAAGAATGCCAAAGTTTATAGAAAGTGACTCTTAACACTTAGTTCCTGCTATGTCTAAGCTCTACATGACTGTCTCTCTTTGGTTGCTTCTCACAATGATGAAAGCAGCGGGCTCAATTTGGGAAACAGAAAGCCCAATAACAGTCACTAGAAAGACCATCTATTTGGACTTCATAAATTCTTTTTTTTTTTTTTTAGGGCCCCCCACCCCCCAGTCTCAATACCAAGTTACTCTACTTAATTTCAGATTCCTTCCATTTAATGCTTAATTCAGAAAATGAAGTAATTTGGTAGGAAATGAGGCAATTTATATCTATTCCCACTGCTGCTTCCTCCCAACTTGAGTGTGTATAAATAAACATATAAAGTCACTCAAAGGGAAACAGCAGCCCCCAAACATCCACTGCTTCAGAAGAGAATCACTTCCAGCTGCACTGGAGAAGTGTGTCCCACCACAATTCCATAAAGAGCACTGTCATGTGCTCTATTTACTGCTATACTGGCACAGCCCACCCAAATCTCCTCAAACACAGGTGCCGGCCTGAGCTTAGTAACAAGTGCTACATCCATCAGCTGTGTGGGAGAGAGGCCACCATAACTCCTTTATGAAACAAAAAAAACAAAAAAAAAAAAAAAGAAAAGAAGAAACCAAAAAAACAAACAAAAAAAGAAAACAAAAACAACAACAACAAACAACAACCAAACAAAAAAATTCTCCAAAAAAAGAAAAAAAAGCCAACCTGGGTACTTTCTCTGCCAGGCAGGTAAGAAAGCCAAATGAAACCAATATCAAAAAGAAATAATCAGGTTTATTTCCTGAAATAGCACTTTGCTCCTATGACAAGTCTCCAAAGCACATAGGTGGTGGTGAAAGGAGTATCTTCTCATATAGACTCCTTCCTTTGCAACACAGGTTAGACAGTTTTTTAAATTACTAGTCCTTGAAAAGACTCCGTTTAACATCTTTAAGTCATTTAGAAATGCCTTCTACATAAGGACAGTCAGAAACCTCACAGCAGACTCGAAATCAAAATTTATGCTCTTTTATTTATAGCTGAGTTACTTTAAGACGTTGATCAAGATAGAACAGTAGATATGAAACAATATTTTGAAAGAGCTATTGGTTTCTCAGTTGTTAAAACCAACTCAATTCAGGCAATTCAAACTTCATTTTTCAATTTTTCACATTTCTAATGTTCTGAAATGCTCAGTTTAAGGCTCAAAAGTAACATCTCATTATAACTTGATTTCAATAGCTTGCAAGAAGCAGCACTTTTCTCAGCTCCATTTTAAGAGCTTTGCTGATGCACACAGCGCACAAGAAAAACACAGCCGCGAAAAAATGATAAAACAAGCCACTTGGATAGACTCAGCATCTTGGTTCCTGTGAAAGCGCTGAAAGGCATAAGAAATGGGAGATCTCAGAGAAAAGGCGCTGGCTTGTGATTATAACTACGAGTAGGAATACGACTGTAGGGTACGTGTCAACTGCAACCCTGTCCCTGTTCCCCTCTCCCTTTTTCTTAATGCAAAGACAGATGAGAAATCTCAGGAGTACGGGCTTGGCACCCTCCACACAGCCACAGGACATGCCTTGCCCAATGCCCATCTGCCACTGCAGAGGGCAGGGTGAGTGTCTGGCAGACTTGAGAGCTGAAAGATATCTTCATTTATATATTTTCTAGGACATAGGATATTGTCTCCTGCATACCTGTGCATTACAGGTGCCCCCATTGGTGCTCAGATTGCACAACTGCTTTTTTAATCAACAGGAAAATACTGCCAATGCTGAGTATTTCACAAGAGAAAAAAAATTAGAGAAAAAATATTATTGAGGACACTTAAACTAGGAAGAAAAACGTAACAGAGCAAGAGAACTTCCTCTTTCACAGCTATGAAAGATACAGTGATCTGTTTGCATCACCTTTCTTATTCACCAGAGACAACCTACACATTAATGGTAGCTAGAATCCAGGTCCAGTGCAACTCTACTCACACAAGCTACTCTCTTCCTTTGCCCCTCAAGAAATTATTAAAAAACCAACAGGCAAGTAGTTCATTTCTGAGGCATTCAGACCATTGAGAAAACAAAGAAAACAATTCCCAGATTCCAAAACATGAACATAACATTGATGGAAAGAAAAACCTGGTTTTCTAATGTGCTACACAAGGTGACCTAACATTTGAAGAGTTCAGCTCTTCAAATCCATGTCATTCAGGATATAAACTTGAATATCACTGGAGTTACTTTAAACAAACCAATTCAGCTTATCAACACCAAAATCACATACATACACAGCTTGTCATTGTGGGAATCAGGTATGTGTTCTTTGTCTTTGCAGTATCTCTTTTTTTTTTTCCTTCATATACCACAGCATTTTAATTGACTTACAGATGCTGGACATCCCTCAGAAAATCATAAGGAAACATCGTTTCGTTCTGACAGCTAACTTTGTACATACTCTTTGAGAAGTTATTTTGAATTCAAAAGCTGCTCTGCAATCTATTCAATTACTGGACTCACCAGCTCAAAATAAAAAAAACATGAACACAGAAGATACAGATTACAGATGTATGGAACATTGGTAACCACTAAATGTCAACATTTTAGTTGTCAGATCTTGCTTTGCAGAGGTTTACCTACAAGTCTCACTTTTATAGAAACAGGAGTTTCTACAAAAGTATTTTTCTTTTCTCTTCAGAGCTAGTTTTTCCTCTATTTAAAGGGAAACGTGTAGTTGAAATTATTTAGCATCTATGTGCTTTATATGCTATCCAAAATTAAGTAGTCATTTTTCTATAGGGAAGGAATACGACAATCATGTGCAAGCATACTTGCACATCTGTTATTTTGAACAATATTTTGTTTGTTGCTGCAGGGTCCAGAATCCCCAAATAATTATTGCAAAGGCCCACTGCAATCCAGTTGTATAAACACAAATAAGCCTAAGATAACACCCCGAGCACCAAGAGTAATGACAGAGGTGGAAGAGATAGTTTAGTCAGGCATGAAATTGATTTTATAATAGCAAATATCTGTTGCCTTCCATGTGCTAAGTAAATAATTCTAAAGAAGAGAGTAAAGATAATAAAAAAAAAATCATTACCTGCTCCTACTAAATCAAATGAAAGAGAGAAACTTGTTCTCACATTGACCCTGAAACCTGTTTAATGGCTAATTAAAGCAATTACTCCTAGTATTACAAAATCCTTAATCATCAACAACTTCAGAGGCAGAGGAGACTTTTTTTTAACTTTCTTCGAAGTTATTAGTATATTATTTAAATGAGAAGTTTATGTCAGCAGAAATTTCACCAGTAGTCACTACATTGTTAACCACCAACACAATTCCCAAAGTTCAACCAGTCTGGTTAAGAGAAGATATTCTTCACAGACTTTACCAGATTTGACTACTCAGCAAAAAAAGTATTACAGTATTCAGTAATTTCAGCCTTTTTCTAAAGATTTCTGTACAACACTTGAAAGTAGCCCTAAAATGGACTTCTTTCCTCCTATTCAGAAACAAACTTGATAGCCAACAGAAATCCAGTATTACTGCAAAGCAACCACACAAAACCCTCTTCAGGACCTCCCCGCACCAGCATCTACACTCCTTCGCATGGCTCACTCCTTTAGGCTTACCTCAGTTAACTTTTCTCCTCGGCTCCAAAGCCATCTGACACAGCCTCAACTTCCATTCCTTCATATGTACCTCCCAGACACAAACAATGTTTTAGTTTTAATCAAGCTTTATTTTCAGCAACTTTTCACAGCCTTTTAATAGCAACTAGTTCTCTAGTGCCATTCCTAGTGCTCTACTGGAGTTAATTACACTGCTGTTTCGAACACTGATCATTTTCAACTTACTAAACGTTGCTGTGCTGTAACAAGGCACAGAACAATAACCAGAACTAATGGCTTGGCCATTATGAGGTGTTCAGCTTGACAGTATATCCAGTCATAAATCAGATAACTAAAAGGTTAACAAAAGGCAAAGGCAACTTTACTAAACTTTGCCTTGAGCCTTGCTATTTCTGCCTACGCTTAAAAACCCAAAGTATTCTTGAGTAGATCATTAAGGGATAGAAATACAGTATTAAAAACAATAAAGAAACTCATTCAATCCTATTTAGGAAAGATCTATATCAATTTTGAGTTGAGGCAGGGGAAGCCCCCAAATGAATTCCAAGTTGGAACAAATGACCACATTCCTAAAACAGAAATTCTCAAAACACTTCTGTTTAATAATGTTGTCTTATATCCAGTTCAGAATTGAACTGAATTTAATACAAACAAGTAATTTTGGAAGACTCCCTTTAACAACCTCCACTTTTTCAACCTAAGTTATCCTCAACTATTCCTAACCTAATTATCTTATTTCTTCACTTATCAGGGTCCTCTTTCTTCTGGATTTTGCCCGGTTATACAAAAAATGCACATACATTTTTTTTACATAGCAAATATAGATATCCTTATGATTTATTTTAAAATTCCTATAATCTGGCTCCCTACAGAAGGAAAAAAACCCCAAAACTACTGACTGATAACCACTTCCACCAACTTTTGAGCTCAGTGACAAGCTTGACAAAAACAAAGTCTTCAAACACATCAAGTTCCTACATACTTTATTACAAGTAGCATTTTTCTGTACCTAGAAGAAATAGAAAGGTCCAAAGCACTGATGCTTCCAAAAGAAAGGTAAAAAAGAAAAATTTTAATGGGAATTATGATACTGTAAAAATAAAACCCAAGGTATGAAATCAAAACACATTGCTGAAATACATTTTAGTACTTACGTACCTATATTTTTTTATTTGTATTCCCAGAAAAATAATTTGCCCTCAGCGAGCTGTCTTCTTGTCTCGCTGGTATCCAAACTACAATGCCGGCATTTCTCTGATGGTCCAGACTGAATGGAAAAACGACTGAACAGAAGAAAAGCAATCCCTAGGAAGATGCACAGCAATCTCTTATCTCTCTCATGAACAAATGGGTCTTCCGAATTCACCCAGCAGTAAGTGCTACCTAACAGTGCAGACCTCTGAGCTATCTGTAAGTTTTCCATGTTTGGCAAGACAGATGAAACACAGAAACTTCATAACTCACCTGCTTCTGGCTGGGAAGCAAGATACATGATTAAACCCCAAACACTTTGCTTTTTGATGGAAGTGTAAGAATGAGGTCCCTATTAATAAAAGCCCATTCATCCTTCATAAAGAGTTAAAACTCACTTGTAGCTGAAAAACTCATATTTTTGTGACTGATTACTTGGACTTGTATATCGCTGTTTACTTTATAAAGCTAAATAGAAGAAATCCTAAATTCAATTACCATCAGCTTTAAATTTAGATAAATTATTTCTGAAAGACTGACTGATTAAGTACCTGAAACTCCTTATGAATTGCATTGTCATTCCAAAAGCTATCACACTGCTCCAGTATCCAGATGTTAAGGGAGCAAGGATAATCTGGCACCCTTTCTGCAAGCAAAAAGAATGGAATATATTCAATTTGCTACCCATTTAATAACTATATTTCTACCTCATTCTCCTTTTCTCTCAGGAAAAAATGTTCAAAGAGACTATCACATTTTAAGAGAAAAACAACAGCCTCTCCTTGGTGCTCTGACTTTCCATATCTGACATGCATTTATGCACAAACACACATCTTCTACCAATGTAAAAATACTCAAGAAATATCCAGGTAGGAAGGTAACCTCAAAACTGTACACAAAAATGAATAAATTGTAAAGTAATGTTAATTGGCAGGGTTTTCTGGCTTGAGTTTTGAGGGGAGGGAAGCTGTGTTTCCTTTAAAGTAAGCTTTAACTACATTCCTATGCTTTTCATAGCCATCAAGTGGAAGTTCAGCACTTGAAACAAAAAGCAATGGCCAGCACATCAAACAACAGATGACAGGTCTTAGTTTTCAAAGCTATATCCCCAAAAACCTAACGACTAGTGAAAGGCAATTCCTGGAGCTGATTTGGATAAATTCTATACTATAACCTAAAGCACACACAGCACTGCCATCCAGCTTCGTGTCATCTGCAAGCCAACTGAGGGTGCACCCCATTCCCTCACCCAGAGTATCAATAAGGACATTAAACAGGACTGGCCCCAATACTGAGCCCTGGGGACACACTGGTGACCAGCCACCAGCTGGATCTAACTCCTTGCACCACAACTCTCTGGGCCCAGCCACCCGGTCAGTTCTTACCCAGCGAAGAGTGCACCTGTCCAAGCCCGTTTCTCCAGGAGAATGCTGTGGGAAACAGTGTCAGAGGCTTCACCACAGTCCACATAAACAAAATCCACAGCCTTTCCCTCATCCACTAAGTGGATCATCTTGTCATAGAGGAAGATCAGGTTGGTCAAGCACGACCTGCCTTTTATGAACCCATGTTGGCTGGGCCTGATCCCTTGGCTGTCCCACACATGAGGCGTGATGGAACTCAAGATCATCTGCTCCATGGCCTTCCCCGGCACTGAGGTCAGGCTGACAGGCCTGCAGTTCCCCAGGTCCTCCTTCCAGCCCTTCTTGCATAGGGGTGTCACATTTGCTTACCTCCAGTCAACTGGGACCTCTCCAGTTAGCCAGGACTGATGGTATATGATGGAAAGTGGCAGAGAAAGCACTTCCACCAGCTACCTCAGTACCCTTGAGCGGATCCCTTCTGCCTCCACAGTTTTGTGCAAGTCTAAGAGGTGGCAGGTTGCTGTCCATTTTGCCTTGGATTATGAGGGCTTCATATGATAACCCTTTCTAGAGGCAATGAACACCCCCAACACCCACATTCAGCCATTAACTGACATCTCCTGCAGAAGGCAAGAATGAAGCATCAGGAAATACTGACAGGGATCAGCTTTTGGCAGAAGAGCAACATCTTTCATTGGCAATAAATGCACTTTTCAAAAGTTTCCATATGAAACACATTTAACTTGCAACTAACTCCTGGTTGCCTTCTCTCCTTTTAGGTGGCTATGGCATGGCAGCAGTTAGAGGAATGGAAACCCACAGACACATGGAAATGTTCAGCTGAAAAAACATTAAATAGTACTAAATTGAAAAATCACCTACATTTTTTTCTCAATTACAAAACCCATTCCTAATGTGTCTAAGAAAAACCCAAAAAAAACCAAAAAAAAGGAAGGACAATTATTGGGCAACAGAGTCCAGAAGAGATTTAATAAGCTGTCAAGCAAGTTCCATCAGCTACTTCATTCATGCAACAGCAATCCAGAGAGACACGTTAAATAATAATTTATTTAAGGGACAAATTTAACTAATTACTCAAAGTAAAAATACTTGTAATTTCTAAAAAATATTTTATATATAGGGCTGCCTTATTAGATTAAGAAGCTTAGGCAGTTTGTTCCTGAAGTTAGTAACAAGTTCTTTCAGTGTCACTAGAGAATTTTAGAGACACAAGACAATTTCACTGTTCCTTCACAACCTGTGTCAACTCAGTTCTACTTTGCAACTTCACTACTTTTTCATGTGGCAATAAATCATTAGAGTTGACTTGCACCCCAACCCTTCCTTTTTTTTTTTCCCTGCTGTTGTTGTTGTTAAATAAAAAACCCACACCATTTTCAAACTTGATTTTGAGCTCACTGACTACATACCCACCAAAAGATACTAGTTAATCTACAAGCAGAACCAAAGCCCTGGACTATCACACTTCAGGCACAAACCAGCAAACAACATGCATTGTTCATCTTCCTTCAAGCTAACTTGATCACAGAATGGGTCACATTGGAAGGGACCACATTGACACCTCTTCAATTTCTACTTGTTAAGAGCAAAGACTTCCTTATGCTTTCAATCCAGTTTCTTCTAGTGAAACACATTCTGTAGACAGGTCTAACAGAGCAGGCCCAGGGTTCCTCTCAAATTAGAGTCCATTCAAAACCAAGCTTTTATCTTTCTGTTCCAATAACATCAACCAAGTTTCATCTACATAAAATCCAAATGAACTTTCTTTCATAGTAGTAATGAATATCATCAGGGCTACTTCTCTACTGCATGAATTTCACTTGGAATTTTTAGTACAGCAATTACAGTCACAGGAAGTGAATTATCACAGTATCTATCATTTCAGACATGATGGCTTTAGTTACAACAGAAATTACTTCTTTTAATGGGATATTAGAGTAAACACAAGCCACTAGGTTTTCTGTTTCAGGGTGTTCTTGACACAATTAAACTGTTTTTATCGTCTATCAAAATGAAGTGATTGCCATTTCATCCCCTCCTATACAAAGCAGCATCTCTGTCAGACAAATTTGAACTTTTATTAATCTCATATATACTCATAACCCTGCCTATTGTCCACAACCTTTGCAACATCAGGGATGGCCCCATAATCCTAGCTTGCAAGTAAGGTAAAGTATTAACTACAGATGTGTATCAGGACTTGGTAATAAAAGAAAGACCTAGTACCCAGCTGGCATTCTTGTTAACTCAGGTTTTTGTGGGCAGTGCTGATTTTGACAAGCTAGGGTCTCTCTTCCCTCTACCCACTCCTTAAATTGTTACCTGGGAGAAGAGACCAACCCCCACCTTGCTACAACATCCATGCAGGTAGCTTTAGAGAGCAGTAAGGTCTCCTCTGAACCTCCTTTTCTCCAGGCCAAACAACTCCAGCTCCCTCAGCTGTTCCTCATAGGACTTCTGCTCTAGATCCTTCAGGAGCTTTGCTGCCCTTCTCTGGATATGCTCCAGTAATTGATATGAGGGACATTTCAGCCACTAAATGAGAAAAGAGCACAACAAACAAAGGGCTAAGCTTCTCTATAATAAAGCAAAAACAGTTGGTAAACAAGACATCAGTGCAGAAAAATTATCAACAGAGCAATTCAGTAAGTGATGTGAGTGCAATAGAAAAGTCTCTTCTGATGGTTTTGTTGCAGATCTGTGCATTGATGGAATGGGCCAAACAAGCAGCATGGATATTGCTTCTTTTAATAGTTTGCTAGAGTGAAGTGGTATTTTGCTAGAGGCAAAAAGAACTGAAGAGAAAGAATTAAAAATAAATAGGCCAGAACAAAGCGTATTTTCAATTTCAGTTGCAAAACCAATGTAGCAACAACCTTCTCTTCTTTTAGTATGAAAAATAATTATGGCATATTGCAATGTCACCAACGTAAAACAAAGACTGAACGCAAGGCTGTTTAGTGCTTGCTTTTTTCATCATTTCAAGAGAAAACTGTTTGCTCTACTGAGAAGTTTCTTTATGTGTAAAAACATGAAAGTAGAAAACCAGCATGTAAATCTGATCTGCTCAATCTCTATATTTGAGATTCCACTGATATAAATGAAATTAATCTTCACAATTAATTGAAAACTTAAAGATGCCAAAAACAAGGTTGCTTGCTTCTCTTGAGTATGATTTTATTTACACATGCTTTAGCACTTGTTCCAAAGTGACTGTGCGTACACCCCAAAAAGCAGTAGCCTAGGTCACAAAGGTCAAATAAAATTCAAATATCAGACAAATAGATCTATTGATCATAATAAATGCATTTTCTATTTTGTTCCTGAAGCCCCTAGACACTAGAAACAAACCTTTGGGCAAAACAACCCAGGGGTTGACTTCTATTGCTGTTAAGGGTCTGCCAAAGCTTAAGAGACAAACAAGTTTTACTGCCATTTCCTGGTTTTACTTCTTGCCAGGTCTATTAAAGACAAATGGAGTTTTTTCTTCTCTCCACTGCAATATTAACACATCGGTTCTCAGTTCTATTTTTACAGGCTGAAATAAACTACCTCTACTCTTCACTTCTCCTCTGGAAGTCACATACTTTACACATTTTTCTGAATAACATTTCCTCTTTGAAGATGAGGAGTTCAGTGATATGAAAGAGTCAATTTCAGAGGTGGGACTTGAGACTCATAACTTTTCCTTACCAATGTCATCAACATCAGCTCTGTAAGCTCTTGAAATGAGACACTCACCAGCTAAGCATTAAAAAAATAGCTGAGGGAAAAAAGGAGTATAAAAGTAGGTACTAAAGCTTACATAAATATACAAATTACTATAGGTTAGGATAAATTATCTTGTTTCTCCTTTGGAAATCACATACTCCAGACCCTGAGTATTCTTATTTCTTTCTTCTGTATTGTGTTTACCTGGTTCCTCTCTCTTACAGTGCCCAAAATGGGGCAGAATAATTCAGAGGGTCTAGCAAGGCTGAACAGAGCAAAAACTTAACTACTCGTGCCACATGCCTGCAGATGATGATCCTTTTTATACAGACCAATATAACTTGACTTTCATCAAAAGAGCTTGACGTCATCAAATAGTCATCAGCGGTAGCTTGTGCCAGTTGCAGCTGGGGTAGAGTTAATTTTCCTCACAGTGGCTGGTAAGGGGCTGTGTTTTGGATTTGCTGAACACACATTTGATAATACAGAGATGTTTTTGTTCTTGGTGAGCTGGGCTAACACAGAGCCAAGGCCTTTTCTGCTTTTCGTACTGCCACACGGGCATGGAAGTTGGGGGTGCACAGGACCACTTCTCCAAACTGTCAAGCTCCCTTGAAATTCTGAAACCACCCCTTCTCCATCCCAGCAGATGCTCTCCCAAACATCCACATAGTTAACAAACTTAACTACTGATGTCTTCAGACAGACCACCCAGTAATTCCCTGCAAAAGTGGAATACTGAAAACTGTTCTGCATATGGTTTGCAAACAAATTTTGGACCCAACTTCCATTCCTCTACTCTGAGCCATTCTTCCCGTAACTCGTGAATATCCCATTTCAAGAGCTCACTAGAGGTCATGTGGATGGCACCTAATATTTCTTTCCATACCTTCACCAAAACTTGATATGCAAAAGTCAGGTGACTTGATCCCACCTCTGAACTTCTCATTTTTAAAGAGAAAACATTACCTTACTCAGAATGGCAATGTTCTGCTTTCTCTGACAGCTGAGCTTTCATTAGATTTACTTAAACACTCAGATTCCCCCAGCTGATCCTATCTACTTTTTACAGTTCAAATTCAGAGTTACCAAGGGAACTGGAGGGCTAGTAAGGTCAGTCCAACTTTATAACCTTAAACATACAAGCCAAATTATATGTAAGTCAGGTCACAGATGGTGTCAGACAATACCATTGATAAGGTTTTGAGCACAGAGCTCAAACTCGATGACATTAGAACATCTAGAAGAGGATCCAAACGGAATTCCATTTTAAGAAACAAGTCTACTAAGTACACCCTTCATTAAAACACTAGAAAAGTACCCTGTTGTAAAAAAAATTAGCATTTTAGCTCTTTGAATTGTAAATGGTTTTGGGTTTTGAGTAGCACTTTCCCAAAACATGAAATACTTAGTTTGACTTCAGTTGATCTTCAGGTCACTTTAATCCAGAAACTTGGAAGATAAATATATACTTAACTCCTGGTCTTATCAAAAGCCTTTAAGGTGAGTAAACACATTTTGAAGTCTGAGCCTCGGTGCCTCTGATACTCAAATCCCCATCTATAAAATTGTGACAACTTTTCCTTGCTATTCCCCGTTGTATGAGGGCAAGCTATTCAGAGAAGATGATCACAAAGACTAAGCAACTGCATCAGTTTGATTTTTGTGTTTTCTTTTATAGATTTCAATACTCTTAAAATGTTCTTCCTCTAGCAGAACCTTTTCATGCAATGCAAGACATTTATTTGTACACCTTTGTTTCTGAAAGTATTGCTCTTAACGCTGGCACAAGTGCAGCAGAAACAACAGTAATCAATTTGATTTGGCCTTATGAAACAAGTGTCATTTTGATAAATGATCCTAATTAAGTTGATATTTCAGGTAGAAAGTGTATTGAGTTAATGTGTTGGCATCTCTCTAGTTATAGCCAGACAAGTACAGATGTTGCAATAAAGCAGCAGGAGTACATTATTAACTTTGCAAGTCAGTCTGCATTCACAAAGTTTGATCAAAGCCACACAACTCAGCAATTGAAAGGAAATGCTGATTTTAAGTTTTAATTATTCAGCAACATACTCAAGTAGTAGTCCCAGGAAGTTTCAAAGCTATAGGTCATTCCTTGATGATCCCTCTCCAGCACGGAAATGATTAATTAGTATACTGGCAGCACAGTTGTTTAGAAAACCTTGCTCAAACACCAAAAGACAAAACCTGTGTTTCTTCTCTTTTACATAAATCTAATTACCGAGTGTCCTGTTAAGGCTAAAAGACATCATACATTTACATAAACCTAATTACCAAATGTCCTGTTAAGGCTAAAAGACATCATACATTTACATAAATCTAATTACAAGATGTCTTCTTAAAGCTAAAAGACATCATATGTTTATGCATTACTTTCTTATGCTGTGCAAGTCTTTGATACGTAGCTCATGGTTGGCAAATACAAGTTTAGTTACCATTTAGCAATTGTAACAGATAAAACAAACACTAATCATCTGCTCTGAAGTCAAAGCAGTCTTACATTTTCCCCATTTTTCTACCCAGTCCTCCGTAGCTCTAAACCAATTTATTGTGCTTACCAATTTGTACAGACTTGCAGCTATACTTCCTAGTAAAACCCAACTCTCCTGCAGTAAGGGAGCAGCTTAGCTACCCAGCTAGGACAAGCAGGTATGATGTAGCCAGGTAGGTAACCACAACCACCGGTGGGATGCCATGCAATTCTGTCACTGCGAGTTTGTGGCACGCTACACAGGCTGGAGATAACTTCTGAGGTAACAGCTTCCTCCTCAGACACCGTGGGGCTACACATCCACTTCTGGAGTTCATCGGGAGCTGCTGGCCTGCTGTGCAGCAAGCAGCGGTCAAACTCGAAGGTTCCTTCCCACTCTCACACACATCTTCTTTGAAACACTTCCAGAAGCATAGAGACTGAAAGGGACAAAGTGCTTCCTACCTGCAGCAGGTTTCAAAGGAGTTTGAAGAACCATGCCACAGCTCCACAGCTACTCAAACCCTCAGCCGTTCAGAAATTTTCTTCCCTTCTTTTATCAAGTTTGGCCCACTAAAAACAAGCATGTAAGGCTGAAAATACCTTCTGAGGTTTCTTATATCAAATTACTCATCTCCTCAGGGGTTTCCTCTAGCAAGACAGCTGAAAGAAGTGGTTTCTCGTGTTTTTTTCAGATCCACAGAAAGGTTCCCTCTGGAGAAAAAGATTCTGTTCTTGATATCTACCTGTCAAAAATCAGGATAGTCTCCACAGGTGTTTACCCCAAAGAAATAACCTTGACATTAGATCAGTCTACTTTCATGTTGTAGACCATGAGGCAGGGGGGATCAGTCACCATGGTTGTAGCATCTTTCAGGCTGACACATCAACTAAGACAGTCTAAAAATGGATGTACCATGGGCATGACAACAGATGAAAATTACTTCAGGCAGCCATGCCTCTGTCAAACTCTGATACCTCAATACAAACACAAAAAATAATAAAAATCTGCACACCATAGAAAAAAACATACTTCTACACTGCAATGAAAACAGCCAGGAAAAAAAAGGTAAAAAAAGAACAGTAAATTCAGTCGGCTACA
Source organism: Struthidea cinerea (assembly GCA_013397865.1). Classification (NCBI taxonomy): domain Eukaryota; kingdom Metazoa; phylum Chordata; class Aves; order Passeriformes; family Corcoracidae; genus Struthidea; species Struthidea cinerea. The sequence continues at coordinate 182,064 of VZTI01004719.1, forward strand.
ACAGTAGAATACGCTTCTCTGGTCACAAAAGAACGGAATATTTAGGCATCATTGTAGAAAACAGGGCAAATTATACACCTATTCCCTTGACAAAACCATATAATTAGTAGCACTGCCAGTCTTAAATAAAAAAATTATTATTTATATCCACAAAATAACCAATACCAAGAAAACATCACTTTCAAGCATTATTTAAAAAAAAAAAAAAAGCCAGTTTTAATTTTCTTCAAATTTTGCGAAAAAGGTCTCTAACACCATCATAAGATCTTGCTGGATTGATGAGGAATACTACAAGTTAACAATTTCTCTTACCTCACAAGAATTGTTCCAATGTGGACAGATCATGTAAGGCAGTCAAGTAAGTCTTAATGCTTTAAGATCACTAGAGCCAAAGAGGTGAACTCTTGCAAGAATATAAGCAGTCCTAGCAAATGACTTAGTGCTCTGTGAATTCATATTCCACTCTTCAGAGAACAGTTCATGCTCACTCTTTCTATGAGATAGGGACCTACAAAGAAAAACTACAGAGGAAGCTTTGTTCAACAGCACCAAAGCTCTGCAGGTGGTGCCCCATAAAGTTACCTACAGTGCTGGTATAATAATGGTAGGTAAGAGGATTTCCAAGAGTCTCGTTTACAAAGGTGACTCCACCTGTCAACATCTCTTGTCTGTGGAAAAATTAAAAGCTACTTTGAGATAGCTGATGTTTCCTAGGCATCAAAGATATTTCTCAGAGCTTTTCTTAGAGGGACTGATCAGGCTGGTGGGGTTGCTTCCTACAAGAACGAACAACCAGGTTCTTCCAGTGGTAAGACTCCACTGCTGATGCAGAGAATTAAAGGATTATCACCATGAACCACAGCACTCAGCTGGTCAGCAAACTAGCTTGAGTGTGCAAACACAGCTTGAGGGGAGCACGTCACGCAGGAGCTGATCTGGAGACTGCACCAACTCTACCAACCACTCATACAAGAAGAGACCTCTAACTGTTCTCAGGATAAACATCTTCACTTCTTCCCCCACCAGAATCAGGTTCCATAGTCACCTGACACACACCTCTGCCTGCCTCTGATACAGAGACAGTGCCAGTCTGCAGTGCTGGAGTGGGAGTCTGGCAGGAGGGAAGCAAGAGTACTTAATCTCTGCTCAGTGCCAAGGATATTTTACAGGCATAGTTGCCGTGAGTTTTGCAGATACCAGTTGGCTAAAACTTCAGATGAAGAGTATTCTTCCCCAAACTGACCCACCCAAGTTAGAGTTAGAATCTCTCTTGTAAACTATGCAAAATACAGGTGCTGACATCTGTCTCTGAACTCCCCTGTCTTCACTGAGAACACCCAAGAGAGACACAAAGCCCAAAAAAGAAAATGCATGCACTCTTCTGTGGCTGTCTGTGAAGGAGTTAAAACAGTGTCTAAGACATCTATAGCATTGAGGGGTCTGATACTTTGCCTCGATCACAACCTGGATAACACATTTTCAGAGTGAAAGGGAACACAACTTCTGCTCAAGGAAGAAAAGAAAAAAAGAAGGATACTAGGGATACTTCCTAACATTATTCTAGTAGTAAAACTACTGAAGACTACCACTGGGATCATGCACTACCATGCATTCGTCCTCAGGTGGTATTGCAAGAGGGTACCCTGAATCTCAGCTGGGCCCAGAATTAGCTGTTTTGATTTCAGGTTGGCCTATATCCATTTATAATAAAGTGAAAATCATAAGGGAAATACACAGTAAACAACTGTTTTGTTCACTACAAAAACAAAAATTACCAAGACCATAAAGATCCAGAAGAAAAAAGTTTCTGTATCACAATCACACCTTAATCATGGATAAATCTTTTTAATTTTAATTTTAAATATTCCTTTGCACACACTGCATATATTAAAGGAACAGAGTTCAATAGCAATAACATTCAATGTTTAAATAATCCACTATCTAGTTTAGTAATTTTGCTATTCTGTTTAATCACTTTGCAATGAAAGAAGCATCTCTGCACTAAGCACCGCTCAGAAAAATTTTTAAAATAGCATATTACTCCCTCTAGACTAAACTTTCTTTTGAATTTTTTTTTTCCACACCACAGATAGCTAAATATTCCTGCATTACTGACTTGGAAGCAAGAATATGTAAAAGTTGCAATTCATTTTACTGCACCATCTTGTGGTTAACAGTAGCAGCCACAACAAGAATGATCCACAGCAGTATTGTCAGGTGTTGACAAGACCTCTGCACTGCCTCACACTTCTAGGATTTAAACTGACTCCTTCAAAGCATGCCATGGCAAGCCGTCTCATTCCCTCAGCCAGGTTACAACAGAGGGCAGAAAATTATGAAATTTCTTAGCTTTTGAGTGTTTATTTGGCTATGCAACCAGTTTTAAACATCCACAACCACACAGCCTTATTATCTCGCTTCCTTAACTTTGGATTTTACCCTTCCCTTGACCATGGTCCCTACAGACAGCTGCACATTACAAATGCAACAAAACCCTGACAAAGTTCAGGCAAACAAGATGACAATCTTGTGGCATGTAGCATCGGAACATGGTGTACCACCTTACACCTTTGCCTCTCAGGTCTGAGAGGGCAAAGCAGAGGTAGCAGTATAAAAAACTTAACACACAACAGCTCCTTTTATACTCATTTCATAGAGAAAACCAGGAGGCATTTGCAAATAGCCACAGGCACTGCCTAAGACTGACTACAGTGGTTATAACCCCTTCTAGAAACTCTTGTGCTTGTAGAGGAAGCAAGGACAATTTTCATAGAGGTATTATGAGCACGAACACATTTTAAAAATCACTCCTGCATTTTTTATTGTTTTCCAGTATTCTTAGGCCCAACTGAAAAAACAAGACAAGCAGAACTCTTACAGCTGCATTTATAAACGTCTTAATGCTGCTCTTGAAAGTAAATAGAATGTAAAGTACATGGAGTTGTTAAAGTGAATACAGCTATTGTACTATATAGGCAGTGAAGGAACAAAAACCAGTGAACACTTCACTAGATCAGTCGAAGCGACGATAAGGGTTTGATGACTATTAATGAACATTCAAACAGTTAATATTTGGAAGGCATTAAGGCTTTGCAACTAAATGACAAAAAGCTACATTGTTTAGTATTTTTCAATAAAACCACTTCTGAAAACTTTACAAAATATAAATAAAGTATTAACTTCCCAAGGGTAGAGAGCTATTAGCTCATTCCTAGCAGTGAATTTAAAACATTCTCATTTCCTTGAAAACCATTAGCCATCAAAATATTTACGCTCAAGCTGTTATAAAGGCCCCATTACTAAAACTAGACAGTTTTTCTATTCAACAGTGACAAATGAAGTAGCTACTGGTATAAATGCAGAAAAGTACTTACAAAATCACGAAAGGGAAAAGGAGGGAGTATCCTCACTACTGATGACATGAAAGAAGACCCCCTAGTAGGCTGGTTTAAATAGCATAGTTATTCCTTGAAAAGTTACTAACACAGCAAGTCTGTATAAATAACTTTAAGTGTACTAATACTGATTCAGCAACACTTAAAGCCATCAAAGCATTTACTGGCTGTAGTTGTTTTATGCTGGCCAGATGCCAAGCACCCACCAGAGCCACTCTCTCCCCTACACAGCTGGACAGGGGAGAGAAATACAGTGAAGGGTTCATGGGTTGAGATAAGGATGGGGAGAGATCACTCAGCGATTATTGTCATGGGCAAAACAGACATGAATTTGAGATGTTAATTGAATTTATTGCTAACAAAATCAGAGTAGGATAATGACAACTGAAATAAACCTTAAAAAACACCTCTCCCCCATCCCTCCATCCTTCCCACACTCTACCTCCTCCCCCCAGTGGTTCAGGGAGATGAGGAATGGGGGTCACGGTCAGTTCATCACATGTTTCTGCTGCTGCTCAGGGAGAGGAGTCGCACCCCTGCTCCAGCGTGGGGTCGCTCCCATGGGAGGCAGCTCTCCATGAACTTCTCCAATGTGAGTCTATCCCATGGGCAACAGTATTCCCTAAACTGCTGCAACATGGGTCACTCTTCTATAGGGTGCAGTCCTTCAGGCACAGCCTGCTCCAATGTGGGTACCCCACAGGGTCACAAGTTCCACCACAAACCTGCTCCAGTGTGGGCTCCTTTGTCCACAGGTCTGCAGGCCCCTGCCAGGACCCTGCTCCAGCGTGGGACTCCCACTGGTTCGTAGCCTCCTCTCAGGCATCCACCTGCTTCAGCGTGTGCTCCTCCATGAGGTGCAGCTGGATCTTTCCATCCCCCATAGACCTCCATGGACTGCAGGGGCACAGCTGTCTCACCATGATCTGCAGAGGAATCCCAGCTCCAGCAACTGGAACATCTCTGCCTCCTTCTGCACCGACCTTGGTGTCCGCAGAGCTCTTCCTCTCACATATTCTCACCCTGCTCTTCTCTGGCTGCAATTACAACTGCAGAATAAAACTCTTTTTTTTCCCTTCTTTTCCTCCTTTTTTTTTCCACAGAGGCATTACTATCATTTCTGATGGGCCCAGCCTTGGCCAACAGAGTATCTGTTCTGGAGCCAGCTGGCATTGATTCTGCCGGACACAAAGGAAGTTTCTGGCAGCTTCTCACAGAAGCCACCCCTGTAGCAGCCCCACTATGAAAACCTGAATGCAAATGGCATTACAGACATCATACAAGAGAATAGATTTTCAGATGTAAAAGGTTTACCAAGCATGAATACAGAGCAGAGGAAAACAGAAGTCTAACTTTCTTTTCAAAAACATATGCAGCTTAATATGAGGCAAAAAAAGAGAAGACAGGTTTATGTGGGAGGAATTATATATGACATACCTTAGGTAAGATGGATAGAAATGCACTTCTCCATTTGTTATCTTCTTCTACAAGGGTAAACAAATAAGGGCTTGGTTTCATTCACTAATAAAAAGCATATGTACAGTTTTATACCTTAACATATTTCTATTTAGGTTCACAGCACCATTTAGTTCTGATGAGCACTGCATATATTTCATATCCAAGTGAACAGCACAATTAATAAGACAAAGTAATTTTACAGAAGCTTCTCAATTTAATAAATCCATATTAGGTTCCAATATGGATGTAAAGACAAGATCTGTTACTTTGACTGCTATCTGAGAAATGCAATTAACGCCTAATTTGTTGAAAAGCACTTTCAGGTACACATACAGGATCTGATGGGCATGCAATTAAATAAATTATACTTTCAGAATAGTAGAATAACGCCAAATATTAGGTAATGTATTTAACATATGAACAGCTTTCTAGGAAAATCAAATCATGTGCAGGTATTTTCCAACATCATAAAAAACATCTAAATGTCATTTTACGTGCATCAGTTAAAAGCCTTTTGACCAACTAAGTGGCAATATTATGTCCCTTGCTGGCTCATTTTTGTCATCTGGTTGCAAATTATTTTTAAACAATACCTGAAAAGTACGTTGCCTTACTCTTCCAGAATGTGGATCAGGGTGAAGAACATTTCGAAACATCTCAGGAGAAGTAAGAGGGGGGAACAAAGTGGAGCACAATATCTAGAATAAGCATTATCTTACATCATGGCCCATATCTGGCTGGATTTATTATTTTTGCTCTTTTTTTGAAATAAATACTGTATTCTATTTTTGGTACTCCAAGTCCTACTTAAGACAAGCAAAATCCCTAAACAAAACCCAAGAAATGAGTGTTCAAGACTGCTGAACAAAAAGTCCAGAGTTACTATGATGAAAGAAGTCTGTGCTTTCTTATTACCACATATAGATGCACAAACTTGTTCCTGCCACTTTCCATCCTCCCTACCACCCCCTACAGTGATTAGCGTATCTGGAAAGGAATGAGGCATCCATGTGGGAGAGAAGAGAGTCTAGATTCCAAGTAGTAACTATACTGAATTAAAAGTCAAACTACTTCAGAATTGGCATGCTTTACGACATAAAACTTTCATTATCAAAGAATCCAACGTGGCTATGAATTTCATGCTTCCTCTTTCCTGAGTTTTGATTTCTTATGCTATATACAGGGCATATGATGAAAGCCAACAATAAACACATGGTAATGTATTTAGGAGAATCACTGTCCAGAAATTAATTATGAAAATGGAAGTATATGCACACTATATCAGAATTCATATTAATCTTAACTATCTCCAGAAAGCAACTATCAAGACAAATGACATTCAAATGGGCAAGACATTCCTACTCCTTAATTATTTCTGACAGTACTGAAGGCTTCTTGGAGTGAAAATTTAAGCTTTTTATAGCCTATTAAAGATTATAAATTCACAGTTATCAAATAAGGAAAGGGTCTTCAGTCGCCATATGAATGGCTCAACTGAAATTGGAATTGCTGTTTAAAACAAACTTGATCTAGGCAAACAAAAATAAGGGACTGGAGAAAAACAGGGGAAGTATATATATCACTATGTAATTCATCGCTTTGGCCTCCTTTCTAATACAACATACTGCAAAGCTCTAAAATCCTGGCATCAGAGTGAACTTAAATGCCACACAGACGATCTAATACATAGAGACTTAAAGGAATTAGAATGGTTTCCATAAAAGATAAATAATAGATTGTTGTTGTTGGCTTTTATGTTATTAAAAAATTGTAAGTCGCTGTGGCATGTCTGTGGATAGTTAGATACTCGTTCATCCTCCATGCTGAAGAGGCCAGTCAGTAAAATAAGCCAATAAAAAGTCAACAAAATAAGTGGCAAACAGTAAAAAACATTACATTCTGTATAAGTCTTCAGCAATGATAGCCAGAGTTAGTCTACACCAAAACTCAGAAGGGACTGATATTAATGGACTTGTGACAATAAATGAAATAGAGATGCCCAAAAGAGTTGAGGAAAACAGAGAGAGAGAGCATAATATTATCGCACACTGACCCTGCAGAATCCTTTTGGGTTTGTTTTGTTTTGTTTTCCTGGCTTTGCTGCTTGGTTGTTTGGGTTTTCTTTCTTTTAAAGGTTTGGTAGTGAAGACATCTAGACAGACCAGAGAATTTCATCCAGCATGGCAAATGTTATTTTTTCTGTATGCTTTTCTCCATGCTAGTGTGCATCTTGTCAACAGTGACAATTTGCAAACATCCATAAACCAAGCTGTATGTGAGATATTAGAAGGCTTCAAATTAGAAAAAGGCCACTAAAACTATAAGCTATCCAGCAAGTCTGCTTCGTATATCACCAAATCAGAAAATAATTTTGGTTGGACAGGACTCTGGAAGTCTCCTATACCCAAACACCTGCCCACCACCAGTCTGATCAGATGGCACTGGGCAGTGTCCACTCGTGAACATTTCCAAGCACAGCGACTCCAACACTGAATGAGACATCCCAGTCCAGTATTTATGTGGTTAAAAAAAAAAACCCAAACCCTAAGATTCCTACTCCCCAGACATACCATTTCATATGCTTCCCTAGCTGCCAAGCTCTTCCAGAGGTTGCCACGGCTTCGTGCTAGTCGCCCATAGGGAGGCATCCCAGCTGGCTGTGGAGAAGGTGACCCCACCAGCAAGCAGCAGCACGGCTGAGGCTGTCCTGGAACCACACTGTTGCCCTAGAGGCCTCTCAACTCCTGCTTCCCCATCTTGCCAACCTGAGCCCCCTTCCCTTCCTGCCAGCCTATGGGCCCACCCAAAGATTGGCCACTTACTTGACTTGCCCCCATTCGGGCACTTGTATCCCCTCCGAGGCCAAACCAGCGTCTCACACCCACTGCTCGGCACACCCAACTGCTTCATACATGTCCTGGGAATATTTCCTTTTTCTCTGAGGTAGCAATCTTGAAACACAAAGAATGTACATAGTAATAACAGCAACATCTGTGTAATACAGCTGAGAAGCATCTCCCATCTTCAGAGCTCTGCTGGCAGAAATGAAACCCACAGAAAACCTCAAGTTGTCTAGCAAACTTGATGGAGAAGACAAAATGTATTCACTAACAATGGCCCAGGCAGGAACATAAAGGGGATGAACATCTCAGGAATACGAGCCAACACTCTGTGGAGAGCCAAAAAAAAAAAAAAAAGCACCTCTTGCTTACAAGAGATCTGTTACATACAAGCATATACTTCATCAGACCATTTCATTAGCCAGGAGAGTCAAAAAGCCAACAGTATCATCCTTTTCTGATGGGTATGAGAAGAAGACTGGGGGTTTTTTGGTGTCTCACTCGGGCATTGCCTCTAGACAGCATGGCTTTCTATTTCAAATATCAACTACCAGCCTTCAGTCTGGTAGGCTTTTGCAAATCCCCTGACTGGGTGGTGGGATTGATGCTTGCGTGGGTGGGAGATACATGGAAACAGAAGGAGCACGGAAGTAACTGAACTAAAACAGGACACAAGAGTGAGGTAGGAACATGACACAGAACAACAGGGGAAAAAAACCTAGTAAGAATAGCAAAATAGGAGTACAGAAAACCAGGGAAGATGTTCTGCAAATCACAACCAGGAAGAAAAAAAGAGGAGATGGAAAAAAAGTAGGGAAAAAATCCCGCAAAACAACAAAGAAGAAACAGCAAAAAAACTTTGAGTATAAAGTAAATTAGACATTTTCCTGGTTCCAAAGATGATTTATACTGCCACCTATTAAACTTAATGCTCCAAAGCCAACACAGCCTTTATATTCTCTGGGTTAAGAGAGTGTGAGCTTTTTTTTTTTTTTTACCGTGGGTATTTTGAGTCTGTTTCTTCCTGGCGAAGGAAAAGATTAGCCAAAAATTTTCAAGGATGGGCGATTTCTCTAATGCTTTTTGACTCCTAAGGACTATATGCCTGGTGTTTCCATATGCATACCTCTTCCCTGCTGGAAAACATCACCTGTGAAACCTGGTGAATCCTAACTGCAGCTTGTGACGGCAAATGGTAAGCCATGACAGAGGCAAAATTTCACATCAAATATGATCTGAGCATGATCTAAAGCTGCAACTGTGTGTGATATTTCTACAGCTGCTAAGCTCAACTGATTGATTGTAACCCACAGCATTAATCAAGCTGGCAGAAGAATCAACAGTCTCAGCCCTCCTAGCCCCAGTTGTTATCCTCAAGCCGTCTTCCTTCCCTTATATGCAGACGCACAAACTTAAATATAGCTAATTTTAATTGAGACAGATTTCCAAAACAATTCAATTTACTGCCACATGAGCTTTGGGGTTGAGGAAGGCTGGGGAAGGAGAAACGAGAATTGGCACAGTAACTGAGACAAGAGAGAAGTGACTTTTTTTGAGGAAGTGCCAGTTTATCCTGGCTGGAAGTCTTCAGCTGTAGTTTCATACCCATTTTAAAGCAGCTCACAGAACTACCACCCTCGTGAATGCCTACAAGATCTCCTTGAAAACAGTAAAGACACAATGCGTTTAACCACAGCACAACTACTTTTTAGAGATAAAATAGAGAGACATCTTGTACCGTGTACCTAGTCCCACAATAACCCCCTTATCAGTTTCCTTAATTTTAGACATTTTAGAAACAAAGAAAGAGCCTTTCTTTTGCAAGACCACATTTCCACAAATGGCTGTATTGGTCCTGCACCCCAGTCACTAGCAAACTCACCATGAAATGAGTCGTTCCCCCACAGCTGTGTGACTAAGGGGTTTAGACAAAGCAGCAAAGCATTAGCTTTTCCTTTCCACATTTACCACTGTCTTGAACTTACGCTAAGTTTTATTTGATCTGGCATCCCAATATATGAAGACTCTGCAGAATAAAATCAGAAAAGCTTCTCCTATGATGGATATTTTATTATAGAACAGGCCACTCAACGAGGTCTTCCCAAAGACTCTTCTAACAGCATCCTTAACATTTCAAGGATCTGAATTAACACCTTGTAGGACTAAAGTCTTAATTAGACAACAGTTGGAGAGATGTTGACTACTATAAAAAATTGCTGTGGGCATGAAGGGCTTTGATTAATCTTACTCTCCATATGCTTATACATAACACTAATTTATAAAATCCTTCAAATAAAAGCCTGCCACATTTCAATAACCTTCCAACTAAAAACTTTTAAATGGCACATAATTTTTTTCAGAAGCTACACATGGCAGATTCACAGCAGATATTAAACCATTTCATCACAAAGAATAAGCTTTACAGTTCTGCTATACATAAGGAATTCTTACTATATGATTCAAATAAATCTTTGGTATTCTAAAATGTACTTTTTTTTACTACTCTGCCTTAAGAAAGCAATCCTATAATTTACATGCAAAAAATACTTTATTATTCTGGGGGTTAAACATGTTTTAATTTTTTATCAATAAGGTAGAGAGGAGGTGTGGGTTCATTTGGGCAGTTGTTTATTATGTTTTAGGAGGCAATTCTTACCACTTTCTTACCATTTTTTACCATTTTTCAAGATAGAATACTAAACTGGACACTGAAACACACAGGCCAGTACATTCACACAAATAAGCACGTGCCACACATGACTAGGTATGAAAAATCCCCATGGAATTCATCTTTGTACATAAGTGAATGTTATAAAAATCATTCACTGCACACCAAAAAGGTTCAGAGGTAGACACGGGCACCAGAACAACCCAAAGGAACTGGTTACTGTCAAGAAATACAATAAAATCTAAACTTGTAACAAGAAGATTCCTGACTTGGGCTGATGATCTAAAGACGACCCTCCCTACCTAGACCACAGAATCATTAAATGGTTTGGGTTGGAAGGGATCCTTGAGGATCAGCTAATCCACGCTCCCTGCCACAGACAGGGACATCTTTCCCTAGACAGGGTTGCTCAGAGCCCCAGATCATTCTGTGATAGAATCAAACATACAAGTGATAAGGTCTCAAAAAGCAAACTACAGAATGAAGAAATGTAAGAAAATTACCCTGTGTAGAGCAGACAGAATTGCAGAGTACAGTCACATGTTTATGCATGCCTAAACATTCATATATCCAAAATGACAATCAAAATTTTAAATTAAAATGAAAATTAAAATTTTAACAGAGACAGTAGAGAGATCAATGTGAAGGTTCTATCTACAACTTTCTTTCTCCATTAGTTACAGCGTACGCAGGTCACTTAAAAGTCTAGATAAATTTTAACAATGGATTCACACACTTTATACCTGGGTATCAATGATTTATGTGCTTTAAGCTGTGAGAAAAGGCACTGACCAACCATTCACAACACTGGCAACCAGAATCTGCTTTTTGTACTGGTAACATCTAAAGAGTTGCCAGGTCATTTTGATTAATATTATACTGAATCAAAAGCATTCAAAAAAACCACTAGCTCCAATTTTGTTTGAGCCTTCAGCAGGCTACCCAAGCGACAGATATACAACAGCTACCTAAAACATATAAAGCAGACAGAACATTTGGAATACCTTCTAAGGTTTAATTCCAAAAGCATTTCTTAAATATTAGACTGTTCCCACTCTATTGCTCACTGAGTCAATTCACTTCCCACCAAGGTTTTTTTTTTAAAAACTATTCCATTCAGTAATGTCATTCCCACCAGAAATGGACTTCAATATTGATAGAAAGCTGACTGTTAATACAATAATCTTCTATTTTCATTTTAATTTATAACATAGCATTGTCTAAAATGTACTAAAGGCAAAAGACATACCAGAAGATTATTTTGTCAAATTGCCTTCCCATGCATTTTATGTAAAGAAAGTCCCTCTTAAACAGTTTTATATGTTTAAATTCAATTTAATTTAAATCAAATTTTAACAATAACTATGATGATAATATAAGAATTGGTGGTCTTATTGGAGACTCAATAACTGGAGACACAGCTTGGGCTACACAGGTGTGTAGAAAAACAAGGCAAATGCGGGTTGTGGATAATAATGCCTTCCCTGAAAACTCAGGATTCAGTGATTCCGCCAGACAAGTGCCTTAAGTACTTCTGGCACCTTTGAATGGCTCTGGATGAATGCTCCTTCCATGACTTTGTCTAGCCATGTTTCAGAGGCTGGTTTCAAAAGGAGCAAAGCCTAAGGTAAATAATGTACTCCTTTTCTTTTTCTCACAATACCAAGCAATATTTTTAAGCCACAGAAAGCATACTAAGAGCACTGAAAGAGGTATTTCCTTCTTTTTAAGTTACACTGAAGTCTCCATGCAAACTCCAGGTAAGTTTACAGCTGAAGAATTTGTTTTCAAGAAGCTAGGGGTTAGTTCTCTGTCAGATGTACTTGTAGAATACACACAACTTGAAGTGTTGTGATAACATTGAAAGTATTTTCTGCAATACACATTTGAAAGTGTTTTTATGTCTGAATAAGCCTTTCCATAATAATTACATATTCTCATGGGAATAATAAAAAGTTACAAATAAAAGACAACAATGTTGTAAGTGATTACTAACAACATTTCCATCAGACAAGAAACAAACTGTATGATGTTATTCACACAACTTCTAATCAAAGACAAGAATCTCTTAAGAACTGCCAAAAAGCAAACACTCTTGCTGGTGAAGTATAAAACCAAGAAATACAACATAACTCTTTAAAATGCAAAAGAGCCAGGAGATGAAGATTTTCTATTCATTATATATGACAACATATTATGTTTCAAGCACAACAAAGCCCTCAAAACAGACATACCATAACAGCTTGGAAAAGGCTGTGGAGAGCATACTGATTTTTGTAATTTTCTTCACTCCTTCAAACAGCATACTTTCAGTACCTCTGCACCACAACAGGCAACAAGGAGATAAAACGTTAAGAGTAGCAAGAGAACTAACTGCTATGTACCACAGTATGGAGAAAAGGGAGGCAACAGAACAACTTCTTGAAAACACGAATAAAATTTTGAAGTAGTAATTTGAACAAGACAAGGACTCATTACATTCAGCTCTGTCTGACCCAGAGAAAATGGCTTAACCTTGTATTTGGAAGCAAAGAACCATCATAAAATTTAATTTACAATTGCTAAACTGGCCTATTTCAAAACCTACACGTTTAACAGATTCACACATCTTAGAAATATTTTTTTTTACTTTTCAGAACACTTAAGGCTATCAGCTTCTCTTTTGCATATTTCCTAGTTGTGCATGAGGTAAGGTAAAAGACATTTTGGTTAAACTTGTATATACAATTTGCTTCAGCTGCTGACAGCGCACAGACATAGGACTTCTAACAATTGTTGAAAGAACAATACTTTTCTTCGATGTTACCTTGAGAAGAACACCCCAACTAGAGTTAAACCCATCACCAAGGATGTAATATACATAGAGAGGTCTTTCCTGCAAGATACAGATCAGATATTTACCAAAGTATCCATATGCAGTGGTTACTTAATACCAACACTGATTATTTTCACTCCCTTAAGTAGTTAGTACCAGTATTTTTAATACTATACAATAAAACCTGGCTAGGAACATACAAGAAGTTAAGTCTGGAGCAAGAGGTTCACACTTCTGATTTGAAAATGAAACATTGATAGGAACCTCTTTTAACTCCAGGTTATAATAATTTGGACCCGAACAGCTTAAAGACAAGTTTCTTCAAACCACGGAATTTCTTTCAGTATTTTGTTATTAGAGGACAAATGGGTTATACAGTATGGCTAAATGACTCCAATCATGCTCCAGTATAATTTGCTAATAAGTTTTGTCAAGCTTTCACCAATCAGGCTAAAACTTATCTTGTTTACTGTCTGTACAAGGCTTAGGAGATACTCTGAAGAACAACAACAGTAGATCAACAAAATGAGACACAGATGTATAAGAAGTAGTGTAAGGGAAAATTTCTGTGAAATCCCTTGGGTGTTATTCCAAGAGAAAGATGAATTTAAAAAACTCTGCTTGTACTTGAAATGCTTGAAATCTTTAAGATATTAAATGGGACCTTTCATAGAAGATCACTTGGATGTCAGGAATTTGCCTATTAGAACTCATGCAAACATGATAAAGTTTGAAAAATCAGAGCTGATAGATGTGAACAGTCCCCTAAGGCATTCAGAATTTAGCAGCATCTTTAATTTTCAATTATAGAAAAGATGTATTGAAACAAAGTACCCATGAGTATACTCTGGGTTGACAGGGCTCTGGTTTCTTTGGGGCTTTTTTTGGTGGCTGTCACGTCAGCTCCCCCTGCAGAGCTGTGGATACAGCATCGCCCACTACCGCGGAAACACACACTGCACTGCTTACAGTGCTGGACTTGTGACCAACGCAACCACAGAGTCACAGAACTCGACCTATCAAAGGTTTCTCACCCTACTGACAGGAGAGGGAAATGCCAACATATAATTCCACTTCACATCTTTTCTACTGTAATTGTAGCTCCAGGACTTACAGAGGCCAAAGCACATTCACACATCGGGCTCACGACTTTTTACCAGCTGGCTGCTGGAAGAAGTGCTCTGACTAGGGACGAAAACTGGACAAAGGAAGTTTGCTTAAATAGAAAATTAATGAGAAACTTTATTAAGGTTTTTAAGATTTTATTTCTGCCAGTTAAGTTTCTTGTACGCACCTAAATCTGAGTCACTGTGCACCCACACTTTAGGAACATCTTCCATGATTTTCAAAGAACTCTTACCCTAATCATTGATTAAGAAAGATCCACCCTAGGATAAATCAGTTGAACTAGGCCAGAGATCCTGAACATGGAATGTGGTGCTTTTTATTTCTCTTGCCTTCCTGTTCCTAAGTTCTTTTCCTTATCCACCTTTTCTTCTTTTACATCTGTCTGTGATTTAATTGGAGTAAAAGACTAAATCTTCTCCTGTGGATCTGCAACTACAGAGGCAATCAGAAACAGCATCTTAAAAAGACAGATGCTGCAGTAAGTTTGGCAGTTCTCCAAGTGGCTAATAAACCACTTTTCTATGCCAACCTAAGCCAGAAGCTGCGAAGTAAGGGGTCAAATACTAAAACACAGATTTTTTTCCTTTTAAGCTTGCAATTGGATTGTAAGCAGCCCTGCAGAGAAGGGCTTGGGGATATTGGTAGATGAAAAACTGGACAAGAGCCAGCACTGTGTGCTTGCAGCACAGAAAAGCAGCTGTCTCTCGGCCTGCATAAAAAGAAACCTCCCTAACAGGCCCAGGGAAGTGATTCTCTTCCTCTGCTCTTGTGAGACCCCACCTGGGTACTGCATCCAGCTTGGGGGCTCTCAACATAAGGACATGGACCTGTTGGAGTGACTCCAGAGGAGGGCCATGAAAGTGATCAGAGGGCTGGAACACCTCTCCTGTGAGGAAAGGCTGAGAGAACTGGGGTTGTTCAGCCTGGAGAAGGGTCCAAGGAGACCTTATGAAGGCTTTCAAAGTTAAACAGGGGCTTATAGGAAAGGTAGAGAGAGCTTTTTTACCAGCAGTAGTGACACAATAGTAACAGAGCAAGAGGTAATAGTTTTAAACTAAAAGAGGGTAGATTTAGTTTGGATTTGAAGTAATAAGGGTGGTGAGACACCACAGGTGTCACAAGGGAACAGGCTGCCCAGAGAGGTGGAAGGTCCATCCCTTGAAACATTCAAGGTCAGGTTGGATGGGGCTTTGAGCAACCTCATCTCGTAGAAGGTGACCTTGTCCATGGCAGGGGGTTGGACTAGGTGATCTCTGAAAATCCATTCCAACCCAAAACATTTCATGGTTCTGTGATTCTATATTCTTACACTTGCCAGATCATCCCTTGACCTCAAAAGGGTGTTGAATTTTTTTTATGAGGTACACAAACATTACAGCAATGAGAACCACAGAAAAATCCACGCAGAAATTAATAGCCTCCAGTAAACAGAGCCTGGGGCTCAAAATGAGCAACCAGGCTAAGATAAAATATTGATTAATGTCTTAGGAAGTGAGTATCATCTATCCTCTTCACTGAATGAGGCAGAACTGGGGGGGGTGGTGAGGGGGTGGAAAGAAATGCACAAGTGATTATGCAGCCAGAGGTTGTGTCATGCTGCCCATGCACAAGGGGACAAAGAGGAAATTAAAAACATAACACCTAAATTATGGTGTTTTTTTAGTGTGTGATGTCAATTTAAAAAATGTTTATAATTAGCACTGCTGTCTTTCTACCATCAAAGTAGATTAATAATGAATTTAGAAACATCTTTAATCATCTCATATAATTTATTATGTTACTATTCAAGCAGGTAGAAGACATCAAAATACTGATCATTGTATTACTGCACTTCACTTTTAGCAACATTTTATTCTTTCATTTTAAAAATCCTCAAATGTTACCTATAAAAACCAGCATTTTATTAAGAGTTCTTGTTTGAACGCATTAGGCTTCAATTAACTCATACATGCAAGCACTCACACTACTGTAATGATCCAGCATTAAAGGAAAGCAAGCATTTTGCCTGAGGAACATTTATGCACTTACAGATGTGTACAAAACTAAACTCCATGTGCCTGTGTTTCTCCACAGAGACAGATGCAGCCTCTACTGGTAAGGCACTTAGGGTATAAACAGAAACTGATTTCAAAATGTTGAAACACACGGTATTGCTTCTTAGGCAGTTTCTTTCCTTCTGGCCATATTTCAACTTTTCCAAAATACATCAAAGCTATTTAAGTTATTAACATTTTTTTAAAAAATCAAATTAACTATAGATTGCACAAAAGACATCGAATTCTGCGTCTGTAGTTAAATCACACATCTTGGATGTATAATGTGACCTTGAAATCCTGAGGCATCAATAATATACACCTTGTAGAAACAGAAATTAATACAGTCCTTAGAAAATCCACCAAGTCGAATTTTTTAGGATGGAATAGAAGAACAATCATTTCTCTGCCTACATGTATACTACCATTAATATTTAAGACCACTTCAAAAGTGTAACTGGGCATTCAAACTCATTTTTACTCAATCCAGTGGTTCTTAGAAGACATTCAGGGTCAAATAAGATACAACAGTTTAAATGCAGACAACCAGTTCTATTTCAGGAATCCTAAGGTAACATCTCTCTCTTCCTCAGTCTCCAGGTTTTGCGTGGAAGTACAGCAAGTCTAAACAAATCTGCGTCTTCCTCTCACCTACCAGCCAGTTCCAAGTGCTTAGTGCACCATAAGGGAACTAGAACTCTCAGCTAGTGAACTAGGGGAATATCTTAAACAAAAAGCCTCTCCACAACGTTTATACAGCTGATGCCTGCCTTCTGCTCTGAAAATTGAGTCCCTCCTTCAAGTTAGGCACTTTGAAAGAATGTCAGTTAAAGTTAGTAATTCCAGTAGTATCCTCACTTATTCTTCAAGCTCTTTGGTTTTGATTTCCTACAGCCAGGTTTTCTTCCTTGCTTGGTGCTTCTACCATTTAGTTTATTCTCTTCCGCTAAGTGATTGACTCTGTTTTTCCCTGAAGTACATTCTGCTGTCCCCTCTAAATCCCTCAACTGCCTTTATACTTAGAAAAAGTTATGCATAGCAGGCCATTATCAGTGAGCAAGTACACCTGATTAATTCCACATACAAAATACATAACACCGTTTAAACCTATGCATTCTAAGCATAATTGCCACTTAAAGTCATCAAAGCACATGTATATTATAAAGCTGGCTTTCTTAGTAATGCAAAACAATGACAAATAAGTAATTTTTTAAAAGGTTAAACATTACAGCAACTGTGAAAATCAGTACTGATTTCAAGGGCAATAACTATTCGCTCTCACTTCCAATCTTCAACAAAATAATCTTCCTGACCTTCAATGCAAATGTGAAGATGTCTGTTCATTTCCATAAACATTCATACTGAAAATTATTAGCTCTTGAAATCATAATGCTATTCTTTGTGGTCAAAAGAGTAGATTACCACAAACATTAGTTCATCCTGAATTAAAAAAAAAAAANTATTTTGCTTTTCATAATCCTTAAAATTTCAGAAAAACTATCTCATTAGCTAGTAGCTCAACAGTGATTTATTTCCTGCTCTATTCCATAAATAATGTCCAGCCACATAGAACAGAATATGACAGCTAGTTTACAAAATAGATCAAACACGTTTTATACAATTATCTGCAACAAGAAAATAATTACTACTATTATAAATCAACTAGACCTTTGAGTAGTAGATGCAAACCTTCCTCTGAAAAATTAGTGATTCGCATAAAATAAAATTTGTAAAAGGATACAACATTTCATGTGGACTTGCAGCTACGTCATTCAAGCAGAATACCGTTCCATGTTTTACAATTATCAGATTAAAAAAAAAAATTGACCTGGAATATTATAGTAAATATTGGGAAAAAAAACTATCTGGAATCGTAGCACTCAAACAAAATACCATCATCCTTGCTTTCCAGTGCAAATAAAAGATGGACTAAGCTCCAGGCTCCCTGTTTACCCTGTTTGTCACTTATGGAAATTACTGTACTGGGGGAGGGCAGAAGATTTTGGTGCAGACATTAATAAAAACTTCATTCTGGGTAGATTTTGAAGCACTCAATTTCAGATAAGGAAGAATCTTAACAGATTTCAAACAGTAGCATTGAGGCCATAGGTCTCTCATATGCCACACCCTTATTTGATAAAGATTATCTTGCTGTTAATACCACCTCCAAGTCAGAGATATCTGAGCCACTACCTATTCTAGTGAAATGCCGAAAGCAGTTTTACACTGCCAGTTGCCTCTTAGCAACTCAACTAAACATCTTAAAACATAGATTTGTGTAAATCCGTAATTTCAACACTACCTCAAAAACTGTAAATATCGAATTAGCTGGTCAGTTTAGATCCTACTTGAAAGGATAAAGTTCTGAGACAGTTATCAAATAATCTGAAGCCTGTGGTTCTGTGATATCTCTGAAGTAGTTAGCTGAGTTTTTTAAGAAGGGAGGGATAAACAGATCTTGTCTTAAAAGTAAGTCACTTTGATTAATTGGAAAATTTTTTCTGGATCACTCCATGAAGATTTCTACAAGAAAGTGAGTGTACCTCATATTGTATTAAGGAAACATCTGCATTTCTTATTTGAGAAAAATTTTCTTTCACTGGTATCACTTGTGGGGATCTCAGGGTGGCCTCTGAATCTTCATAGCACAAATTTTGAGTTTAGTTAATGAGATTTGTTCCAGATGAAGCATTTGAATCAAGCAGTCTGAAATACTGAGATCAGTGGAAACAAGCAATTACCTATTTAAGACTGCTCAGTGAGCTGACCTCCCTATTTATTACCATTTCTCAATAGCAGCACAGGAATGTGGGAAGCTATAGGTAAGCATTCATTCCATCTTCTGAAACAAGGATGCTGCTGACATCATGACTTTAAATCTTATCCAAGTGCAGAATTTAGCATTCTCTGCTAAGAAGTACCTAAAATAAAAACAAACAAACAAACCAATAAAACCACTCTCTTTTAAGGAAACCAGTTTTCCTCTTCCCTTTCATCCAACAGCCAGAAGATGCAAATGCAGGATATATTATTTGATAGGACTGCCCAACATATGTGACTGAATTGCCAAAGCATGCACCAGGGACACTTATGCAATTGTAAATAAAACACTGTGTGCACTGGGGGAACAGTTTGCCTACAGGCTAGGCAATAACAAAAAGACACATTTAGCATTTCCTAAATTAGAACACATGAACTTCAGAGTTTCATTTACCCATGTCTATAAACATAAAAGGCTCTTAAATCCATATAAATCAGAATTCTTGTTTTTCTCTACTTGTCAGCATTGAAAAACTATTCTCTGAACAGCAAATAACTGTGTTGAGATAGTTATGCTAAAATACCTTGGTAATTGCAGTCCTCTTTCCACCAAGACAGTGTGTCTAGGTGTGTCTTCAAAGCTGAACATCAAATAACCTATAGCAAGGCTAATCTGCAAGAATATAATCATTCTCAAGCTTAAACAAAATGAAGTCTCAAGTCTCACAATAAAGCATCCATGTAGTTTTTGCATAAGTAGAGTATGATGTAATTAAGTTTACACCCACTAAGCTTATCAGTTAATTGCACATTTTATCAATTCTCCAAGAAATTTAAGAGAAAACCAGTTGTTGAAAAAGCACTAGACATTCATACCATCAGCTGCAGGTACAAAGTCTGCTTCTATTAATGTCAAATAAAAAGGTTTTACAGCGTCATTATGCCACTGTTATTTACATCCAAAGCAGTCATTAATGATGGTGGTACATACACTGCAGTGGAGAAAAGGGAATAAAGCAAGGGATTCCTCACCTGAGTTCCTAGGAAACACAAGGAAGCCCAGTACTGTCACTGCAGCTCTGGAGTTGCTTGTCCACCTGCCCCTCATCTGATGTTCTCCCCACAGGCACTTCAGCTTGAGAGGCACTCCGTACCAAATAATACTCAAACAATACTATTAGCTACTGTGTCTAGAGAGGGGGGGTAAAGAAGTACCTTGGCCCTTCGTCCCCGCTCTCTTCTTTGTACTCAGCAGCCAGTCACTGTTAAATAAGAAAATAATAATCTACTCTGATTTTATTAGGGCCAAAATCGGTCTTGACCTACTTTCAACACAAAAAAACTGAATGAGGTGTCATTTGCTTAAAATTTCTTCCTATGCACTTCCAAAGTATTAAGGACATTTTTTTGTAACAAGTTCTTCTCCACAACACGCTTCTTACCTCTTCTCTCTAAAATACATCCACACATATATATAAGAAAGTGCAAAGGAATAGGAGCTGACATAATTGGAATAAAAGACCACCTTGACTGCTCAAAGTTACAAAGGTAAAAAAAAAGGTTACTTAATAGCTGTAAAGAATGTGAAGTCACTGTCATTGGGGGAATACTGAGAGTAAACAAACACTATTTTCCTGTGTGTAACTGATATAAATGGTTGAATACAAGCCTCTGTGGCAAGCACTCAAGAAAACAGAAGCATGGCAAATCCATACTTAATATTATGCTAAAAAGATACAAATTCATGTTCATCCTTTAAAAAATTTGATGTTTTCACTATTTCATGAGGTCACATTTCACAGTACACCATAAAACTCTCTGCAATTCATGAAATGGCATGTGACAAAGACTAAACCATCAGTTTTCAGGAATGAAATGGTAGATAAGAAAGGAGACATCTTCCCTAAACACTGAGCAGTCAGCCATTAAAAATATAGTAAAGAAGCACACATGTGACAGATAGGGACAGATGGCAAGTAGGGAAGCTACAGGGCAGCTAAGACTGACAGTGTTCTTGACAGCTTCAGAAAGCAGAACCACAGTGAAGCATCAAAAGGGGACTGAGTAAGGATATTTTCTCAGGGACTCTGAGGAAAAATCTCAATATGGAAAATGCAGATTGTCTCAAGCTGGGCAACCACTGAGAGGGAAGAATGAACAGGGTTTGAAAGAAGGACTAAGGAAAAGCCAACACACTTGAATGACATGTGAAGCAAGCAGTAATCTGTTTTCCAGCCTTGTAACTGACTCTCCTTCACCCTGAGGTTTTTCCTGGGTTTACCTGGTCAGACTTGTATTTGTTTTAATGAAGTCTTTACATTCAGGGATTGAAAAGTTCAGTCTCTATGCTTGGTATAAAAATGGAGATATGGATGCATATAGGAAGTAATTCCAACTAAATGCACTGTCTGATTCAGGGTCCTAAGTTGTATTTCTGAAGAAAAAAAAAATCTGTCATTTTTTAAAAAGCCTTGTAGTCGAAGATTTAAAATTACATTTTCAAGAGCCAGTGTGGTTTATCTTAAAAATGCCAAATGAAGATAAAGGATTTCTTTGCTTTATACATATTTAAGAACTCACAGGTAGTATTTCTAAGCAATGCTACCATATGTACCTGTGTAAACAGCTGTAACACTAAATAAAAAGCTGCCAGAATTTGCAGATTCAGAACTTCAGCTGAAAGGGATTTACCATAGCAGATGTATCTAAGCACATCTTTTTATGTGCAAGTACTTTTCATACCGACATCTCATCAAGCCAAAAATGCCTTTTCATTATGGAAAGGATTAAAAGGTGCATATACATGCAGCTCACAGAAACTTCACACAAAGTTTACTGTACTCCATGATGATTATTTTGATCCAATGGATTTATAATCCATCTATTGCAGTGCAAGTGTCTGCATGAGTCTGAGTTTGAGTGCTATATGGGCAATTATGACCAAGAAACTTGAAGATGATGTGACAAACCAAGTACCTGTAAAGGCACGAAAAAATTGGGGCATGCAGAAACTTGTCTCCTTCCCTCAAGAGCTTGCCTTTTATTCAGGAAAGTTATAAGGATTTCACTTCTATTATTCATAAACTGTTACTCTATCAATGATTCTCAAAATGAGCACTGTACTACAAGGAGTCCTTTAATGTACAAGTTTTGGATAGGCAACTGCTTAGAGTTCAAGGATTGGAATTATTTCCAAAACCAGGAAAAATACACTAGGCTCACCTATTGTGAGTTTTAAAAGCCAGCAAGAGCAGTTCCAACAGTCTCCATTCCACTACACTGCCAAGCTAGAGATATCCTTCTGTTTCTCCTCTCCATTCAGTTTCAGTTCTGAAAGGCTGTGGGTATTTCTGAGAGACTGGGGCCTTATCTCCATTTGCTTGGATTCCACCATTGCAATCCACTTAAGGTTACAACACAGTGCATCCCACGTCCCTTTTTTTTTTTTCCAACCAGTCCTCCCTCACACAATCCTAAAATAAAAGGACGTCTCCTCTATGCCTTCCAAATCCTCTAATTCCCACATCAAATTCAGAACTCAGGTCTTGAAGTTTCCCATATTTCTAACCACGCCATTATCCTTAACTGCTTTTTCTCCCAACTTCTCCTAAATTAGGTACGTCTGACAATCAACTTCTTCAACTTTGTCACCTTTTTCTAATCTTCCAAGTCATAATAAAGAAATACGCCAATAAACAAACCAAGCATTTGTCACTCCAGGGTTCAATTTTCTAAGACTGAATTTCACTTAGGTTTTGGACCATCAAGTCTAATATCCTGGTTTCAGTGTACAATACAAACACTTAAAGCCTCATTGCCAGCAATACTAAAAAAAAAAACCAAAAACAAACCAAAAAACCCCAAACAACAACAAAAGAGTTAAAGTTACAGCAGCAGGACAAACAACATTCAGCTCAGATATGAAACTTTTTTTCCACAACCCAGACTAAGCTCCACATTGAAAAGCCCCAATGAGACCCATGGCTTACTACCATTGCTGCACAAGCAGAGATAAAAACTAGTCAGTTTACAGCATGAATTTCTGCACAACTTTCAGTTATATCTTTGCAACACAGTGTCTTAAAGCATGAACAGTGACTGAGAGCATTTTATTGTTGGAGAAGTGCACAGGCCATTAATCAGTTCTGAATAAAACAGGAAAAAAAGGCTCAGCCTGCTCTAATAGTTTTTCAGTAACAGGACACTGTTCCTCATTTAAGAGATTTTTCTCACAATAGCATTTCAGATCTAGAAGACTATTCTTAAGTGTTGCAAAAAAAAGTGTATCATAAGATCTAAGAATAAATTTTTATTTATCTTCATTTGGAATCTTTTCCTAAGATTGTGACCAGAAAAAGATTTGAGAGCAGAAAAAAAACCACACAAAGATAAACATGGTTACCATTTTTATCTGACGTGTACTACAACCACTCAACTTCCCTAGCAGACAGGTTTCATGACCCCCTTCCAGTTCCTACAAAACTATTCAGGCATTATTTTCTATTGCAAAAGCCACATGGGCCTCCCACTGTGATGTACTAGGCACCTATCTGCTAATTCTAGTTCCTGTAATAGTTTCTCCTAGTTTTCCCATTGCAGAGGCTAAGCGTATTGTTAAGTAGTGGAGTCTTTAAAAATTACTTTCAAATTGTTCAAATACCAAGTCTTAAGCAGAGGGTCACATCTACATTTACTAGTTTGGTTGCTTCATTCCTGAGCTCCTTTCAATACCGTCTAGTTCTGGAAACTGGCACCTTTAAATACCATCTGGTTTATGTCTTTTTTTTTTTTCATCCCTCCTTTTTTTTTTAAGCTTGTTGCATAATTGCTTCTACCAACACTTCAATTTGAAGAGAGATCCTTTGATACATCCTTCATAATGAAAGGTTCCAGTTCAGAACTTCTTCAAGCTCAAAAATTAACTTGGATACAAGAGGTAAGACAACAGCTTCTTTTTTGATAGAGCTTTATTTCCAGAGGATAGGAGAGATCATCTATTAGCCCTGTGCATTCTCCAGTGGGCTTCTTGTTCACAGTGTGTTTCAAAAAGATTAATTTTATACCTCCTGCAAATTGTTCCTCAAACATCTTTCTTAGCTGAATGTATGCATTCTGCCAGAATTTATGAACCTTTGTATTTGCTCTTGCAGACAAAACTTAACTTTTAAAAAATGGTGAAAACTGCTTTGTATAACCACCTCTTATCCTGCTGTTTAACTATGCCACGCCAGCTCCTTTTTGGACTTACTATCTTTGATGGGCACATGCACTTCCTCCAACACTCCCACATGGCATCTTCAAGTAGCTCCCATGTCACTTACAAGGATTTTAATTTTATAAATTGTCTTTAATATGCTTTTTAATTTTTGTTTTTTCTTTAAAAAACAAAACCCCCGAAGCAGGGGATTTTCAAAGATGGAAGTAGATGATCCTGCAAGAGACGTAAATACATTTTACAGAATGACAGTAACGCTTTGAACCAGATCCTGCACACAATGGTCAGAAGGACATACAAAACTGCTTCTCCCTCTTCTGGTCTGCAGACTAACTGCTCCATCACTAACTGTGTCTAGCAATTTAGTCTCCACATCAGTCATTGCCACAGCCACTGCCACGCAGGCACCAGGCTGGCCAGGGAGCAATGCAGCTAGGAGGTTAGAAGAGAATGAAAGGGGTCCAAAGAGAAAGAAAGGGAAGAGAACAACCACATAATAAAGTTAGCTTGTGTACATTTACACACCACATTGCTCATGGGGCTCCAGGACTTGGAATAACGTTTATGATTTTTCATGAGCTGCTGTTTCTCTCAATTTCTAACCCATGATTATAGAGAAAAGAAATTAGAATTCAGATACAAGATGTGAATTCAAGAAGGCAAACAAATCTCTATTAAAAGATTACGAGAAAGCATAAGCTAACTGCTTAAAATTAGCTCTCAAAAATTTGAAACTAAAATTTGGCTACTGAGATTGAACAAGCCGCTGCAGAGCCAATACTCTTGCTAAAAATCGGCTTGAGAGAGCTGTGTGCATTCCTGTGTCTTGTTGCAAACAGGTTCTATTTGGATTTCCTTGCATATTGCTTCTCTCATGAAATCCCTTTTTCCCCTGTTTAACCCAGGGGTATCTCCCCCTCTACTTGTACCTAAGTTCTCCTCTTTCCTGCATACAATTCTAGCCCCATCAAACCATCACCTTTTCTCCCCAGGTTACAGAAGCATTAATACCTTCCTCCTTTGCCTCTGTGGCAGGGGGACAAAGCCAGGACCTATCTGCCTTCCTTCACCTGCTGGGAAGGACTCCCCTGCTCTTGCCTCAGGATGAAACTGGTGTCTCACACTGCAGAGCTGGGTTTCAGTACTGCCATCAGACAGTTAATGGTAAAACACAGTATTTTTCTGCCAACACCATCAACACTAATCTTAAATACCTTCTTCTCCAAGTCATTGTAGAAGTGAAAGACTGAGGCATGTGCTATTGAGACAACTTGCAATTGTTTAATACTTTTTCCTAGGACAAATTGAACACAAATCAAAGGGAAGCAATTATAAAAGCCCTCTGAGCAGCAGCTTAAGGGAAAAGACAGAAATACAAGAGCTTCTTTTCTGTCCCCAGTCTTTTCAGGTAGGGGGAAAAAGACAGTTATTTTTCCTTATCTGTTTCTGTGTACTGCTAGGAACAGAGAGAACAATAAAACAAAGAACTTAGATAGATAGATTAAACTGGTCAGTTGAGGTAGGTCTTGCAAAGCCAAACAGCTTAAAGCCCCTTTGAACTTCGACACGGCAGACAAGCTCAAGAGCCGACTCAAGCCTGCAGCTTGCCGAACATGCAGAGCAGAGAGGAGCACTGCTCCAACCAGCTCATTCTGTATGCAAAGCAAGCAGGTACAATGCAAAGGGGATGTGAGTCACGCAAGAAAAACATATAAAACAAAGGCAAAAGAGCTGGCAAGATAGAAAGGACAGCAATGTGGGAAAGTGGGCACATCAGGCTGCCGAGAAGGTAAATCAGGAGTGTAGAATGTAACCTGAATAATACAAGAAATAATATGTGTCTTTACAGAAAGGAAGATAAATATAAAAAAGGCATTGTGAAAAAGAAGTCTTTCATTTTCTACATGTCCTTTTAAGCTCTTTTGTTATCTATACATACAGTACAAAGTGAAAATCCTCTAGGCATATAGTAATAAATTTACCTCCTGAAAGGATACATAACTTGCAATTTGGCTTAAAATATCAATGCAACTCCAATGACCTTCTTGCTAGGAAGACTTCCCAATTCTTCGGGAATTTTGTTTGGGTTTATGTTTAATATTTTCATTGAAACTACCTGATAATGGTCTGGAATACAAGTAGCGGAGCATGAAACAAGAATGATAAACTTCTAGCATCCCCACTGCTTTCCTAATCAAAGCCACAGTTCTGTGTGGCCACACTTAGGCTTTCCAGTCAACCTGTAAGTCAGATGCAGTCCGTCAGTTTTCCTATTACTCAACTGCAAGGCTCAGCAGCCATTTACATGGCTGGTACTGACCCATAGCACAGTGGGATTCTTTATCCCATTTTCAGGTATCTGGCAATTTAATCAAATTGAAAAGAGGTATAGCCTGATAAAAGATCATCTGCATGAGTCAGAGTGAGTGCTGCAAAACTCAACATACATTTACACGGTATGTAAAACAAGACCTTGGTACAGTGGGAACAAGATGAGCAAGGGCCTGGGACATATGATACACAAAGAGTGGCCAAGTGAGGCTTGTTCAGTCTGGGGACAAGGCAGCAATCAGGCAGACCTCATTACTCTATTCAATTTTCACGTGGGAGTAAATAGGAAAGTCGTAACCTGACTCCTTTTAGATGCACACAGCAACAAGACAGGAAGAAACAAACACAATCTGGAAAATGGAACATTTCTGCTAGCTGAGAAGAAAAGCTCTTCTCTCACGAGAGTGGCCAAACACTCCAAGAAATTGCTCCGAGACCCTGTGGCACCACCATCCCTGGAGTTACTCAAAATTTCCAGGCATAGCCTAGAACAACCTACTCCAGTTAGACTGACTTTAAAGCAGGGGTTTGAGCTAAGTGACTACCAGAGGTCCCTTCCTACGTAATACTACAATAAATCCAAATGACTTATAGTAGAAAACAACATAAAATATTTCATTAAGTTACTCTTCTCATCTGAACCTTGTTAAGTCAGCAACAGAAATGATATAGCTTTAGCCCGACAGAGGCGTTTCTGGCATGAAAACAAAGGTTTTGCAGTTATAGAGGTTATTCATCACTCACATTGGAAACTTCTTGGAAAATAATGGTCCTACTCCTATCATTAAAAATTAAAGTCTTGTTAGAAGATGAAAGAACATCTGACAACTCTGCTATTAGGGAGTTACACTGCTGGAGCTGAAGATGCTTAATTTACTATGTGGCTCTCCTATTACAACACTTATCTAACTTGAGAAAACCTATACCAGAAAAATAAAATACCTATACAGAACAGGAGCTCAAACTAGCCAGTACTTGAAATTTTTCATTATCTCTGTATCTTTCTCTTCCAGCAAGTATAAAAGGAACATATGGAGAGCTTTAAACCTTAAACCATTTGTATTTGGAAAAAAAATAACTTTCAAATTGCATAACTTTGATCCTTCCTTGACCTCACAAGACGGCAGAGTTATTGCTGCTCCCTGCTCGCTCCTGTTCTCTTCCAGACTTCACTCTCATTTGAGGCTCACAGCTTATACCTACACTGCTTCTTGTCTTTCTCCCCTTCCTCAGAGAACTTCCTCAAGAAAACACCATCAGTTGCTATTCCACCTACCCCCACGCTCTCAGATAGAGCTTGTGTGCAAAGATACATGGAATTAAAAGTCAAAAATTGCAAGTAGACACTTTTAAGTGTGAAAATACACAAACACTGAGATACAAATCTATTTGCTACTTAAACAAAAGCCAGTTCACAAATCAAATATAAATCTGTAAGTTAGCAAGTTCTTTACACTGGTATTATTAGAATTTAGATGAGAAATTTTTAAAAAATGTATTTTTTATTAGTGCTTTGTGAGGCACTTTATTTCACTGACCTGACTTTCAAGTTAATTTATTTGCAGAAAGTAAGTGGTCTCAGAGATGTCAGCTCCTCCACATACATCCTGAAGGGACCATTTCTTCCAGTATCAAAGAGCAGCATTGTGGCAAGACTTCTCATCAACATCAAGTTACTTCACAGAATGGGAAGTATACTCTCAAGTCAATTATGAATATCATGGTTTGTTCCACCCTTTGGAAACTGAAGTTGCATCTGCTCATTGCTTTCCCCATCCCAACATTATTCTTCGTATGGCATTCGAAGTTTCTCCCCTACCATGCCAGTATATTTGGCATCTCTATCAGTTTGTAAGCACTCAGAGCCACAGTCCACCCTGCATGACCCTGTCACTTTCACAACTGACATATAACTGCATTAATGAAACACTTCTAATGTGTCTGAAAACCACATTTATAGCAACCTTTTCTAACAGATTACCAATTATTAAAGAAAAAAATGGGGGTTAAGACATTAAGTTTAAACACTGTTTTTTTCTAAGATGACTTCAAGCTGTGGACCACACTCCAGATCTTTGTAGAAGTATACATATGACCACCTAAGTGTAAGCTTCATAGTAGAATCAAAATCCTAATAGGTCCTATCCTTACAAGAACCCATTTTACACCTTTTCAGTCAATACATGCTGAGATCTCAAGCCCTGATCGTGTAACAGACCGTAAGTACTTCAAGAGTTACTGATTTTGCTACTCTAGCATTTTCTCTGAAAGAAGCTTCATGCCATCTTGAACAAAATCCCCAAATAATTCTGTTAAGCTTTTCTCCTTAAAATAGTAGTTGTTTCAGGGCTGAATAATTGGAACCTAGCGGCTGTCCAAATGAGACTCTTAATTCATGCAATTAGCCTCCTACACAGTGTTTAAAACCTTGCTCAGCAATAATAGAACTTTTAAGGGACTTAAAGTTACCTTCTGAGGCAACTGGGAACATTAAGACATCCAATGTAGCATAGAAATTTGAGTTATAAATACTTCCAGAGAACAGGCAGCAAGCTGAATGCAATACTAAAAATATTAAAGAATACAGGCTTTCCCTTGCTCTCATTGGGTCTCATTCTGCACAAACAGCAGCAGCCTTTACCTTACATATAAGCTCAATTCACTGCCATGGCTTCACCAAACTCTGGGAGGAGATGCTTTACTCCTGCTGACTTAGAAGTTAAGACATTGAAAACTGGCAACATACCTGAAGGGAGAAATCATTCAATTCAACCAGATCTTTACTTTCCATTCAGCTTCTCTGTGATCTCTAGAGCTGAGCTGGCAGAGATTTTTTTCTTCTCCACAAAGAGTTCTCAAAAAAAAAATCCACATGCAAGCTTACAATTTTATCCCTATTTCTGCCACTGGCTGGGTCTACAGATCTAATCTCTCTCAGTGTAATGGCATTACACAGCAACTTTTCCCACTCACAAAGTAACCTTTTCCACTCTGCCTCAAACCTACACATGCTGTGTAAGAATTTAAGCAATATCCTACTGAAGAGGATTGGAAATTATTCTCAGTTAGGCAGCTGGTTAATAGAAATTGAAAAGCATTATAACGTGAGAAAGTTAAAACAACTGCTGTGTCTTGTAACACTGTACCGCCCTAGGGGATACCCTTGACACTTCCACTTTTTTCTTCTCCCACAGGACTTCTCTGCCTGGCTCCTGCACAAAAGAAGAGAATAGCTCCTGCATTGAACAGAAAACCTTATTAGACAGCCTATTTTCCAGAAAGAAGTACCAGAAAAAGCGAAATTTGCTTGGATAAATCACTAAATTCTCTTCCAGACAACTAGAATTGCAGTTCAGGTGACCATTTTCATAACAGGCACCCTCCTGGCTCAAAACTTATTCAGTTCCAGTTCTCCATGAATTACAATGATGGATGGATAAGAACTGTCTGTTCCCATTTGAAACGGTGCTGACCACTCTTTTATCGTTGCTGGCAATTAACAGTAAACATGAGTTCTAGTCATTTTTTGTAGGCAACCTGCTGAGATTTATAGCAGTAGCTCCAAAATTCTGAAGAAAAGACTTATCTTTGGGTGAAAGATTTTTCAGGGTTGTGACAACCTTGATGCAGAAAAGTTCTGGTACATCAGTCATTTGTCTGCTATGCTGACAGGGGAAACCTCACAGGTGACACATACAGTGCAAAAAGTAGTTAAGGATAGCTGCTAGTTGTTGCCACAAGTTCTAGGCAAGTTATCTTTAAACAAATATAAGAAAAGATTAGCAGACAGCATTACTATCTCAATCAATTTGGATAAAATCAGCCTAATTTCTCTCTAAAATGCAGTAACTGACTTCAAATAGGAACATTAGAAAATAAATGCTTTTCAAAAAAAAAAAAGAATGGCTTTAGGCAACATCTCCAATTAGTCCCATAAGCCAAAAAAATCACAGTCTAGAAAAAAAAAAAAATGATGTGGCAAGGGCAGAACTCCCTGGAAAGCAATTCTGAGAGATACCAAACAAAAGATTTATTACAAAAGGATTTCATTCTATTCAATGTTTGCATCAACAATATGGATGCTGAATATAAAACCATTTTACTAAATGTGCCAATGATTAAAAGCTAGGAAGGACAAAAAACTTAAATCAATTTTGCAAATGAAAGAAATTGACAGAAGGGGATTGAAATCCACTGGGAATGAGCACAAAACTCCTACAAAAAGACAATGGAAAATGTAAGTAATAGTCTTTAAGAAAATTAATAATGTCTAATTCCCAAGCTGACAGTCAATGTCAGGCAACTGCAAAATGGTAAATAATCAGTGAAGTGTACAACCACAAGCACAACTTTCAGAATAAGCCAAGTAATCTTTTCTGGTCCATTTTGTACTACACTCAAGAGACAAAATACTGTACTCCCACTGAAACACCACTTTTCAAGGAAACAACTGACACAGACCCAAAGAGTAGGCCATTCTTCGTGTTCCTCCAATAAAGACAGAGTGAATTGGATTTGGTTACTATTTAAGCAGGGAAGGTTGAAAGAGGGCTTCCTAAGAACCAAGGTACCCAGAAGGCTATTGCAGAGAAAATGGGATCGATTTGTTCTCAGGTTCTCAAAAGACAGGAGATGCAATGGGCTTAAAATTGAAGTTAATGAGATTCACAATAAGCACTTGGGGAAGACAACACCACTTTTCAATTTCAGGGACAATGAAACCCTTGAGCAGATTACACTGGAGACAGTTAAGGAAGTAAAAAACCCACAGTCAGTAGCAGGACCACAGGAAATTGTTTAGTCCTTATATTTTTAAAAAAAAACTGTATAGAGTTTACTGGCTCCAACACTCATTTCAGTAGAAGATACTAAGGTACAATAGAGAACTTGTGCTTTTTTTTCAGTTTAAACATTTGTGACTTTTTATTCTCTTCTCTCCACTATCTTCAGCATAGCCTTATTTTTCAATTAACACTCTTATATTTTTGTGATGATCAGTTACCAGGGCTGCAAAGATCAGAGTCTGTCTTATGTTCTGTTATTGCTAGAGCCTAAAAAACACACACAATAGTCAAATAAAGGCATGCAAAAGAAGGAAAAGGAATCCTACTAATATTTTCTATTCAACTCTCCCCATTCCAGGACTCATGGGTTTACTGTTGACTTGCACTTCCAAAGAAAAATGTAGCACACGGTAAGTTGAACAGGATGAGGAAATAGAGAATATAATAGAAGCATATTAGTGAAAATCAATAGTTTTGAAGACTAAACTGCATTGACAATAAAGCTTATGGGGTTTACATAACTCGAGTGATTTCAGTTTCACATTAGAAAATTGGACACCACCTTCAATACAGTGTTCTTTCAAGTGTGTAGTTTAAAAGATTGCCTTCCTAGTTTAATCAAACTTCAAATAAACAATAATTAATAATTATTAATTACATTGCAGGCACGATCAGCAAGGGACAAAATGTGCCTTGATCAGGACTTCTCAGGTTCTCTCAAGCCCTCCTCCATAAAGCAGAGAGGCAAAGCAAACCCTACCTCACACACCAAGAATTATCTGGTAACCTAACAGAGGCAGAGAATCAGTTTGGACAATGTCTCTGCAATATTAGATGCGGAACTCTTCTTCTCTAGTTTTAGACACAAAGTCCTAATTCACAATTCTAGTCTTCCCTTGTTATCAGTGAATGGAAGAACTGTCCCTCCAGAAGACAATTCAGCAGGTCTCAGATATGTCTGAGACCCTTCAAAGGGCTGCCTGTGTTATTCTGTTTCTCCCCACTGTCTAGAGAGGCAGCCTAATATCACTCAGACTTCACACCAACTCTTCCCTGGCATCCCCAGGTTAGGCATTTCTCTTCCCATTCTTTCCTCAAGCAGTGTTGGGCTAGGATTCCACAGTATCAGCTTCTTGGCACCTCTGAAGGAAAGCCAAGTTCCAGAGATGGAGCTGAACACAAGCATCACCAACTTCAATGGCTTCCAGAGAGGGCAATGCAAACACTTAAAAGACTGTTTCTTTAAAAAAAAAAAAAAAAATTCAAAAAAGATTAAAAAGGCACTATCCAGATAGCAACCTCTGTAAAAGTGAAAGCTACACATTATTATGAAAAACTAATAGCCTGGCTCTGTAAACACTTACACAGGTATTTTAGCAGAAAATCGCACGTCCTGAAAATGAAAACATATGCAAATGCTTGAAGAAATAAAGTCTACAGTTTTTGTCTTGGTTTGGTTGTTTTTTTAAAGTAATGTCATTCAAAAGAATTACTTTGCTTTCTAACAAAAGAGTAGTCCTACAACTTCACAGTAGCATCCAATACGTTAATTGTTAATATTAAACAACTTTTCACACTGAAGTACCTAAGATGGAATAAGGCACCCCATACCATTAAGTCACACAGAGGTAAAAGTCCATGCTGGCACTTGGGCTTAAAGAAGCTCAGATTTCTGGAGCACAGCATCAGTTTCTGCCCCATGTTCCTTCTTGGGTCCTGAGACTTCACAACTCCAACATTTGAATGAGGAAAAACTAAGACAAATTGTCTTCAAAACCCTAATGTGATTTAAAAACACTGTCCGTGAAAGACAAAGACTGAGGAGACGTTGTGCTTCACAGATCTTCTAGGACCTTTAGCACTATTATCCACTCCCTCCTCTCCCTACCAGCTAGTCCCTTCCCCCATGAATTCTAATTATAGTTTCGTCATGAAATCTTCTGAAAACCTGTGTTAAA
This sequence comes from Struthidea cinerea, assembly GCA_013397865.1. Lineage (NCBI taxonomy): Eukaryota > Metazoa > Chordata > Aves > Passeriformes > Corcoracidae > Struthidea > Struthidea cinerea. Next base: position 215,449 of record VZTI01004719.1, read on the forward strand.
AGGTAGGACTTAATCTAACTTATACTATTACTAGCCCTCTAAGAAACAAATTTTCAGAATGTGGAGATACACACTATAAATCCTTTATTCCCTCTATGTAATAAAAAATAGACCATGTATACAGGGATCCAAAAGAACGTATTATATTAATACCTGCTACGTGGAGAAACAAACAAACAAAAAGGAAATGCAATATACACTTAACATCTTCACTGCATCAAGTATATGGCACAGGAGATCAAACACCTTAGTACCAAATTCATAGGAGAGTTTGTCCTGCTGGCCACAAAGAAAATCCATTGTCAGATATTTAACCAATTTAGCCTCATTTTCTGACACCATAGCTGGAAGGCAGAAGAGAAAAGCTGAGCTATTCAAGAAAGTCTAGTGCTTCAAATACATTCAGAAGCTTTAAAGGAAGACTTAAAAATATTCAGTACGCTTTGCGTTAGACTCATATGCTAGTTTCCTGCCTATTTTAGGCATACGGTCTCCTCAATTCTCCATTCAGACATTAAAAAAAGACTTAGATGCATGCCTCTAATAGTACAGCAAAGTAGTTTGGGCTTGATTCCAGTTTCACCAGGAGCAAAGACATTCATAGCAGAGATAATCCATACTTCAGGGTTATTTGATTCTTTTTACAGTTCCTTGAGAAGCGGAAGTCAAGCTACATGATTATAATGACAAAACAAAGGGAAAAATGTAACGGTGGCTCGTAGCACAGGATACAATACAAGAACGAACAAGAATTAAAAGGATGCAATAAATAATTATTCACAGCGTTTTCCTCATTTATGTAAAGATAAATCAAGAAGTGCAATGTTACACTAGCCAAATCACTCACTAATTAAACAAAAAGCAGCAACCAAAAAAATTCAGAAAACAGTATTTAGCTATAGTGGCGAAGTATCACATCTTTCTTCAAGCAAAGTAATTACTAACTATGCACTGAATAACCACAATGACTAGCTATGTAGTTCAACTTGAAGTTTTAAATTTACCTAATACCATAATGTAATAGTAATGAAGCCACTACTCCAATTTTATTGCCTATTTTTAATCTTTGAATTGAATTTGAATTGAATTTAGCACTCAGTTGTTTACCTAATATTCTTCGTGAGAGAGAAAAAGTGGACTCCACTAGCAGATTATGCATTTTCAGACATTTTTACAAGTATTACTCTTCCTCCTCCCCTCCCTTTTACATTACAAGTTTCTTGAATATTCCTTAAAGCTCTACAGCTACCACCAAGTTATTTTGTCCTTGAAGACATTCACAGCTTTTCTCTTCCATCAGCAAATACATACACTTCACCTTCAGCTAATTATTTTTCATAAAACTGTATGAATAACCTTAACAGTATTCTGCAAGTACAGTCCAAGTCCACAACCATCCACAATAAATTCAAATTATCCTGACTGGAGTCTTTCCAAATGCAACTAGCTTTGCTGTATGGGAGGGCCTTTGATGTTCACATCAAATAACCTTCAAATTGTTCAACAACAACAATAATCAACTCTATTGTCTTGATGAATAAACCCTGTGAAAATGTGCCCATGAATGTCACGGACTATACATGTTTTTAAGCGACAAGATACAAACCACAACGTAGGAGAGATTCTACTGAAAATTTAAAGTCTGTGGACTCATAAAATCAAGATGGATACTATAATGAAAGAACGTAAGGTATGTGCCAAGCTATATCGCTTTTAGAAAAGGTGTTCTTCCTCTGTTTTCCTTAATATTTTACAGATGTTGGAAGTTACAACAGGCTCGAATGCTAGCCTGAATAATCTGACTGAACAGTAAATAAATCAGAACAAAGCCCAAAACTTACTGAATCACCTAGAGGGATATCTTATCAAGAGAGATCACCCATCCGACAATTCTTCCATGTTAGAACAGACAAGACCTTTCACAAGACCCAACAGAACCACACTACAACATGCAGAGAGGCAGCATGCACATGGAATTCCCTTTCCCACTGTCATCAGATCATCAAAGGGACATTTACAGTGCGATTTTTGCCAGTACTGTGCTCCCCGCACAGAGCCTGGCACGCGTGGTCTCCCGACTTCCAGCTCGCACAGAGAGCGAGCGGTCAGTACAGCACGGGAAGCACAGAACCTGCCTATCCGCCAACAAATGCGGGTGAAAGAGAGTTTGAGGGCTTCTGGATACTTCGAACTCCACTAGTTACAACACTCAGCAGCTGCAACGATCCATCAGATTCTGCAGAGGCACCCTTCTTACTGCAGAAGAGCGTAGTGATTTGTTAAAAATAAGTTTCGAAAGGACAAATAGATAGGAGAAACTTGCGGGAACACAAGCGGAGTTTCTCTCGCGCTAACCCGTACAAAAGGCAGCTGCATGCGCGCTACGTGGAATCAGCACAAATTTGAGGCAAAGCCAAAGCATCACAGGTAACACACCGGGAAGAGCCCAAAGCAGAACCTCCCCCGGAACACAAGCCTTGCCCCGCCGTTTGTTTCTTATTGAGGACGGCAGCGGACAATTCTCGCCCAGGTGCCGGGGAGCGGGACCGGCTGCCAGGGCGCCTTCCCACGGCGCTGGGAAAGGTGGGATCTGATTTCGAGCATCTGGAAAGCAGGCACTGACCTGAGGGTGCGGTTGCCGGCGCAGCCGCGGCGCTCCATGGCGGCGGGCACGCAGCTGGTGAGCTCGGTCCAGTCGGCGTGCAGCCCGCAGCTCCAGCCAGTGGAGAAGCGGGAGAAGAGCCAGGTGTCCTTGTCGCCGCCCGGGCGGTGGCAGGCGCACTTCTTCTGCCCGGCCCGGCAGTAGCAGGGCTGCTCCAGGTGGATGTTGCGCACCAGGTGTCGCCCGAAGGTGGTGCCGCCCGTCTTCTGGATGTGGAGGAAGACGATCACGTCGCGACCCCGCATGTCGAACCGCACC